>CM048851.1:45321455-45921455 GCA_026545225.1 Cornus controversa
CGTCAACCACAGATGTTTGGATAAAGAGAAGAGGGAAATTAGCCTCTTTGACTGTATTTATATTTTATAGGAGAAATTTAAGCCTGACCCTTATCCAGTTTCCTATTTTAATAAATAGTAGTAATTATTTTAAGGAGGGAATATTCGCACTCTCATTTTTTACGATTACACTTCACTTACCTTTTTCTATTAAAGAAAATAACTAGAGGATCCCTAAATTAATTAATTGATCATCCCTTATTTTATAATACCACAACTATCCTTTATATTATAAACATAAACTTTTTTTTTAACCTTCTTTACTTTCTTTATTACTTTTGTTTGGGTCCTCCCAAAAAAGATAATTTTTCTTACTTTATTTATTTTCTTTAATACTTTTTTTTAGTTCTTGTAAAATGAGAAGGTCTTTCTTCTCCGGTGTCATCAAAAGTATAATTTATTCAACAAAAATAACTTTTTTATTTTATTTTTTCTTTTGGCTCCTTCCAAAAGAGATAATTTCTTTTTTTAATCCTGTCAAAAGAGATAATTTATTAATAAAGATTACTTTTTTGGGGTCTTCTCAATGAAGATTAATTTATTTAACGAGAATAACCTTTTTTTTAGGTAGCTTTTTTTTTTTTTGATCTTGTCAAAAGAGATAATTTATTCAACAAGGATAACTTTTTTTTGAATACTTTTTAATTTTTGTTCCTGCTAAAAGAAATAATTTATTCAATAGAGATAAAAAAAAAATTGAGTCTTGTCAAAAGAGATAATTAAAATAAAATAAAACCATAGATAACTTTTTTTGGGTTTTGTAAAAAGAAATTTTTTTTCAAATATATATTTTTTTAATTATATCAAAAGAGATTGAAAATATTAAAGATTAAAGACAAAAAAAATTATTTGAAAGGGCATTTTAGTATTTTGAAAAAAAATAATCATTCATATGTGAAGTTAAGGTTAAAAGTGATATTTCTTTTAATATGAGAGTGCAAATAAAAAAAATAAGAGTGCAAATATCGCCACCCATTATTTTATCCCAATATTCATTTGGCCTTCCTACTGTCTCTAATTAATTTCAAAGGGAACCCCTTCACGAATGACGATAAACCTTTAAATACCACTATGTATGTATGTACCTCTGTTGTTGACTTTAAGTTGGATAAAGTTAAATTTTTAAACTTTTCTAACAATGTATATCAATGGATCAGGATCGCCTAGCGTGGAGGGTCATCTTGTAGTACGTTCTGTGTCATAAATTTAGACAGATTTTTAATTTTTAAATAACTACTTTTTAAATAAGTGTTTCTAAAATTTTAAAGAAACAGAAATCAAATCTTTCAGATCTCTTTAAACAAAGAGTTTATTTAATTTGAAAGTTCTAAATTCATGAAAAATCCTCTACCTCTAAATTTATAATTTGAGAATCCAAAATTCATGAAAAAACCTATATTAAATGAATTTGTAATTTCATTTATTATATGAGCAATGCTATACGTCATGAAATTATTTTATGAATTTGTATCATGAATGATGTAGCAGGAAACAATTTTCATTATTTGATCAAATTAAATGAAGAATTAGTATTGGTGAAATTTTGCCTCATACACGGAATCCAATGATATTATCACCTGCCACATTGATTCAAGTTAAAATTCAGGAAATAATTTCATGACGTTTAGCATTTCTCCTTTGATAACATATTGTAATTCAATACTTAATTCTTATCGTAATTCAATACTAAAAGTAAAAATTTCAAATTCCAAATTATTATACCAAAATAGTTTATAGAAAAAAAGGCAAAAGTGTAACATACCCTTCTCAACTTTCAAAATGAACAGATGAATCTTTGTAGTTTCAAAACATGAGCACCTTACCTCCATTGAATAAAATTTCGGCTACTTTTTGTCTGATGCCATTGTGCATTTACTAAACTATTCTTTATAATTAACTTTTTTTAAAAATATAAAAAATAAAAATACCCTAAATACTCTTTATTTTCTTTTCCTAACCTTATCCCTCAACTTTCGGCTGGTGGATCTTCTTGTCAGTGATGGAGCATGGTGGTTTGGCCGGCTAGTGGCTTGGTAGAGGTGATGTGGTTGTGGTGATTGGTTTCAATGGAAGTAGTGACCTGCCGCTTAGTGGAGAGGTTGTCGAAGGTGGTGGCCATGGTGGTTTGTGCATGAAAATATAATCAATTAAACGAATGAATTATATTTTAACCGTATTTTAATATTCCCTTGTACGATATGTACCAAATGCAGAGGGTAGAAGAGGTTGTCCTTTTTCTCTTGGTTCTTCATTTGGGCCCTATCAGATTGATTTGGGTCCCTTTTGTTTTTAATATTGGGCTTTAACCGGAATGAACCAGACATCTATGGGCCCTAATTTCTATATTCCTTCTTTTGTTGCAGACCATCGCAATCTCAATGTAATATGAATTTTTCTTTCCATCCAACCGATTATTGAGATATTGTTTTCTCATATAAAAAAAAAATTCTCTGTTTTTGCATAAATCATTATTCATCATGAAAAAGATTTTAAGATTTTTTTTTATAAAGATAAAAAAAATAACAAATTCTAAAAACTCTCTTTTATTATAGGAATGTTTGCTAGTCAATAGCTTAATTTAGTTTAAATGTAATTAAATGAATTAGTGCTTATTTTGTATGGTTAAAAATGAATATTTGAAGATTTGAACCATGAACTTCTCCTTAATGTTCTCTTAAATTATAGAATACACTTGGAATGGTAATCAGATGGGTTTGAGTTCAATTCGCTCAAAACCTAAACCATTGCCTAAGAAGATGGTGACTGGTGAGACGGCTGGATAGAGAACTTAACATATTAATGTGTAATGAGACAGAGACTACTTTATCATAAACTTAATAACAATATTCATATATATACATATGTATAGGTGTAGATATATATTATATAAACACACAGTGACTGTGTTGTATTGACAATTTTGACATCAATGTTAGAATTTTTAATTTGTTGGTTCAACCAAATTGTATGTCAGAATTGTCCATTTTCCTTGTAAAATGTAGTATGTTGACAATCTCACACTGACATCATGGTTACTTGTAAAATTGAAAAATGTAGCTGTGATGGTTGTTCTGTTTGGACAATTTCCTTATATATATATTTTTCTTTTTTTTCTCATCCCTTTGAATATTATCAGTAAGATGGTAACAACACACCTACTCAATGGAATTGAATAAATGATAGAACTATTAATATAATAAATGAATTAAAAAAGAACAACCATGAAATAGTAAATTAGCATGTGCAACTCCAAGACCTTTTATCATTTTAAAGATTAAATAAGTGGAATATTTGTCTTTTATTCATCATCGTCTTAGATTTAATTAGTGTGTGTGTGTGTGTGTGTGTGAGAGAGAGAGAGAGAGAGAGAGTCCTTCAGTCAAGGACAAAGAAATAATATATAATAACTCATACAACAGGAAACACAAAAAAAAATTATGAAATAGTAAATATATAGAAAATTTGCTGACTCTGGTCACAATAACAAATTTATGAAATCTCTTGAAATTTAAGAACCAACAAAGTAAATTTTGGAAATAATATGGAAGAACTGAAACTGAACTCTGTGATTAGGGAAACAATGCATACATGCTAAAAAAAAATGATTGTAGAATCATTTGAAACGATACAGAAATCTGTCAAGAGTAATGTTAATATATGGAAAAGGATTCTTAAAACTTGATTCATCAAGTCTGCAACTTATCCTTGAGAAAAGAACTTGATATATATATATATATATATATATATATATATATATATATATATATATATATATATAATATATATATATAAAACTTGATTCATTGAGTCTGCAACTTATCCTTGAGAAAAGAACTTGATATATATATATATATGACACATATATTTGTTCTGGATTAGAACACATATATGACAAATGGTATTGTTGGTTATTTGAACCCTTGAGGAACTAAATCTTCAATATAACATTTTTGGAATTTATGTGTAAAACATATATATAATGCTTCAAGTGAAATCATGGAAATAAATAAATGGATGATACATCTGCTCCTTGAGATGCACAAAGCAAAATTACACATTCAGTGACTGTCTTGTGTTCTTATACTCTTGTGTCCTTTCCTCTCTATTGGCAAACCATTGAACTGTTCTTTTTGCAATTGGCAACCAAAGCCTCCTCAATCTTTCCTCCTTGACATTATTTTCGGGAAGAGAAGAGTCTCCAATACTATTTTTCATTCTCAACTCTATGAATCTTGGATGAACTGTTATCTCTGACTTCGATCTCTCTTCGGTGGGATTCAAAAATCTTGATGTATACATTTTGGGCTCAGAAGTGTTAGGAAGATCTGAAAATAACAATGAATCACTTTGGTTGTTTTTACTGACCCTGGTCTCAAACAGTCTATTCCTCTCCATCTCCTCCTTGATCTTCAAAATTTCTGTGTTTGCAGCCACATTCGCTATCGCGAATCGATCGTTATTTGTATCCAAGGAAGAGAATCTGTTGCTTGACATAGCATTAAGCATATCTGAATTCAAGTGCATGAGGTCAGAAGAGCTCACACTGCTCCATCTATTCTTGAGGACCACATCAGACATAATGATCCTGTGGTTGAACTTATGCAGAGCTTTTTGATTGTCATCGCTATCACAATTTTCTTGGATTGGCCATTCTTCTTTTTCTTCTTCTTTCTTACCCTTTTCAGATTTCCTAAAGCTGCTTCCAATGCTAAATCTTGACGACGACCCATGATGGTCTTCCTCTCTCTGGACAAAGAGCTCCATGTTTGAGTCCTCTCGCCGCTCTGACTGGTCCCATAAGTACCTCAAACTATTTGAGTATGCAAGGAGTGTAAGATCATCAGCACTGACCTTATACCTGCAAAGAGGACAGCTTGAGTGCTTCTCGAGCCATTGATCAACACAATTGATGTGAAAGGCATGCTTGCACTTGGGCAGTAACCGAAGAATTTCAGTATCTTCGAACTTAGATAGGCACACTGCACATTCAAGTCCTTCCCTTGACCCCTTGAGTGAAGAGAATCTGAAGAAAGGAAGAGAATCAATCACTGTTTTATCAATTCCAGAGAACCGAGACCTTGATCCAGTAAGTCCATCTCGAGTTTGTTGATTGTTATCCACAGATGATGATCCATGGCAGAACTTTGCAAAGACAAGGAGGATGAAAGTTAGTGAAAACATGACAGAGAGGACACCAAAGACAACTTTTATGCTTGGTTGAAAAATGGTTGCGTTTTGGGAAGGTATGTCCTCCTCCTCGGAGGGAGATTGTGCTTTGACATGGAAGAAGAACAAAAGAAGTAAAATGAACACACCTAATTGATTCATGGGACGATTGAACTTTAGAAACTTGACTGGAATTCTAGATTCTCCGATGAACGCGCTGCCGGAGAAGATAACATATCTAGTGGGTAGAAAGCTCTGAAAGTTTATATAATAAAGGATAGTATGACAATAGGTTTGTTATGCAGGACTCTTTTTTTTATGCCTACCCCGAAAGGACCCTTTTAGTTTGTCAGTTTTTTTGGTTTCTTCATAGGTTGCTTGTGTGTGTCCCAATTTGAGAAATTATTATAATTTGTACAGTTGAAATTTTTAAATTTTGAAGTTCAATGGTGATGAAAAGGTAGAGAGAGAGAGAGAGGCTTATAATTGTATACATATTTGACTTCTGACCTGGTAGGCATTACATGGCTAATTTATACAACATTGGCAGCTAAATCATAAAAAACACCCAACACAGTTTTAGCAGCTAAATTAGAAATTTTGAGTGGCTGACGCCATCAATCATGCCACAAAACAGTGAGACCATTAACTTTTTCCAAGTTAAATTAGTAATATATATATATATACACACACACAGACACATATTAATGGCTCAATGCATTTAAAAAATTAGGTTCGAGCTTCCTATGAAAACTCTTATTATATATATTTACTTATAATTCTTTTCTTGTATGACTTTGGTTCTCTTGCCATATTTCTTGAATTAGATATGTTTGTCTGCTTGATTAATATTGAGAGAGATTGTCATGGCCTTAATGGATTGTAAGTAGAAGTCAAAATGAGTTGCATCACAAGCTCCTGATATGATATCCCATATGATATCACCCACAAAGTCAATAATTAGGATCTATCTTGGCTTACCTGTGATTGTAGGTGAGTTCACTGCATACAACAATCTTGACATTTGTTAATATGAATTCTATAGTCAGCCAATAATTACTCCACTCATAATGATTTTTTTTCTGGGTACAATAAACATGCAGTGCAGGTTCATCGGTAAACATATTAAATTCAACCAAACTAGCTTAATGAGTTCAAATTCAAATTCAAATTCAAATTGAATTCGACAATTTTTCTTTACTTTGTTCTTAGAACCAAACAAGTTATTGATATTGTATTTGTTTTCACAGTTTTGATGCTTTATTTTAATTATTTGCATCTAGAAAAATTCAGATCCTTCTCATTTTCGTATGAGGTGATCTTTTTGTAAACTTGAAAAGCTCATATAATATAATGACACAAGCATGACATGTAACAAGCTTGATGAATACGAAATATTGAATGGTGTTGCAAACAGTTTTTTGAGGTGAATCATGGTTCTCAAGGCATAAATACGAAATATTGAATGAAGGCATGGCATGTAACAAACTGTTTGATGAACACGAAATATTGAATGGTGTCTCAAGAGGCATAAATTAAAAGCCTCCAGACTTCACTTTGCTAAACTAGATATGATGTTCAAGAAGATGTTCAAGAAGAGAATATAAGTGCATTTCAAGCTTTTGTATTATGTAGCATTAATCTAAATGAAATCAATCATATTTGTAACATATGTGTTGCCTAATCTCAATTCCATTCTCAACTTACCGTCTTTATCATCACTGGTTTTCTTTATCTCCACCTTCATGCTACTTTTCTCACCCATCTATCAACATACTAGTTTTCTCACTATTTTCCTGTGTTAAATCTCTCAGAATGCAAGTGATGTAATAGGTTGAACCCAACAGAAGTTTACAAAAGGCAACATACTAGTTTTCTCACTATTTTCCTGTGTTAAATCTCTCAGAATGCAAATGATATAATAGGTTGAACCCAGCAGAAGTTTACAAAAGGCAACATACTAGTTTTCTCACTATTTTCCTGTGTTAAATCTCTCAGAATGCAAATGATATAATAGGTTGAACCCAGCAGAAGTTTACAAAAGGCAACATGTGAAAACGCAGTGATCTATCAAGAGGGGTGCACCCATCCTTGTCACAAGTTTGCTGATTTATATATCAATCAAAAGGCAAACGAAACTTTTAAAGGTTATCCATATGGAAGTGGATCAATTTCCAAGTTCAAAATTTTACCATCAGAGTTTATGTCATGTGAAACCATTGTTGCTACAAGTGCTGCACTAATTCTTACCAGTAATGAACAAATTCAAATTTGTGTTTAACCACCTTGACCAAGGAAAACCATAATCTACTGGAAAATTATGTCAGAGCTTGAGAACCAGCTCTATCTTTACATCGTTAACACAAGAGAGAAGACATGTCTTAGACAGCTACTAGTGCTAAAAGAGATGCTTAATATATCTGCCTGACTAATAAAGCAAGCTGTAAGATTATTACGTACACCTGATTATCAATTGCAGCTGCTAAAGACGACATTGAAAGAAAATTGAATAATTACACATGTATAGTGAGACAAGTGAAGAGGAATCTTACATGGGGTACACAGAACCATAGGCAAGTTTTCCTCGTCGCATCAGATGTCAATATTTATTAATATATTTGAAGAGGGAATTAAGAAATCAGCTTTGAGCTGAGGAGGCAGGATTGCCACTTTGAAATGACACCAAACTGCCAGTAGCTGAATTTGTCTGCTCTTCACTGGCATGACGAACAAACTCTTCAGGCGACATGTGGAATCCATGGCAAGCACAAACAATCTTGATTTGGGTTGCGCTATATCTGTAAGTAGCACCAGATATCGTCCTGCCATTTGGGCCTAGACCTGTTGTGGAAACCCATGGTAGATTTGGGTAGGAACCACATCCCCCAAATTTCAGGTCTGCATCAATACCTGGCCTTATAGATGGATATTCAGATGGGTGGTCAGATGAATCTTTTGCCCTGATAATCATGCTGCTACCCTTCTCATCATCTTTTGTCTGAGAAGAGGAACCTTCTCCAGTGGCAAGCTCTTTTTCATCAGCCTTGGCCCGTTCTAATACCCTCCCATCATATTGTGGAGCTTCAGATGACTTGTGTGGCATCACGGGCATGGCAGCTACATCCAGTCGGCAAGAGTAAGGAAAAGGAACTCATTTAGAATCAAATTGTTAGCATAAGTACCAGAAAGAATTATTGTTACACAGGAGAATTTATTTATATTGAGATCAGTTGTCAGGACATTAGTTTACATATAAAAATTTCTATAACAGTACAAAATGCATTACCCAATAATTAATTAAAAAACTTTTCAATGCTTTTATATTGGAATCAATATGCATATAAATACTCTTGTACAATAATTGTGTCCCATACGCAAATATCTCCCTTTTTTATTTTTTCCATTGTAAACCTTGAATATGTCTAAAATACACAGCCCAAACCCAGTTTCTTATGGCTTAACAAGATTATTTTAAATTGATTAATTTTACATCCTTGCCAGGTGAAAAGGCATTAAAAGGAAAAATATTGAACTAATCAATCGTCAATCTAACAGATAGATACTCTTTGTGGTGCTTAAGAGAATGAAAACAGAACCCATGGCATATTAACAAACACATCTCCATCTTTTATATATTCTTTCAATGGCTACTTGACGCTCAAGAGAGTGTACTTTAAGAGAGAAAAAGGAAAACCTTGGGATATCTTCAGCCCATCAATTTGTTTGTCTGGGTTTGGCAGTCCCCTGCCAGCAAGGGATGGGTGTAGTAGTTGAGGATGAGAAACCAAACCCCAGGAATTATCCTTATCCAATGACGGAAGCTGAACAGGAGAATAGCCAAACATCAACGGTAAGTTTCCAGGCATCACAGGCTGGGCCCCTGATCTCTCGCTATTTGCAACAGCCATCACCTGCATCAGGCCAGGTATTGGATAGCCCGATGTGCTGGGTGCACTAACTGAGTTCGACTCCTTCACATGTAACGAGTGAGGTAAGTTCATGATGTTTGCTGATTGGGACAGGAAGGGAACACCCTTATATGGCATGTTTCCAAGGCTAAATTCCTTTTCTGATGAAATTTTAGACCTTTTTTCCCCTTGTATGTCCACAACACTTGAATCATTAACCACCTGAACCTCCTTTGGAACCTCAGATGAGCCACCACTCCCAATATATCTTTTGGAGCCATTATCATGGTGCAGAACCAGTCTTGAGGTTGAACCCTCGAATTCAGAATCAGCCACATCTTCATTATCAGCAGTTGATCCATCGTCTGTGTTTATGGAAATGTGTGATGTTCTTCTCTTGTCATGTAAATCAGCATGATGAGATTCTCTCTCACGCTTCTTCTGATGGCTTATCTCATCAAACAAGATCTTAGGTTCATTACCAGCTTGTGGCATCTTCTCTTCTTCAACCTTAGCAGATCTGTTATTGTCTGCAACCAAAATCCCTCCCCCATTCAAGTTTGTAGAACCATCCACATCAAGCACATCACTAGAAAGGTTTTTAAAGAAGTTCTCCTCAGATTTTACTGGATCACTTCTCTGAGATCCAGTGTCCGACTCTTGTTTCTGAGTGCCACCGTGAAGAAAGTTTTTGAAATCATCCACCAATTTGTTGCCTCTATCACCTTTATTTGCCTTACTGTCTGCAGAGATACCATTTTTACCTTCTGATTCAACAGATGATCCACCCCAAGATAGACCCAACCTAAGCTCAAGCCGATTCTCATCCTCCATTTTGATGGAACAGAAGTGTGATCCTCATCTGTATAGCCTATCCATATTTTTCATGATGTAAATGCCAATTTAAGTAGCTATCTTGTGAAAATAACCACACAACCCATCCATTACAGAGAATTAAGAGGTAGAATGCTTCGTTGTATCATTAACTGCCAACAATAACAACATGCTTCACAGAATCAATGGAATTGCTGTCATGCTCTTATGCTATCAGATTAAAATGGGGAAAAAAGGTGATTTTATGCAAACCAAAAATATTAATATCTAGGAATTACACCAAACACAATTAGTTGCTTCGTAGTCACGTGTTAGTTCATTAAGTGAATGCAGTAAGATATGGCAAAGTGCAAAGTCTTCAATGAATAGAAAGAGTAAATGTAATAGATATTAGATAAAATTTAGCATAATCAGGGACAAGAGTATGATTTTTAATATGTGATTGTTACTCTAATGCTCCATATATGTAAAAGCTATAAACCACTCCAACCATCGGTCCCACTTACGAGAAAGTATTGGGTACCTTGGGGTACTGTGCCCCCGCCCAAGGGAGAATTATTATTCTCTATTATCAAGGGAAATAGAGTTTTCATTGGTTGGGGTACGGTACCCTCGGGTATTGAATATTTTTCAAGGTTATCAGAATCGGGATTCTACGTTGGATCGTTTTGGATTCCGTAGAATCGGATCGTGAATCATAAGATTCTCCCAAACTAGTAAAATAAACAATTCAAACTAACTTTTTAAACAATGATACCTCTAAAATATAGCAACAATAAGTGCAAAACACAAAAATATATAAAAAAATACCACTTCAAACATATACTAGGAGAATGTAGCTCAAAAGGTAGAGCTCTAATGCCAATTATGCAACTTCTAAATTTTTAATATGCATATACAGAATAATAAAACGATTCATATAGTATATACAGAAACAAATTAATTTTTAATATGCATATACAGAATTTTTAATATGGATAATAAAGTTATAAAATATAAACTATAAACTATAAACAAATTAATTAATTTAATATGCAGAATTGCAGAAAATAGAAATGCATATAATATATATACAGAAACGAAATACTAGAATAGAATAGAACCAGAATTGCAGAACCAATTAATTTAATTTATTTATTTAATATTCATATACAGAATTGCAGAAATGCATATACCATCAATGATCAAAGTTCGAACAACATACAGACAGGAAATTCCCAAGATCTTACTTTTGGGTCTTGCCGAAGTGAACAGAGAGACCTGTCGGAGCTGTAAGAGGTTGACAATCATAGGTCTTCAAGAGTCCAAGACTTCCAAAAGAGAAAAAAGAGAAGTGGGGAAGTTGAAACACACCGATCTGTAAAGAGAGAACAAAAGAGAGAAGTGGGTCTCGTCGAATCGAACTGTCGAAGAGAGAAGTGGAGTCGCCGCCTCGCCGGAGCTGCTGGAGAGTGGAGACAGGAGCCTTCGACAGTCGACACTCACACTTCGTGAAAGACTGAGATTTTGAGAGTTCAAGTCGTTCGACTCTTCTAGGGCTTATTCAATCTTCAGTTCTTCGACTTCTGAGTATATGATTGTATAGTGTACACAGTATAAGATTATAAGTTATAATAAATAGAGTGGGCTGCTTGGGCTTTATTAATTCTTTTCCATTTCTCTGTCTTTATCACTCTTTGGGCTTTCTATTGAACCTATTCTATGTAGCCCAATGGCCCCAACATGCTTCAAAAAGCCAAGGCCCGTAAAATAGGGCCCAAAAAGTGATGTAGAATAGGTTGAATCGTGTAGAGTCCCACGATTCTACAAAACGATTCTACATTATCAACGATCCGACTCCTTTTTTATATTTTAGATTTTGATAACCATGATATTTTTCCCCGACTTAAATCCCATTTACCAACTCTATTTAATGCTAAACAAGCTCATACTCGAACCTGACTGGAATAGCATGCCCTTCATAAATCATAAGAAAGCCGATGTATCTTAAGCAATTCTCACTAAACCAACTTAAATACCTTACTAATAAACCATTTGGTTTAGAATCACCAGTTAACTAATTAGAGCTGAGAACCATATTAACAGAGATGAAATCCCAACAAAATGATGTATATATCTCATGCAATCAAAGTCAAACAAACTCAACAAAGTTAACATCTTTAATTATCAAACAAATTTACCATACACAATAAATTAGATCACCCTGCCACCAATTCATGCAAATACTCAAAAGAAAACCCATATTAAAATAAATAAAAATACATTTTCGTTTTAGTTGGCCAAATCTAAAATTAAGCCACCAAAATTTTCATTAAAAATCTCTTAATCTGGACAACAAATATAAGGCCAAAGAATTCAGCCGATTGTCAAACAACAGAAAATAAAAATTGATATGTTACCCAACAAAATTGAGAGAGAGTATGAATACCTGAGTCTTGAACCACTATCGAACCCTAGGGGAATATCGGTGTAGAGGTAGAGAGATATTTTGGGGGAAAACTAATTGACGAAAACATAGAAATGAAATAGTTGAGACCTAGTGGGAAAGGTTCGAGACCTCGCCATTGTTTATTTTTTACTCCCAGCACGTGATTTTCACACATACACAACATTTTAATCAGTTGAGGGGAGCAAATCGCAATGAAGAAGACAACATTTAAAATTTTAAAAGCTTGTATAATATAGAATTTTGTTTGCAAAGAAGCCTCATTATTAGGGTAAATAAACTAAAACAAATTTCAATTATTCTACATTAATAACCTCGGAACTTAGGTAGCACGGGAACGGGTACGACACGATATGGATATGACGATACCAGAAATTTAAAAAAAAAATAGAACACGGACACGGGGAGAATACTGTTATAAAATAATAATATAATATATTAATATATATTAATTATTCAATAAAAAAATATTTCATTATAGAAATACTTCAATTCATCAATAAGTAATTAAGAACTAAACAAACTTATAAACAAAATAGACAAATAGATTAAAACAAATTAAAGAACCAGACTTATTTAGTCTTCTACATATATTTAGCTTAGATTTTTAATCATAATAGCATATAATTTCTATTTGAAATACTTGAATATACATCACTGCTACGAAGTGTTCGATACGTGTTCGAAAAAGAAAAATGTCAGGATATTTCAAAGAAGTGTCCGACACGTGTCCGAGTATTCGTCATGGGAACGGCACCCTCGGTGAATTGTTCATGCTTTTTAGCTCTGAACTTACCACTAAGACACGTGGTTTAATAATAGGGGGTTAATTCAAAAACTCTTCTACTGTAATTTTAATAACATATATTATTTAAATTTCATTAAACTTTCACGATGTTTTCAAAATTTATCAATGTATCTCCAATCTGTCAATTTACTCTATACTATATGGGATCTATGATTTAATCCCTAATTTATGATCAAAATGTCCCTTACAATGACTTATTTGACGAAATTATAGAATAGCCCAGTGTACTATACCTCTTACCACATCCAATGGATGAAAACTTTACATTTTCCTTAATAATAGAAAATATCAACTCATTATTAGTTAGATGTGATAAGGGGTATGATAACTGAGTATTCAATACTTTCTCGACTTATTTGAGCTTTTTAATTTAATTAAGTGGTGTTGGCAAGTTAGTCAATTCATGACAGAAATGACTTGTTTGATCAATTTTGTTAGTTCATGAGTTTATTTGTTAGTTCATGAGGTATATGATGAATATGCATAGTACATGGGGTTTTATGATTTAACTACTGTCTTTTTTTCTTTCGAAGTAGAAAATTGGAAGAAAAAAAAGTGAGAGAGAAAGCTTATGGAATTTGAAGGACTCGCATTCCATTGTTGGAATATGTTTCAAAATTAATTTCACTAAATTTTATAAAAATATGTTAATTAACTTTTATAATACCAAAGTAAGGTGATATTATTTACATACATAAATGTATCTTAAATAAATACATTTACATATGTTTTCACACTTGACTCTTGGTATTTTCAATGAATCTATTTGATTCATTTTCTTTTAGGACGAATCTATATAAGTTCATTCATATAAATTTATGTGAAGTCTATTAATTATTGTGAACTATACATGAATTTAATCCAAGTTCATTAACTTGGAATATGTATTTTATTAATTTATGAACTTTGGAAATCATTTATATTTATGAGATACATTTGATTAGTGTGATACATGAATGAATTTATCTCATATTCATTGCTTTGGAATATGAATCTTTTTAATTCATGTATTTGGATTAAACACATTTATGTGACTTATCTTGAGAGGTCTATATAAGGACCACACTCCCTTCAATTCAAAGATGAATTAAGTTCAATCTCAACTCATACTCAAGTTTTTTTAATACAAGTTTAAGAACTTTCTCTTATATTTTTCATAATTGAGCATTTTGAAAAGAGATTAAGTGTTGCACTCAATAGTGTATCGTACAAATAGTCAAATACACTGTGGTTGGATGAGTCCAGGCTTGGTTGAATACCGGAGATAGAGCTGTCATGATCCCTTACCTCTTGTGGGAGGCTTCAACTATCTTCAAAAAGCGTTTACGCGCCTCCAAGCTATGGTTCGGATTTTCTGAATATTTTATTTCTGCCATATATGTAAATGCAAGTGATTTTTTATGATAAAGTGTAATCATTTTTCTAACATCCATCTCACGTTAGATTGTTTGGAGTTTGCAATTCCCCTTCAAACTCTTGCTAACTTTCAAAACTTTCTAATAAAATGACATAATTATCTTTAAAATTTGAGAATGAAGATATAAAGTTAAAAATGATTTGAAAATGAAAAAATATTCAAATTTGTGTCAAGACCTTATGATTTACTATTGAAATATTTCAATCACTGTTTTTTAATTTGAATCCTAAAAATGGATCATTCTGATATATATATTCGTAGGTGACAAATTTGGTTATGAAAAAAAAGAGAAATATATTAGCCAAAATAAAGGGCAAATTACACTCACACCCTTCACAAAAACTTAGATTACACATGGTACCAAGTGTTTCTAAAAATTAAACATGAACATTTATATATAGGTAACACTAAGATCCCAACTATGACGGTTGATCGTTAAAAATGACGACATCAGCATCTGAACAATTTAAAATACCAATTTTGCCCTTTAAACAAGTAAAAGGACAAAATATCCTAAAACATTATAGTATAAGACAAATATTACTATGCCCTTGCATTGTATGCTTCATCATCTCCTCTCCCTCCTCAAATCCCAAAATGATATTACCCAAACCCTTATAGATGAGAAAATGGTTGGAGGACCAAACCGATCTAGGGAGATAAAATTATTCATCTTTAGTTCAAATATTTCATTTTTTTATTGTAAAGATTAAGGTTTTCACCACATTTAATTTTTAAAGATTAAAATTTAGTTGATTACATATAAAGGAGAATTGATTAAGAAAAAGGAGAAAGATCAATTGGAATAGAATTGCAAGAAAGACCTATTAGAACTTACCAAAAAAAAAAATGAAAGATCCATTTCAATGTTTTGGAGAAGCCTTTGAAATAATTTGAGAGTATCATTTATGTGTGTGTATGAGAATGAGAGTTTGTGTTGGTAGGTGTGTGCGTCTGCGTGTGTGGATCCACGTCTATATGTGTGAGAGATAGTCTCTGCGTGTGTGTGAAAGAGAATATATGTGTATATGCATGTGCGCGTCAGCATGTATATATGTGTGTGTGTGTATATGTGAATATCTGTGAATATGTGTGTGCACGCGCCTACATGTGTGTGTGAGAGATGATGGTGGTGGTTGATGAATGGGTCAATTTTTTTGTTAAGAGAAAATTCATGTCCAAATAACATGGATATTTTGGTCTTTTGTATATCTTTGATATTTCAATATAAATAATATTATTTAAATATGAGGCTTGCATGGTAATTTCAGCACTTTCATTAAACGTCGTTATCCGACAGTTTCTAAAAGGGATCTGATTGTAATTTTTTAAAACATAAGAATGTCGTGTGTAATATAATTATTTGTGAAAAAGTGCAAGGGTAATTTGTCATGCTCCGAAATCCAAACCACTAGGACTCTCCCAGTCCGAGCTCGAATTCTGAGTAGTGAGGTGTCACGATCATCCGATCGTCATCCCACGACCCAAGTAATCATGACAAGTTACCATCATGTACCATTGGATATTATTATCAATACCAAGCTATCACACCCCGAATTTCAGGTCATGACTTGTCGCGAAAGCCTTTACATTATCAATAAGTTCATCATTTACCGGATGTGTCACAATGATCAACCAATCTAGGTTGTGATCTCAAAACCAGCAGAAACATTCAAAATACCATTAACATCATACTTACATGCATACCTAACCAATTTAAGTCCACCATAAACATCCCTTAATGAATATATGCTCACACAAGTCCATTTACAACTCTTAGTTCCTGCAATATTTTGTGCAATCAAAACCTAATTTTCACATGATTGAAATTCCATTTTCACATGATTGAAATTATTGCACAATTGAAGTAGTATCGAAGGTTTTTGACTCTCGAGACTTTGACATTTTGTAACTTTTTTGTAATTTTTCGCACATGCAAAACTGTGATTTCGCACATGCGAAATGGTGATTTCGCATGAGCGAAAGTGCTCTCTGCAAAAATCCAACAGTCTCACACATCGATCATTTTTGGTTCAATTTTTATTTCTAACACACCTACATATCATATGTCACCAATACATTAACACAACCATTCTCACGAGTTTATACATGTAAAAATGAACATAAATGAAGGATCATCATTTAAAATTTCTAGCATTCTATCATGCTCAATATCATACTTATAATGTGTAGAACTATAAGTTATAAACAACACATACTTAAAAACGTATTTAAACGTATACAACCAAAAGGCATAAATAATAGATGTTCTCGAAATATAAATGACATTTACATGTTTATCTCTTGCATATAGTTCACAATCCGGACATGCATTCAAATAAAGTAAATTAAGTTTTTAAATGAAATTGACTTTTTCACTCCACGTCAATGTCCTATTGGAAAGACTGCACTACCTACTTTCCATTTCCTAAAAAGAGTTAATCCTCATGGGATGAGTAATCACATGCTTAGTAAGAATGTCTAAAACATAATTTCACAAGTTCCGTGAATACCACATAATCATACCATTGTATTTAATTATGTCAAGCAAATATTCACGTATCACAACCATATCATAAGTAAAGTGTAATGTAACATGATATGCACATCTCCCTCACACTCTCCACACATCCATTGGGTTCTAGTTTTATAGGCCTCCCAATTTCACCTAACCG
This sequence comes from Cornus controversa, assembly GCA_026545225.1. NCBI lineage: Eukaryota > Viridiplantae > Streptophyta > Magnoliopsida > Cornales > Cornaceae > Cornus > Cornus controversa. Next base: position 45,338,749 of record CM048851.1, read on the forward strand.
AGATTCCAAAACCAGTTTACCTTATCGTAGGACTCTCCATTTTAGGGAATATCCTCTTCTATTCTAGTCTGGAGCCCCAACTAAAGATCACTTCACAGGGACGTTCCACCCCCGAATTTCCCCACATGAATTTATATCGAATACCATGCACACCTCAAGAGGGCTTTCAACCCAATTGAGCTCACCACCCTCACTATGCTAATGAAGATGCATCTCACATGTTCAAGCCAATGTACATTTACAACTCAAAATCAAGAATACATATGATTGTCATGCTTGTACAAGTTTCCATTCAAATGTCACATGAATACACATTGACTATGTTTCACATCTTCCACATTTCATATAATTCATATATCAACAATTGAATTATGCTTTTCATTTAAACATGTTTTCAAGATAATTTATCAAACACATAAACGTCACCTTCACACATACATGAACTCACATAATTACTTCATAATTCAATCTCAATATGCTTATATAATTATCTTAGGTAATTATAAACATATAAATACATCAATTAACATTGATAATTCATCAAATGTCATAGTTTAGCATGCTTTAATAATGAAAGACATCTAATTATTTCACATAACCTATTGGCTACCATAGGCAACCAATATACTCACAAAAATCTCGGATTATATAGGTTAGACATCCCTACCTCAATTTGGAAGAACTTCCAAATGATTTATCCAATTTCTCATAAAAATTCAACTTTCTTTGAATTTAATTTCGGACGGATCAAACTCGAGCCCTCAATGTATAAACCAACTTCTTTTTTGGTGTCTTCCAATTATGGACCCAAGTCCCTCAAATTCAATGGAGAAAGGAAGAAGAATATGTAGAGATATATATGTATATCTATATTTCTCCTCACGGCTGATAAGAATGAGAGAATATTGCTGGGTCATTCTACTCTTTCTATTTATAGACTTAATTCTCATATTTATAAAAGTGTCACTAGTCTCTCTTAAAACCTTTCCAGACTCCGTTTTCAATTTTGGTAACTCCGATTAATTCAAGATCGACTCCGTAGCGTGTTAAATATTTTATTTAAGTTATTCTCTAAATTTTGTATCATTATGACACTTTCAAATTTTTCGGATCCATGGGACCCGCGCCCGCCCATTTGACCCGAAAAAGTCAATTTTTGTCAAACACTCCCAAAACTTCCCTGAATACTTATAAAGGTTTCCAAATATGTATTTTATATTTAAAACACATTTATAATCACTTAAATCATTTATATGACAATAAATGAAATTAAAGAAAAAATCAGGCAAAAAGGGTCATGGTTCTTACATAATTTGTCCAATTACAAATCTGTTCCATTTTTTTAACAAAAAAAAACAACAAAACAATTTGCAGACTCTTACAATTATACAAGAGTTTGCAACTTATATGTTCTATTCCTTTGTACTCTTTGATTTGAGAGTATATCCATCCTTTTTTTTTTCTTTTCACCTTTTCTTCTTTTAAAAATAGAGGGAGAAAGCTCTAGAAACTATTTTTCATCTTGGAGAGAAATGCAATTTCCACAATTGAGAGGTTAAAGATGGAGATAGAAAAAAAAAAAAAAAGGAGGAAAACATAAAATGACAAAGACAACATGCATTTGAATTGAAAATGATTGAGAATGGGGGACTTTTATTGTCAAATTAATGCAGTTTGAAGGTGAAAAAATTAGTTTTTTCTTTATTGAGCATTTGAATTGTTGCTAATGAATTATCATAATATAGATATGCGAGGTACGATATATTTTCGTAGCTTAATTGTTTTGGCGATAGAATATGAATTATTAGTGAATTTGTTTTTCTGTCACAAATGCTCTTATTTATTGTAGTCAATAAGACATGAATACGAAGAAGAAACTATTTTTCAATAAAAATTTCCCTTGTACAGCATGGAATACCTCCAATTTTGTATCAGCATACCATGATAGTCTGTTTGAACTCTATGTATATATAATAGCCCAACATAAATTAAAAAAAACTAAAAGCTGTAAAAGTGAAAGCCAACTTCTAAGGACTAATTGTAATATTTACTTATACCATAACCTAAAGGAAAAACACTACTAAACCCTAAACCCTGTTCAATATCACTGCCGGCCTTCTCTTCATCATCGCCCTTTGCTGCTTTTCCCTCCTCTTCCTGACGGGCTGCTGTAGATGTTCTGGAAATCGTCTCGAGATTATAACAACACAAAGCTTCCCAGTTTGATTATGCCGAAACATCCAAATGGTGACAAAGTCCTGATAGGCCTTCAAAGAATGTTCATGAAAAAATGACTTCCATCCACAATTGAGGACATAAGTCTTTGAAGGCCACTTCCTAAGTACCATTGGGTACTCCTTCCCCTCAAAGTCATAAATTGTTACATTAATTCCATAAGCAATGTCCTCAGTCGGATACAACAATGGCATGATCAAGTGTATGACACATTTTTTGGTTAGAGATAGCCTACTCTGAACTTCACTCACATCACTTACGGTTAACTGCTTCTCAAAAGGCCTACTACACCTCCCAATAAACCCATTCAGCCTCTCAACGGGAGGGAGTGACGGTGGACTCCAACTGAATATGATTTTTCCGAGCTGCCCTAATTCCGAAAAGCTGTCTCCAATATTATTAATGGAGAACTCGTGAACGGGCTGTGACGTCAGGGGAAGTACTAATTCTCCACCAACAGTAGCACTGCTCAACCCTATTTGGCTGTTTACAGAATCAATGTTCTGTTGTGGTAGTACCGGGGCCAATGAAAACTCCGTACCACCAGAGTATTCAATACTTTCTCGTACTACTTGGTTTGCTTCAAAACTGCTCCCAAGAAACTTGCTTTTCAATCTGCACAACTCGTCTCCTTCCTTCTCGTCTAAATTGCTGTACTTGAGAGAGGCAACAATAAAAGCGGCAGTAGTCATTTCTTTCAGTTCTTCAGATGTAGCATAATTTAATTTCAATATGCACAACTCGTCGTCTGCGTTCAGCTTCTCGTCTGAGTTTTCTTCCATAATTTAATTAATTTCTTCAACGCACTCCTGATGCTATGTTAAAATTTCTGTTTGAAGCATATAATTTTTTTGAGTCCTAAAAAGAAAAAGTTGCAGTATAAACTGTTTGAAGACATAATGCATGAGTTGTGAGTACAAAAGAAACTAAAAACCATTAAAGCACTTCAAATATATATATATATATATATGTGCATTATAATGTATTATATATGTGTTAATTGGTATGAACAAACTAACAGTAGAGATTGTGAGTCAAAGTTACGTACCTAAACCCTGATTTTGTATCGCCCCCCACCTTGGAGTATAAGGTGCTGCGGTCCTGCGGACAAGATGCTCATTTTATAGTAAGTTAGGGCTTCTCGTTTGGAGGATGATTAATTTTTTTTGGAAGTAAAGAAAAGGAAAGGAAAGAAAAAGAAAGGAAAGGGAAGGGAAGGAAAGGAATGGAAAACAAGTATAGTACAGAATAATTAATTAGGAAAAATTACAAATAAATGTAATTAAAGTCAATGGTTTTTCAAAAAAAAAAAAGTCAACAGTTGGGAAAAAAAAAATCAATGATTTTTCAAAATCATATAATTGATCTTGCGGTGAACATGGAAAAACAATGTTCACTTTTTTTAGTCCTTTTTTTTTCTTTTTTTCTTTTTACTATCGATAATAAAAGAATCATGGTGTTGAAGATTTCTGAAAACATAATTTATGCTTCCCAGAACTTTTGATGGATTTCTTTTAAATTACTAACTTACATATATAACCGCAAATAGGTCCATATATTTTAGAAATTGCAATTTAATTAGTGTTAAATGTCCGAGGAACACTGCATTTGCAAGTAATCAATGTTGAACAAAGATGATATCTAACTTCAAAACAAAATAATCATGTGAATACAAATATATGTGTATAATACTAATTTATAGAATTCTGTAAGTATTTGCAAATAATTACTTATAGTTTATACAATAGATGAATTTCTGAAATCTATATACTTAAATTACATGCCTAAATGTTGATTTGGTCGCTAGTGTTGCCCCTTTTGGAGAAGTGGCACCAAAGAGAAAATGTTCTCCCAAGCAAAGTAATAATGAGTTTATAGTTATCTAAACAATAATTTATCTATTTTCTTCTTATTTTCTACCAATTCACAAAGGGCTTTATTATTCTAAAAAGAGAGATTATAATGCATTTAATCACTAATACTGGTATTCCCTTTCTCACTCTAAAATCTCTCTTCAAGTGCCCTCATCTTTTACTAATAACTCTATCATTCTTGTCTTGACCAAAATGTTGGCAACCTCGCTCTAAAGATTAAAGAGATGATCAAAACTTTGGGTCAAATTAATTGATTACAAGACAAGGTCAAAGTGAGTGACGGATATTACGTGAATTTGCAGAGATTTTAATAGAAGGCTTGAGCACTCAACCTCCTCTTTATGGGGAGAGTTTATACCATCAAACTTATTGTTTAGGGTAATACTATTCAGGCAGAATTTTTAGGCAGAATTCGTTAGCAAAATATTTACATCTATTAGATGTATGTGATAGGCTCCACCACATACATTCACCACATGCATCCAATAGATGTAAATATTTCTGCCTACGAATTCTACCTGAGTAGCATTATCCTATTGTTTATACCAACCTCTACCTTTCACTTTAAAATGAGAACAAATATCACTAGATCGCATGCATTGGTATCACAAAAAAAAAAAAATTATCACTCTGTCCCAAAAAGCAAGCAAAAACTCATAAGGATTATTAAAAATAGTTTTATCATTCCGCTCGAAGCCCTGTATTAAAACAAAAGAGGGTCCAACTCAATCTTAGAGGGCCCAAATGAGGTTTGTTCAAATCCCGATTTTTAATCATCAAAGTAACCTAAAGAGATAATCTATTTTGTTGAAGAGTCCAAAAGTCGGATTTAAGTTACACTAATCTGACTATTTTATGTAAGTAAAAAATGACACTTACTATACTCATATACACTAATATAACTGTCAGACTACGTATCAATTTTTTTTTATTGAATTATCGTGGTTGCATCTATCTACTAGTAATATTGACATAACAATTGGCACATAACAACAAGGTTAGTGTATTAATGGTATCTTAGGGCTCATTCTCTAACAGAAATATTTTTTATTTTTTTGTTTCTATCCCCCTAAAAAGGCAAAAACAAAAACAAAACATATGTTTAATAAAATGTTTCTGTTTTATGTAATGAAAAATGTTCTCATTTTTGTGAACGGAGGAGGAAATAAAAAAAAAAAGATATTTCTTCTGTTTCTTCACTGTAGCAGAGAAATATTCTCTCCACTGTAGCGGGACCCACTTAGTTATATAATATATAATATTAAACATAACTTTCACTATCCATGATTTTTTGCACAATTATTTTCTTATTTACGTATTATAATCTTTTCCTTGTCTACTTAGCTAAATAATATATAATAAATTAATATGATAATATATAATGTGCATAAATTATCTATATTAAAATAAAAAACACTTTGAAAATGCTCTTACTTTCATCTTTTTTTTAAAAAGAAATCACTTATAAATAATAACTCTACTGAAAAAAAATTTTGTATTGTTTAATAGTTACAGATTTAAATATGAAAAAAAAAGTGTAAAAAATGTGTTACTAAACATTGTTTTTTGTACTCAAAAATATAAAAACAACAAGTTTAATGAACATTATTTTTGCTTTGTGTTTCCAATCAGAAAAACAAGAATATATTTTTATTTTTTTCAAGTACAAAAAACGAAAAAACATTTTTGCTAATGAACTCACCCTTATTTTCTTTCGAATGATCAAATCTTTCTAAGAACATTGTGAAAGAAAAAAATTAATGCATAGTGTACCATATTTATTTGAGTTAGGTAAAGTTGGACCGTGGAATGACGTTTAGTGCCCATTTTCCAATGGTTGTCATTTGGTCAGGAATCACGATCATTGTAACATAACACGAGACGCCTTTGGACTTTTAGCTAGAAAGTACGGACACTTCACCGAGGGTGCCGTATTCGTATCGGACACTCCTCGACACGTGTCAGACACTTTGTAAAAGTGTCTTGACATTTTTCTTTTTAGGACAATTCTTAGACACTCCTCGGACACATCTTGAACACTCCTCAAAGACATATCGGACACTTTATAGCAGTGATGTATATTCAAATATTTCAAATAAAAATTATATGATACTAAGTTATTATTAAAATCTAAGCTAAATATATATAGAAGACTAAATAAGTCTGATTCTTTAATTTATTTTAATCTATTTGTCTATTTTTGTTTATAAGTTTATTTGGTTCTTAATTGTTTAATGATGAATTGAAGTATTTCTGTAATGTAGTATTTTTTTATTGAATAATTAATACATATTAATAAATTATATTATTATTTTATAGTTGTATCCTCTTCGTGTCTATGTCTTATTTTTTAAAAAAATTTCATATCTCCGTGTCTGTGTCGTGTCATACCTGTGTCCCATGTTCGTATCTGTATCCGTGTCCGTGCTTCCTAGACTTTCAGAGAAGATTTAAGCTAATTATTGCTACTGCATTCTAGTTTTGTTTTTTTGCCTCTTAACCAAAGGTATATTTGGATATATTTCAGCTCATGAGTCCCTTTACTTGTAGTTTAGTCCCTTGACTTGTAGTTTAGTTGACCCTGATGGGAGCTCTAGATCATCTCTTTTTTTTTTTATCAAAAAGAAAGACATTCAATTCAACAAGTTCGACACAAATTTGAACACAGCCAAAAGATCAAACCCCTTAAAACTCAGAGAAGATAAATCATACGTCAATGATAGATGAGAGAAAAAAAATTTCAAAGAAATGCTTAATACCACTCTTTTTTTTTTTTAAGAGTCATTTTTGCCCAATGAATACAGGCTTATGTTTTCTTTTTTTTCCTAGACTTGTGTTCTTAGAGCATCTACACGACTTACCTAAAAGCCTCTTTCACTGACCAAACCATCAAATGCTACTCCAACGCTGCTCCAACGGCTTAGCGCAAAATTGGGCCTCACATGGAGCTTAGCTGTGTGCTTTAATTATAAAAGTTTACCATCCAGCGAAGCAAAATAATTATATATATATATATATATGGACATTCCAAAAGTGAGAGAATTTTGATAATATATATTTGTGTTTTTTTACTTAAACTTCTATAACTTTTATACAAATTGATTTTTTTTTATGAAATCATTTATATTCGAAAGAGAATTTCAAGAGCTTCAATTTGAATACCATTTATGTTATGTTTTGACTTAATTTTAAAAAAAATTAAAATTTATTAAAATATTATTATTTTTTACTAGCAAAAATCTAGAGAAGCAGTTGAGAAGCCAAATTCTAAAAATTCTGATTAGTTAAAATAATGACGTAATTGCACACAATTTAAATCTGAATAAACAAATTTAAATAAGTCACGATATTTCGTCTCACAACAATCCACTTTAAAGTTCTTTCCTTAAAACAATAGAGTAAAAATGAATATATATATATATATATATAGTATGTAATTGTGCAGTGACACGTGACATTATCAATAAAGCTTTAAAATGACATCTTTCATGAACAGCTACCACACCAAGAAAAAAAAATAAGGCACAGCCCACATGCATGAGTTTACAGACCCTTTCCCATGCTCACCTTAATTGCATACCCTTTTTTTTTTTTTGGGCAACTGAAAGAACCATAGTCTGTGATTTGGTACGTATCATATAAAGGAGTATTAAGTTACGGTTATAATAGAATTTATTTGTTTAATTGATTAACCTTTTCATATAAAGTGCTAATTATAAATTAAAATTTCTCCCTTTTTTTAGTTGTAATGATTCAATGTTAAGTGATAAATAATGTCCTTTTCACTTAAATTTTCACCGTAACACTTATTCTTTTAGGTCATATCAATACTTCATTATAAACGCAAATAAGTATTTAATTTACCGACATCCATATTGTTTCATGTTTCTTTGGTCAATATTTTTCAAAATTTTGAAAAAATCACAAATTATCCTCCACTACCGTTAAGTGAACATTAGAGAGATGTTAGAAAAATTGGACTGAAGTGCCAATATTGCCCTTACGGTTTGAAATTTCAAAAATAATCTTCTAATTATATGTGATGATTTACATACCAATTCCAAATGACCAAAATACTCTCACCTTGTGGGGTGGCTTATGAGGTTATAATAGTGAGAACAAATTATAGACCTTATTTGATTTCAGAAAAAATGAAATAAAGAGCTAAATTTGATTTTTAAAGAAAAAAATTATGGACCTTATTTGATTTTAGGACGAAATCAAGAGCTAAGAATTATAACCAACCTATTACACTGGGGACTGCATCCCAGATCTAAAACATAAAGGGTAAAGTGCAAAAAAAAACCCTTTTATATACCGTTGTCCAATTAACACTCCTACATTTTCATAATTGTTCACGTATGGACGAATGGACAATTTTTCAATACCGGAATTAGTAAATGACTAAAATGCCTAATGGATAATAAATAAATAAAATTAAAAAGTTTTTTTAAAGCAAAGGGAAGTTTCGAGTTTTCAAAAAAGTTTTAAAGAAATGCCCTTATGGGATAATAAAAATAAAATTTTAAAGCAAAGAGTTGTTTCAGATTTTCAAAAAAGTTTTAAAGCTCCAACTGTCAATCTTGAACGGTAACGGGCTAGAAAGTGCTATTTGCACATAATTTTTAAACTGTATGGAGTTATATGAACGTACCTAACTGAGGGATATTTTTTGCACATTCTGTGTATAGTAGGGGTATTTTTTTGCACTTTACCCACATATAAAAGCAACTAACATTTTTTCTATTAGCAAATTCATAATAATTTGGCGTTTGGGAATTTAACTCGATCCAACTAAGAATTAAGTATTGAATTACAATAAGTTGTCAAAAACACCTAAGTCACATGCGTCTACTTATGTATGTAGTTGGAAGAGTTTTGGATTCCTTTGAAGAGTTTGAGAATTTAATCTTATCCAACTTAAATGAACAACATGAGGTACAAATGTATTGGTCTTTAAACACACACATATATATGTATATATATTCCTCACAAAGAAATATTACAATAGGAAAATTAAACATATATTCTGAAAGGGTTATGTTTGAAATTATGGTAAATATCACTTGACACTCTTTGAGGTTTGACCTTATGTCACATGGCTATAATTTTGTAAAATTTTATCACAAACATCCCATGTGGTATGTTCTGTATATCACAAACACTTTCTTTTGTCAAAAGTAAATCATGTCAAAGCACTTTTTCACGGTTAAATGACTTTACTACCCTTTGACTTCTGACATAACCCTTTTGAACACTAAATTAACCCATTTAACCTTGTGTAACTAACCAAAATACCCCCAACTATGCCTTATCATTATATGCCCCCAACTATGTAAATCTGAGACAACACTTTAAATTATGAACCCATTAATCAAAAAATGAAGATTATATAGTGAACTAATTACAGAGAGATAAATTTTCAATAGGTATCTTAATAAAGAGTAAAAATCAATTAATTGCAATAAATTTTCACTAATTTTAGGGATTAGGCACTATATTTTAACAATTACCCACTTCACAGTTGTTACATATATAGAGAGAGAGGGGGAGGGGGGAGAGGAAACCATCCGATTTGCAAATTGCAAATCGAAATCGACGACGAGAGCCTAGTTAGTGACTCAACACCTTCTTCTTCTCCAATAACACCGTTACCTCGTCATTGCACCCTAGAAGTTTCTGCCGTGGAGCTCTACCAAGTATCACTGCCAAGACTTATCATCGAGTAACACTATCGAGCCCTATGATCATCTTTTTTCACCACAACACTGATGAAGCTCCACCGTTTAGACCCATTACTGTCATTCACCACTGAACTCCATTGAAGACCCACGACGCCATTGCCGAAGCTCCACTCCACCATCTTCTTAAATTACTCTAAAGTGACCATAAAGTCACAGTACACATTCATAAATTACAAAAAAATATAGAATACTTCTGCAAGAATGACCTTGGGTACCCTACTCCAGTATATAATTTCTCATAAATTACCGCTATTTCCTAGTAATTATTTGCATTACTTCTTCTTCCACTAGTGAGCAGCCTAAGTATTCAGAAACTTCTAAAAAATAAGAAATTCATGCCAATTGGTCATGAGAGATTTGAGAGTAGGACGACATGACTATAGGAATTAACTCCGAAAGCCATAGATTGTGATTAATCGAACTCTTGAAGATTTTTCACAATATTTTCAAAATGAATCTTAAAACTCCACCAATTGTCCTTTGTGAGGTGTAGACATTATTAGGTAGAAAAATATTTTAACGCTATCATTAACATTTTATCACTAACGATAAAATGCTGACAGATGATGATAGGACTTCCGAAGATAATTATATTTTTCCTTTTGACAAGAAATAATTAATTGATGGCCAGTAACATGATATCACCATTCACTCGTGCGTGCGCAGGGCTGGCGGGAGCATTTGGTGACTTGGGCCGCCTCCTAAGCCCCAGTCAATAAAAGGCCCCTTATAAATATTTTTTCTTTATATTATAAAACTTTCTAAAAAAATTTCCAATATGCTATTATTTTACGGACTTAATTTTTTTTTCCTTTCATTATTAGACCCCAACCAATTTTGCAATTTCCTAAAAAAATTCTCTCTCTCCTCATTACACGAGCCAAAATGTTATATTTAATATATACTAACTCTTAATACTGTAATGCTCATTACACTAACCAATAATTTTAAGAAATTAAAAATTATAAAACTTTTCATCTCCTACTAATTTTAGATAAAATTAGATTTTGGTGATCAATCCTAAACAAAATTACTTTAAAGTGATCATAAAGTCTGGAAAAGATGAATAGTTATCAAAATTGAAACTTAAGGTCCGTTTGGTAATCGTTTATGTTTAGTGTTTATTGTTTAAGTGTTTATATAAACAGTGTTTATGTTACGCTTTTGTTTATTCATAAAGACGAGTGTTGTTTGATAACGAAAAAACGTTTGGCTTATTTTAAAAATCATAAACAGAAAAACATGTTTGTTAACCTTAAACTATTTTTTTTATTTTAAAATCAATACAATAAACTGCATAAAAAGTCAAGTTTATGCTACAACAAATATATACAGCAATAGCAAAGCAAGAAATATGCATAAAAAAGAAATAAATAATATTAGGTTACATATATATCTACACAACAAATGATACTGTAAAAGTAGAATGACCCACAGCCCAGAAAACCCTAACAAGTAGGGGGATGCACACGATTCGGTTCTTTACGGTTATTGGGAGAACTAGAACCAGAACCAGAACCGTTCGCAACGGTTCTTTAATTTTGAAACCGGAATAAATGAATTCGGTTTAATTCGTTTATTATAGGAGTTGTATTTAACCTTATAATAGTTATAATAACTTCATTGTTTAAAATTTTTTACATAACAAAATGTTATTATAAATATAAATATATATATATATTCAACGGTTCCAATTTCGGTTCCAAGGCTTGGAATCGGAATCGTAGTGAACAGTTCCTAAAATTTAGAGCCGGAATCGGAACCATAATGAACGGTTCGGTTTGGTCCAATTTGTATCGAATGAGAAAAGGAATTTGGAGGGCATACTATTTCTCTTGAACTTCTTACGTTACTACTTTTTTTTTCATTTTTTTTATTTCTATTTTTCTTTCAACACTGAAAATAAATGAATGATATGAGTACAAAATACCATTCTTATTTCTTTGACAAGGAGATGGTTGAGACTTCTTTGTTTTTTCCTCAAATAATTTTTTTTTTTAGTATGGGTGCCCCTAAGTAACTATTTCTTATTATCAAGTATATTAGTAATTATTCATATTGCACCCAATATTTTTTTCTCAAGGCAATTGATGCTCTTTCATTCTGTCCACACTTGCTAATTCTAATATTTTTATCGTTGTATCAAACAATAGTCTTTTATAATTTTTTTTTCTTTTCATTTTCTAATTTTTAGTTTCAATTTTTAATTAAAATAATATAATCACCATTTTAAATAAAAAAAGAAATTTTTTTTTTTTTTAATAAACATAAACAATAAACATCATTTTGGTGTTTATAATTTGAAGGCTTAGCTACAGTGTTGTTTTAAAAACGTTTTGACAATTTATAAACAAAACAAAAATTATCAAACATATTTATCGTAAAAATTTGTTTTGATAAACAATAAACACTAAATATAAATGGTTACCAAACGGACCCTTAATTGTTGATGAGTGACCATTTGATCACTTATTACATAAATATCTTTCGTCTAATAAATTACTTATAATTGAAAAAATTTACCCTTTATATTAATCTCAATTAAATATTTTGTTTTAAGCTGCCTACTCATTCAAGTTGCCTAATAAACACTTAGAAAGAACTTTTAACTAATAATTATTTATTTTTATTTTCATATATTATATTATTTATATTTTTATATAATTTCTAATTTTTATTGTTTATTTGCAGGTGATGCTATAAGTTGTTATTTGGTGATGACAACAAGAATACCATAGTAACAACTAGAATGATAAACAATAATTTAGAGTGGCAACAATTAAAATATTTTTCTCATACAATAGGATCTTGTAGTGATTTTGTTTCTTTTTCATAGTGGTTTAACTAATATGATTGGTTTTGGATGGATATTTTAAGCATAAGATAGATGGTCTTGTTTAACTATTGGAAATGAATTTCTTTTTATTGGTTTTGAATAATTGATAGCATATGTTAAAAAAATATATATATTATTTGATAAAACAAATCGATATACCAATTTTTGCACGTAATGGTGTGGCCTGTGAATGGTGTTGAGGTTGTTTAATCTTCTTCAAGTTGGAGCAATATAAATAACATTGCAAAAGTATCTGATTTGAGCTTTTTGAATTTTTTTATCAGTCCAAGTAGAATGGCTTTTCTCTCAAATATTTCGTAAGCAAATTTAAGTAACTCTTAATGTGTCTCAAATTTGTTATGTAACTTCTTATCCTCTGGATTATGTAGTATGTTTTGAGACCATGGTAGAGAGAATGAGAAGATAAGGATGATAAATAAATCCTATCTTTTTAATTGGTAGACTAGCAAATTAAAAATTAAAAAGGAAAAAAGAGAGTGATGGACAAGGGAGAGAGAGAGGAGGATGAAATCAAGGAATTATTTTTATATTTAATGGTAATCTCGTCATCTAAAAATTATTTTTAGAATGTTTAATAAAAATGAAGTATTTTTTACCAAATTACCCTCAAATGGTCACTTATCAATAATGTTTTAATTTCGTCGACTGTTCATCTTTTTTCAGACTTTATAATCACTTTAGAGTAATTTTGTTTAGAATTGGTCACAAAAATCTAATTTTTCCTTAATTTTATCTTTCTTTTTTTTTTTCAGTAATCCATGTGTTTTTGACTTTTTTTCCTTTTGTCATTGCAACAATTATTTTTTCTATTCCCTCACAAACTCTCCGATCTTCATTTATCACCTCTCTCAGTCTCATTGCAACGTTTTTTATTTCTCGACTCATTACAACCATAAATTTATTAGAAACTTTCAAGCTACTAGCTACAAAATAATTGAAGAACTTTTGGAGCATTAGATTGGATCTTTCTAACATCAAGTTCCATTGTTCTTTAACTTAAATTATTTTGTACTCTTATTATTTTTTGTTATCATAAAATTGTATATTTTGTTTGTAATCAGTGTTATTTATATTATTGAATATCAGAATATGTCTACTAAAAAGTATGAATTAGGATATGAAAATTTTAAAAAGAAAAGAAAAATAGATAAACTAATTCAATATTAACAAAGAGTTGTTGATAAATTTGTTAACCCTAACAATCAAATAACAAAAAACTTAGGTGAAAATTGTACAAAAGAATAATATATTAATTATTAAAAGGTCAGTTTTATAATTTTCGTAAAAACTTGAATAAAAGAATCTAGTTAGTAGCTTTGCATTTCAAAAAGCAAGAAGAATAATTTTTAAATAAGCATTATTAATTATTATTTAATATTAATATATTAAATATTAAAAAACTAAATTAATAATTTTCGCATAAAGCCTCAAATTATGTTGAGCCGCCCTGTGTGTGCGAAGTCTTGGGCTGAAAGAATATACTCACATTTAAACAAGGCACGGACACGAATATGGGATACGAGTACGACACGATACGGATACGGCGATATGAGAAATCTTTAAAAAATAGGATACAGACACGGCAAGGATACGTCAAATAAATAAATAAATAAAAATATAATATTATACATAAAATATTAAGTTTTATTTATCAACCATACAATAAATATACTTAAAAAAATTATAGAAAATGTAAGAAGTTAAAATCTAGAAATTCTCTATTTTTTCTAAAATTCTTTACAATGACTCACTTACATAAGGATTTTAAAAATATCTTTCTTTTATTATAAAATGTCCCTTATTTTCTAACTTATAAAGTTTTTAATATTACAATCTCAAACCTATTTTATAGAACAAAAAAATTACAAATTTGTCTCGAAAAAGTATCCTAAACGTATCATGGCGTATCTCGCATATTTCAATCGTATTCCAGCTGTATTCAATATTCAAAAAATAATTAAAAAAAATAGGATACTTTTTCGGAGTATCGAGTACGTATTCGACTGTATCTGTATATCGAATGTGTGTCTGATACGGCCACACGAATTTTTTTTCAGAAGTATCCGTGTTCCTAGCATTTAGTCCAATATTTGAAATTAATGAAAAACTTACTATTCAAGTTGATGGTATTAATTCCACGTCATCACATAGTTTTTTTTTCTTTCCTAGAGCACAAATTTTATTTATCAAGCAGAGACAGTACAGAATTAAACATATCAATAAGCCAACTTGGCCACAAACTCCGAACTAAATCTGATACGTTTATGCTTATGAGTTCTACTTCTACCATATCTCTGTTTGACATGTATATCGACAGGCTAATGCTATGGCCCATAGTTGCTTCTCTCAACAGAACTTCATCTGAATAATTCTAAGTTTTTTATGTTTTCCATCTGAAGTTCAGTGATTGGCAGATTTTGAATGTATTGTTTCTCTTGTTTAATGTAAGCTTGAATATGTTGGAATGTGGTTAAAAAATATCTTTATTTTAAACTTTCAATTGTGACTTTTTATCTCCCTACATAGGTTACAAAATTAAATAATTATAATTAGTTAATTACGTGATTAAATTTATCATTTAATCATCAATGAATAAAGAGACTATTAAATTGTTTGTAACTAATATCTATTAGAATTATGCAATTAAACCATCACTTATATCGATTGTAACTCGTGTCTCTTGGACTTCTATCATTATCTATATATTTAATTACCCGAAAATTACTTGTAACTCATGACTCTTGGTTTGCTTGATTTAATATGTTATTTAATTATCCATAAATAAAGAACATAAATATGGAGCCTATAAAAGGGGTCTAGGGTGAACCTATAAGATGGCTCCAATGCAATGCAAGGTCCAAATCTTACTTTAATTATAAATTAAATATATTAAAAGATTCACCAAAAATCACGTCTAAAATATGTTTAGTGAAGTTTAAAAAATTATATTTAACTCCAAAAATTACGGTTATTAGTGGTTCATAACTACTCATATGCTTATTATTGATGCATTAAAATTCATTGTGTACAAAATAATTAGAGTAAAAAGCAAAAAATAAAAAATAAAAAAATTTGATCAATGAGTAATTTTGTAATTTTTCATTTCTGATTGCATTTGTTGGATATTTTATAAACTTTGAAGGGGGTTGTAATTTGAGTAAAGTACTCAAACAAAATATTATTTTAAGAAAAATGAAAAAAAATGAGCTCCATTAAAGACGAGGATCTTGGTATGCAATTCAAGTTCGGTCTGCAATTCAAGTTCAATGTAATCCATTATTTGACACAACTTTTCAACTAGAGTTCAATTCACATAAATTATTTTTTCTTGATTGAGCTCTCGTTTAGATGTTGTGATTGAAAAATGAAAATTAGTTGTAATATTTTAACAACTCATCAAACTTTTCTACCTTGAAATCATAAAGTATGGAACACGATAATAATTCAACCGACAAGAAAAACAATAATAAAAACTCATGAAAAGTATAAAAAAAATCTCCCTGAAATTTTTTGGGTGTACAAATTTATCCATAATTATTTATTTATTTATTTTAAGCAAATCACCCCCTCAGCTTTCCAAAGTGGACATGTTGACCTCCTAGCACAAACATCCGTCATCAAGTGAGGCAAAATTTACCTTATACGACCGTTATATACTTAATGAGTGTAAGAAATCAAGAACTACGTTTGGCTCCTGTGCCCATTTCAAGTAAAATACGACTTTGTTGAGTTACATTTATTATCCTGCTATTGCTGAAAAAAAAAGAAAAAAAAGTTGTTTGAATTTTTTATGCAACCTTTTGTTTTGCCAAAAAAACAGAAAAAATATATTTACGTTGAATGATTGAATCTCATAGGTACCAGCATTATAAAGAAAAAAAATTAAGTATTGAAGTCCAATCAAAGGCACTAAAAGAAATTTGAATGGTTTGCCCTACTTGGGCTGTTGCATCTTGTTTGGGCTTATTTTGATCCACTTTGTTGTCTCTAGGAGAATTTCTTTTTGGGGCTTGTTATCAACTTATCAATATATAAATATATACCATCATTTACCTTTAAAAAAAAAAAAAAACTCCAATTCCACCAATTCGCCTAAATCATTATGATTTTCTCACCTATTTATTGTTTAATGTCTATTAATTTGTGTCAGTTACAAAAAGAAATAAATTAATATATATATTAATTTGTATGAAGTAATTGTGAATCTTCTATTTTTATAAGTTTTGTGATAGGTGTCCAGTTTGAATAGTAATAGTAATAGTAATAGTAATAGTAATAGTAATAATAAAAATAAAAATAAAAATAATCTAACGGTGTATAATGCTTGTAACCACTTAATGTTTGTACTTGTCTCTCTTTTTCTCCGCAACTGAAGAAGTTATATTATCAGATCTATTCCCTTTCACTCTCTCGTCTCTCTTCCCCAACTGATCCCTCTCGTCTCTCTTCCCCAACTGATCTAAACCATTTGATGTTTTTACTTCTCTCTGGAATTCAGTTGGGAAAGAGTGAAGATCTGGAAATGAAAAATATCATTCCAGATCTACTTTCTTTCCCAACTGAATTCCAGATCTACTCTTCTACTCTCTTTCACCCTCACGTCTCTCTTCCCCAACTGAACTAAGGTATTCTTTTCTTCTCGGTATCTCTTCACCAACTGAACTAAGGTATTCTTTTCTTCTCGGTATCTCTTCACCAACTGAACTAAGGTATTCTTTTCTTATCGATTTTTATGCATGATTTTATAACTCCAATTTATCAATACTTCTCTTTCCCTAACATTTCTTCTCATCCTTTTAAAATTACTGATTTTGAATCTTTGATTCGTATAATATAATATATTTTTTTAGTTGAATTTGTACGGGTTTGGTGGCTCTCACTTTGTGCATAGTCCTTTCCGGTGAATAGTCATTTCCGGTGCTTTGGCGTGCACCGTTGACGAACTGTGCAGGCCACAGATTTTTATATACAATAAATAGAGCAGATGTAAACCACTCAAAATTGAATTTTGGTGGTTTACAGGTGTATTTATTGTATGGGTATCTGGTATATTTATTGTATAGGGTGATGCGCGGTGTAATTTGGTTGGGCAACCCGAACTAGGGTTCCCGAATTTAATTAGGGTTATTGTTGAGGTCCGTATTGCAGCCTAGCTTTACAGCTCCAATGGTTTGTAATCTTTTCATGATTCTAACCAGGAATCACTTGGTTGTATTTATTGCATAGATAGATGTGGTTTAGAAGTATTTATTAAATGTGACAAGACCGAGTCAAATCCAACCTGCTTTGCACAGCTCCTTTATTACAGGTTACGGCTTACAAAACCTCAAAAGAAATTTTATTTTTGAGCTATCAAAAAATTGAGAAGACCGAGGGGGTGCGTTGAGGTCCGAATTGCAGCCGTAGCTTTACAGCTCTATTTAGTGCATACATAGATGTAGTTTAGAAGTATTTATTAGATGAGACAAGACCGAGTCAAATCCAACCTGCTCCAATAAAACGGAATAAATCTTATTTTAGTCGTTCAACCATCTATTACATTAAATACTAAAGGAGAAAATTTTATGAGAACCAAGGGGGAGACGCTCTCTCTCTCTCACACACAGCACCTCTCTTTTTACCCTTAATCTTATCATCTGCTATTTCAACACCATCTTCTTATCTTGTATCTCTGAAACTCTCGGGGCTTCGATGGTGTCAGGCATAGTTCACGATCATAAAGATCTGAGTCCTTTTAATCTCTCTTTCTGATTAGTACTTTTAACTTATTTTTTCCACGTTTTCTTTTCAGTCTCAAAGATTCTCAGAAGGCTCCCCTTCTGTGGCGGCTGCGCGGGACTTAGCGTGACACTCCAAATTTCGTGGTTATACAAGCTGCCCAATTTTAATTTGGTCGGGTTACTTATAATTTTGGTATGGTTTACAGTTTTATTAATTTTTTTGCATTTCTTTAACAATATGTAATACTATGTTTGCATTATTGACAATCTGTCACATAGATTCACTCAAATTAAAATTGAGAAGGCATCCCCGTCCACTCTACCAGTATAGCCAATACTTGTCTAGCTTGTTTGTCAAGCGTGACATAGAATGCGCTAGGTGCCAAGTTTTATCTATGACTTTTTATTTATTCAGCCTTGAGTTTCGGATTCTGACCAAGCTCGATGACCCCTCTGTGAAGCTCTAGTCCTTCCTTTCTGCTTACAGTGCTCATAGCTTTTTCTCTTCTATAGTAGACCGAGTAGATTATCCTGTCTGCAGTAGCAGCTTTGCTTTTCTCTTATATAGTAGACCGAGTAGATTATCTAGGATGAGGATGAGGGCAATGTTTTCATTTGTCCTCCGTTGCTGGTCTTACACTCAAATCAAAAGCTTCAAATCTTCTGTTTGTATTTCTTTTTTAGTGTATTTGTTTTGTATATTATACAAATCTTCATGTATGATTCAATTGATTGGTTATTATTTCACTCTTTCTCTCTCTCTTTTTTTTACTTGCATTATCCATCTAATTAAATTCTCTGTGCATTTTGATTATGCCCACCACATGTTTGATGAAAAACTTCATCAAGTGTTTGTTGTTTCTGTTGTCAGATGACTGCCCACCAAAGCATTTTTATCTATGACTTCTTATTTATTTCCTCAACATTTTCCATTACATTACAGAATTAGACTCTCTTTTCATTAGCCTTGAGTTTCGGATTCTGACCTAGCTCGATGAACCCTCTGTTGTGAAGTTCTAGTCCTTTCTGCTTACAACTAATAGCTGTCTCCTGCCTACCCCTAAGTTCTGTCTGTAGTAGCAGCTTTGCTTTTCTCTTCTATAGTAGACCGAGTAGATTATCGAGGATGAGGGCAATGTTTTCATTTGTCCTCCGTCGCTGGTCTTACACTCAAACCAAAAGCTTCAAATCTTCATGTTTGTATTTCTTTTTTAGTGTATTTGTTTTGTATATTATACAAATCTTCATGTATGATTCAATTGATTGATTATTATTTCTCTCTTTCTCTCTCTCTTTTTTTTACTTGCATTATCTATCTCATATTGTAATTAAATTCTTAAATTCTTTGTGCATTTTGATTATGCCCACCACATGTTTGATGAAAAACTTTATCAAGTGTTTGTTGTTTCTGTTGTCAGATGACTGCCCACTAAAGCATTTTTGGCAACACAATACTTTCCGAAATTTCTGTTCTTATAGAGGCTTTGACCTTGATACCCCCAAATATAACCCTCGGTCACTACAATCACTCTCCTACTCTACTGAGGCAGAGAAGTCTGAGGGTGAGGGAGACGACTGAGAAAGAATGGAAAGAGCAACAAGATAAAAATGTATTAAGGATTTTATTTTATTTTATTTTAATGGTTATGACAGATTACTCCTTAAACTTCATAAATTTATATCTGATGAGTATTTTTATCCAACAAAAGTATTTCCTTTAAATAAAAGGTTTTAAGCATAGAGGATTTCATGGAATGGCAGTCCAATGCAAAAACTCATTTGATTGTAATTGAACACATTCGTTCCCCGATGAGGATGGTTGCCTATCCGGTAAATATATTTTATTAAAACGAATGTGTTCAATTACAGCCAAATGACTTTTTGCATTGGACTTCCATTTCATGAAATCCTCTATGCTTAAAACGTTTTATTTAAACGAAATACTTTTGTTGGATAAAAATACTCATCAGATAAGTTTAAGGAGTAATATGTCATAACCATTAAAATAAAATAAAATCCTTAATACATTTTTATCTTGTTGCTCTTTCCATTCTTTCTCAGACTCTCCCTCACCCTCAGACTTCTCTGCCTTAGGAGAGTGATTGTAATGACCGAGGGTTATATTTGGGGTATCAAGGTCAAAGCCTCTATAAAACAGAAATTTCGGGAAGCATTGTGTTGCCAAAAATGCTTTGGTGGGCAGTCATCTGACAACAGAAACAACAAACACTTGATGAAGTTTTTCATCAAACATGTGGTGGGCATAATCAAAATGCACAGACATTTTAATTACAATATGAGATAGATAATGCAAGTAAAAAAAAGAGAGAGAGAAATAATAACCAATCAATTGAATCATCCATGAAGATTTGTATAATATACAAAACAAATACACTAAAAAAGAAATACAAACATGAAGATTTGAAGTTTTTGATTTGAGTGTAAAACCAGCGACGGAGGACAAATGAAAACATTGCCCTCATCCTAGATAATCTACTCGGTCTACTATAGAAGAGAAAACCGAAGCTGTTACTACAGACAGGACTTAGGGGTAGGTTGGAGACAGGGAGCTATCAACTGTAAGCAGAAAGGACTAGAGCTTCACAGAGGGGTCATCGAGCTAGGTCAGAATCCGAAACTCAAGGCTGATGAAAAGAGAGTCTAATTCTATAATGTAATGGAAAATGTTGAAGAAATAAATAAGAAGTCATAGATAAAAATGCTTTGGTGGGCAGTCATCTGACAACAGAAACAACAAACACTTGATGAAGTTTTTCATCAAACATGTGGTGGGCATAATCAAAATGCACAGAGAATTTAATTAGATGGATAATGCAAGTAAAAAAAAGAGTGAGAAATAATAACCAATCAATTGAATCATACATGAAGATTTGTATAATATACAAAAGAAATACAAACATGAAGTTTTTGATTTGAGTGTAAGACCAGCGACGAAGGACAAATGAAAACATTGCCCTCATCCTCATCCTAGATAATCTACTCGGTCTACTATAGAAGAGAAAAGCGAAGCTGCTACTGCAGACAGGACTTAGGGGTAGGCAGGAGAGGCTGGAGACAGGGAGCTATTAGCTGTAAGCAGAGGACTAGAGCTTCACAGAGGGGTCATCGACCTAGGTCAGAATCCGAAACTCAAGGCTGATGAAAAGAGAGTCTAATTATGTAATGTAATGAAAAATGTTAAGGAAATAAATAAAAATTCATAGATAAAAATGCTTTGGTGGGCAGTCATCTGACAACAGAAACAACAAACACTTGATGAAGTTTTTCATCAAACATGTGGTGGGCATAATCAAAATGCACAGAGAATTTAATTACAATATGAGATAGATAATGCAAGTACGAAATACTTTTGTTGGATAAAAATATCCATCAGATATAAATTTCTGAAGTTTAAGGAGTTAGGATGGAAACCCCCTCCTGTAGGAGTAAGTAAAATTAATGTTGATGGAGCTTATAGTTTTGAGTCGGGAGTAATAAGAAACGAATTTGGCGTTGTATTTAAAGTTTTTAAAGGCGATGTTAAGGGCGTGAAGGTGCCCTATGATTGTGAGGTTGCTGCTGTTTTGGAGGGAGGGTCTGAAAGCTGCAAGGAAGCTCAAGCTCCAAGATGTTATTATTGAAACAGACTGCGAAAACCTTGTTGTCGCTTTAGATAGCAATATAAAGGCAGATGATCAATATTCTGAGAGATATAGGTATATAAGTCTTACATTAGAATTCTGTCTTCTTTTTTAAACTTGAAAATTTGAACTATTGTTTTTTTTGTTGTAGTGAAATCCTTCACTTGAAGAGCAAGTTCAAGTCCTGCAAGATTGTGCATTGCTATAGAGAGGAGAACACTGTTGCAGATTATGTCGCCAAACAGGAACTGCGCAAAAAATCTGTTACTCGACATCATGTCAATTTGATTGCCAAAAGAGGCCTAAGTGGCCCTTATTTCCGATTTGCTCCAATTCGAGGTACGTATTTGTGTGAGTTTTAATCTGTTCTATAATGCTACCTAATTTTTCACTTGTGTTCATGTCCATACACACAGCTGCTAGCTGAACTCGTTTGCTTTACATCTACAATATTAGAATCATTAGCGTTCTGGCCGAGCATTAATATCTGATCTTCCCAATTCTCCAACTTCTTGGCTTAATATTGGCCCAACACCCTCTATCTTCTTCACCACCAATTGACCCCTACAAAACAATATTAATCATATTCATAAGTACTAGCTAAATCTCAGTTTTGCTGAATAAATTGCTTTATATGTATAATATAATACACAGAAACTTTGCCTATATATGTTTTTCTACACAGCAGCTCCCAAGACCCAATAAAGGAGGGTTGTGTTAGGTTGCAACTTTGTCACCACGCGCACAGCGCACACAGATTTACAAGAGTAGTTGGGTACTTGAGTATTGTCCTACATAATAGAGGATGATGGTAAGGAAGGTAGTGGGCGTTGGTAGGATAGTGGAGAGGTGTATAATAGTAAGGGTAGGGTTTTTGTGGTAGTGGTGGTCTCATGCTATTGATCATGTTCCACTAGTTAGGTCTTCCTACAATCATTTGTTGCACCTGTGAGCTATGCAAAACACCTGATCTATTCATTTCCCTTCCTTTCCTGGTGGTCTCATGCTATTGATCATGTTCCACTAGTTAGGTCTTCATACAATCATTTGTTGCACCTGTGAGCTATGCAAAACACCTGATCTATTCATTTCCCTTCCTTTCCTGAACCAACAACACAACATGATGTTTTTCCTAGCTAGAGTTAGTTTGTTTACTTTCCCTTTCACTCACTTTGTACTCTCTCTCTCTCTCTCTCTCTCTCTCTTGTACTTCTGCTTCTCTCTTTCATAAAGCTGCGAAATGGTCTTAGTTGAAGCATTGGGAAGTTTCTTACTCTTGATTAAGTAGAGCGTTGGTCTGTAAAACTAGTGTTTTGATAGTGATGATATTACATTGCTTTTTTTGAATTTTTTAATGATATCACATTGCTTCAACAAAGCTCCATGAATTCGTGGAGAATCCTTCACTGAATATCCATATCACCAGTTTTTAAATTTGGATTCTTGACTCTTATATTATTCCAAACTGTAACTGTCTTTTCTCATGACACATAATATTAATCCGAAAAGGGTATTGTTGTATTTGTAGAGCAACAGGAACATAATTAATTATGTCATTAATCAGTGAAATTCGTATTATATATTACAATTATTACTCTAGCTAGTAAAGCTAGTAACTCTTTATGAGTCTCCTTGACATAGATTCCCTTAGAATGTAATTTTAGTAGTATTAATTTATACCAACAACCAAACAAACCCACCCTTAAATCGAGAGCCCAGCTTGTGTGAATTGAGACATAGGACTATTTTTTTAGGGCAGTGTGAGTTTCTATGGGTAGGAATGGGGTGTCTGTTCTGTACTGCTCAAATCATTGTCGGGGGCTCATTGTCTTTTCCTTAAAACAACCTCTCATTTTATCTTTATTTTTTATTTTCTTGGCTAGACTTCCCATCTTATACCAAGAATCAAACTCGTTGTCCTCGTCTCTTCACTCTCCCCCTCTATTCCCCTCCTGCACATTATAATATACATTAAACATGTAAGTTTCAAATTTAAAAAGTAAATATTTTTTTTGTGAGTAGAGATCACATTGTGTACATCTGATCTGATCTTTTTTTTTTCCAGAATTTACAATGATCGTTTATAACAAAAGTAACGCTCGCATGTAACTACATTTTCAACAACTCTATTCTTATTAGATATATTACAATTAATCAATAGAATAACAATTTAGAGTCTATGATGTTGTGTGATTGATCCTATAATAATACTTTGGAGTCTGATGTTAAGTGATGGATCCCCTCACTCAACTCACATAAAACACTATTGGTGTAGTGGTGGTGGTGTTTAAGTAATTAGCCTGACTATCAGTGAGTTGAAGACCTGTTTGTGTGTATTGTTCATCCCATTTGTTAATTATATTGTTTTTTATTTTGTTATTAATTGCTCTTTTTATGTTGTTAATTCTAGAGTTAATTACATGCATCTTGTTTGCTCAAATCCAGAAAAAAGGAATCCATTATTAAAGTTTTGAAATTTTATCATTGTTAAGTAAAACAATAATGGAATCCTTTATTTAATCTTCCAATTTTCAGTTAGTTTTGTCTTTAAATTCTATGTGAGGATGGGGATTGAAGATATTGGACGATGCATAGTTTTTTATTATACTAATTTGTGTTTCTTTGTGCATTTTTCAAGGGGAAATGCAGAAGAAGTAAGGGATGTAGGAATGCACCACTGGATCAATCTAACTACAGGAGTGTCAATTCAATCCAAGTGGTAAATGCTATTTGTGTGGAGAGGAATTCAAGACCTTTTTGGTTTTTCACAACTTTCAGGATCGCTTCTGATTCTATATATATGGTTGTGTACTTTTTTGGCATTTTCTTTGCATTCTTTTGGAGTGTTGAGGCATGTATATGACTTGTCAAAAGGTTTGAATGAATTGAACTCGAACAACTTTACTGTGATATCATTTGATTGCTGCATGATCGTTTATGCCATGTATGCCATCTCTTATTTTCGAAGCATTTTTTTATTGGATTTGTGCACTAAATACAGTTTGATTTTTTCAATTGTTGGCATAAGCTAAATATGGATGTGTTGTAAAAGTATAATCTAATAACTATATAACTAAACAATAGTATAAATATATACTATTATACAGTGAGAGAGAGAGTGAGAAGACAGAGAGAAGAAGAGATTGAGAGAGTAAAGAGAATGAGAGACTAGAGATCCGAGAGAGAGAAAGAGATAACAGTAGGATAGGCGAGAGGGAGAGAGAGATGACTTATGCCTTTTATTCTCAAAAACTAATCAACCAAAACATGTATCTGATGCCACCATATATATAGGCATCAAAGGAGGTGCAACTGTTGTATAATATCTAGATATATATGTATACAAGTGGAATGAACCCATTTGCCAACTTGTAACACTCCCCCTTGGGTTCATGACATTTAAAAAGAACAAAATTCTTGTGAACCTGAAAATGGTATTGCATATACAAGAACTACCTCATTAAAACCTTGTCAGGAAAACCCAGTGGAATAAAACCTGATCGAAGAAAAAAGAGTACAGTATGCAAATACCTTTTCAAACAAATTCTCCCCCTCATCAGCATGAAAAATCTTTGAGCTGCCGCATCCCAATATTGTGAACCAATTTCTTGAATGTCGTGGTAGGCAGAGCTTTAGTGAACAGGTCTGCCAAATTATCACACGAACGAATTTACTGGACATCAATATCACCATTTTTCTGAAGCTCGTGAGTATAAAAGAATTTTGGTGAGATGTGCTTGGTTCTGTCTCCTTTGATATAGCCTCCTTTGATTTGAGCAAGACATGCAGCATTATCTTCGTATAATATCGTTGGGATATTATTTATTGAGGAGAGTCCACAGTTTTCTCGAATATGCTGTATCATAGATCTTAGCCATACACACTCTCGGCTCGCTTCATGAATTGCGAGTATTTCAGAATGATTTGAAGAGGTTGCTGTCATTGTCTGTTTCATGGATCTCCATGATA
This sequence comes from Cornus controversa, assembly GCA_026545225.1. Classification (NCBI taxonomy): domain Eukaryota; kingdom Viridiplantae; phylum Streptophyta; class Magnoliopsida; order Cornales; family Cornaceae; genus Cornus; species Cornus controversa. Next base: position 45,364,789 of record CM048851.1, read on the forward strand.
TAGTAGTGTCACCACAAGTAAAGACATATCCTGTTTGTGATCGAGCTTTATGTGGATCAGAAAGATAACCTGCATCTACATATCCAACTAACTGGGATTTTGATTTATTTGAATAAAACAATCTCATATCAGTGGTCCCACGAAGATATCTCATTATATGCTTGACACCATTCCAATGTCTGCGGGTTGGTGCAGAACTGTACCGTGCCAGTAAGTTGACTGGAAAAGCTATGTCCGGTCTTGTGCAATTTGTAAGGTACATTAGTGCACCAATAGCACTCAGATATGGAATTTCCGGACCAAGCAATTCTTCATTATCTTCTCGAGGACGAAATGGATCTTTCTTCACATCAAGCGATCGGACGACCATTGGAGAACTTAATGGATGAGCTTTATCTATATAAAATCGCTTGAGAACTTTTTCTGTATATGTTGACTGATGGATAAGAATTCCGCTTGGTAAATGCTCAATTTTTAATCCGAGGCAAAATCTCATTTTTCCAAGCTCTTTCATTTCGAATTCTTTCTTTAAATAATCAGCAGTCGCGGTGAGCTCATCAGGAGTTCCCACAAGGTTTAAATCATCAACACATACTGCTATAATTGCAAATCTAGATCCTGATTTTTAATGAAAACGCATGGACAGATTGGATTATTTACATATCCTTCTTTGATTAAGTACTCGCTAAGGCGATTGTACCACATGCGTCCAGACTGCTTTAATCCGTACAAAGATCGTTGTAACTTGATTGAATACATCGATCGTGATTTTGAAGCGATTGCTTCAGGCATTTGAAATCCTTCAGGGATTTTCATATAAATATCACTATCAAGTGATCCATATAAATATGCTGTAACCACGTCCATTAGATGCATATTCAGCCTTTCTGTGACTGCCAAATTAATCAGGAATCGGAATGTAATTGCATCCATTACCGGAGAATATGTCTCCTCATAATCAATACCAGGCCTCTGTGAGAAACCTTGTGCCACTAAGCGGGCTTTGTATCTCATAATTTCATTTTTCCCATTTCTTTTTTGTACAAATACTCATTTGTACCCTACAGGCTTAACACCTTCAGGTGTCTGGATTATTGATCCAAATACTTCACGTTTTGCCAGTGAAGTTAATTCTGCCTGTATTGCCTCTTTCCATTTTGGCCAATCATTTCTGCGTCGACATTCGTCAACGTATTGAGGTTCTGGATCCTTATTATCTCTTGCAATATCAAGAGCAACTGCAAAAGAGAATATGTTGTCGACAAGAACATCATTTCTATTCCATCTCTTTGCATAATTTATTGAGATCTCATCATTTTCAGGTACGACTACCTCTTTTTGTGCCTCATCAAGGGCTATCATTTCTTCAGGGGCTATTATTGCTCCCTTTATAAGTATGGCCTCCTCAGGAGTGTCATATTCTTTATCTACTTTCTCTTGTACTTTCCTTTTTCGAGGAACAATATCTTTTGCACCAATGGGTCTCTCACGCTTCAGGCGTGTTTAGATGCATCTGCTGCAATACTTATAGATTGTCCAACAGGGACATCTATTCGTGTTGGGAAATTGGCAGCAGGGATATGAGATTGTATCACTTTACTTGTAGCAGTAAATGCATCAGGCAATTGATTTGCAATACTTTGCAAATGAATGATTCTTTTAACTTCAAGTTCTCTTTGACTTGTAGGGGGATCAAAATGTGATAATGCCGTAGCATTCCAAGTGATCTCATGTTGTTGTTCAGGCTGTGTCATTTCTCCCCCTAATGGTGGGAATACCACCTCATCAAAATGATAATCAGCAAATCTTGCTTTAAACAAATCTCCTGTCATAGGTTCAAGATATCTAATGATAGATAGAGAGTCAAAACCTACATAAATTCCAAGTCTACGCTGAGGGCCCATTTTTGTTCGTTGTGGTGGTGCAATAGGTACAAAAACAGAACAACCAAAAACTCGTAAATGAGAGATATTTGGTTGTTGACCAACCATAAGTTGTAGAGGTGAAAAACTATGGTAAGCAGTTGGTCTAATATGAACAAATGATGCTGCATGCAATATGACATGTCCCCAGGCTGACACAGGGAGTTTTGTTTTCATAAGTAATGGTCTGGCAATCAATTGAAGACGTTTTATAAAAGACTCTGCTAGACCATTTTGAGTATGAATGTGTGCAACAGGGTGTTCAACATCAGTGCCAAAAGACATACAATAGTCATTGAACGTTTTAGATGTAAATTCTCCGGCATTATCAAGACGAATTGCCTTGATTGGATAATCCGGGAATTGTGCTCTTAAACGAATTGTTTGGGCCAAAAGTCTAGCAAATGCTACATTTCGAGTAGAAAGTAAACAGACATGGGACCATCTAGTTGAGGAATCAATTAAAACCATAAAATAACGAAAAGATCCACATGATGGGTGAATAGGTCCACATATATTTCCGTGGATCCTTTGTAAGAAATCAGGAGATTCAACAACAACTTTTGAAGGAGATGGCCTCACAATCAACTTTCTTTGTGAGCATGCAGTGCATGTATAATCACTTGTTAAAAGAATTTTCTGATTCTTTAATGGATGCCCATTTGAATTTTCAACAATTCGGCGCATCATTGTTGACCCAGGATGACCAAGGCGATTATGCCATAATATAAAATTCTTTGGGTCAGAGCACTTCTGGTGCATCACTACATGTGATTCAATTGCTCTTATCTTCATAAAATATAACCCAGAAGAGAAAGCAGGAAGTTTTTCTAAAACATGCTTCCGGCATGAAATAGTTGATGTAATGCATAGATATTCCATACTCCCTTTATTTATTGTCTCAATATGATATCCGTTATGACGTATATCTTTAAAACTCACCAGATTTCTCTTGGATCCGGCTGAGTAGAGAGTATCATCAATATGCAATTGTGTTCCACATGGTAACACAATATTAGCCGTTCCAGAACCATCAATCAGGTCTATGGACCCTGATATGGTATTAACATTAGCTTCAGCTAATGTTATATGGGAAAAATATTTTCTATCTCTCAGGATAGTATGTGTCGTGGCACTGTCTACCAAACATATATCTTCATCATTTATCTTGGATGTAGGCAATGCATTGATCAAATCCATTTTCTAAAAAGAAACAAACTTCATTACATTAATAAAAGTATAATTACAAACAAAACTTTTAATAATATACTAATAAAAATCAAAGGAAATGATATCAAATTGATGTGAACATTTTCATCATCATTCAACTGATTTATTTATTTCAGGGAAGTCTTTATAGATATCTGAAATATCAAGATGATTGATGGCGATCGGTTCATAATTTTCGATAGTATTTGTTTCAATATCTTTTTCCTTCCCTGTTCCTTTGATTTGAAGTTTGATATAGCTCAATGAAGTGTTTGGGCATTTCGGCAGGTCTGTGACCAATGCCCTTTCATACCACAGGGAAAACAAGCATTTTCATATTGTTTGAAGGTTGCATCGGCATACCTTTCAATTTTTCTTGCTTTGCACCACTTGCATTTCCTTCATGATAATATGGTGTGTAGTTCCTACTAGGAAACTCAAATGAAGGATAACCACCATAATTATTATTTCTGCCGTGGCCACGTCCACGACCACTTCCACTTCCACGTCCACGACCATTAAAGGATGCTTAGTGAAGCTGATCCGGTCGAACGAGATATGTGGTTTTCTAATAAGAGCTCATTATTTTGTTCAGCTACTAATAAGCAAGATATCAACTCAGAATATCTTGTAAAATATCTCTCTCGATACTGCTGCTAGAGGAGCTAGTTCGAGGAATGAAATGTGGTAAATATTTTTTCTAACATATCCACATCATTTTTAGGCTCTCTACATAAATTCATTTGGGAGCTAATTCGGAATAGAGCTGAATAATATTCTATTACCGATTTATAATCAGACAACTTCAATTTTGACCAGTTGTCTCGAGCTCTTGGCAGATTTATAGTTCTTTGATTCGAACCTATCCTTCAAATTTTTCCATAGTGTGGACGAGTCTTATATTGTAAGATACTCGGAATTTTATATGTATACTATATTGACAGAATAGTATAAATATGAACATGTCATTTCGCAATCGGGAAGGACTTTATATATACATATATATGTAAGTATATTGACAGAATAAAATAATATAAATATGAACATGTCACTTCGCAATCGGGAAGGACTTTATAAATACATATATATGTAGGTATATTGACAGAATAAAATAATATAAATATGAACATGTCACTTCGCAATCGGGAAGGACTTTATATATACATATATATTATATATTTATATGTATATATAAATATATCTATATAAATATATAGATTATATGTATGGGTATATATATATATATATACATATACACCAATAGATATATTATATATTTATCTATATATATATATATTATATGTATAGATATATTTATCTATTGAAATGACATAAAATATAATTTTCGTACCTTTTACTTGGAAGTGAAAAATGAAATTGTCTTCTCTGTTCGTTAGAACCTCGTGCTTTAACTTGTCTTCTCAAGTAATCAGAGTCTCGTGCTGATAACGTGTTGTAAAAGTATAATCTAATAATTATATAACTAAACAATAGTATAAATATATACTATTATACAGTGAGAGAGAGAGTGAGAAGACAGAGAGAAGAAGAGATTGAGAGAGTAAAGAGAATGAGAGACTAGAGATCCGAGAGAGAGAAAGAGATAACAGTAGCATAGGCGAGAGGGAGAGGGAGAGAGATGACTTATGCCTTTTATTCTCAAAAACTAATCAACCAAAACATGTATCTGATGCCACCATATATATAGGCATCAAAGGAGGTGCAACTGTTGTATAATATCTAGATATATATGTATACAAGTGGAATGAACCCACTTGCCAACTTGCAACAGGATGGACTTTTTCGAATAAACCTGCGCCTTGCCTTTTTTTTATTTTTTATTTTTTTCCATGTTCATTCAATGCACTTCCAATACTGCTACATGTATATAATACACAAAATAAAATGAGTATAATAAACAAAGTATAATGTGTGCTTGATTGGTTGTTATTGTATATGTCAAACTGTCCTAATTAATGTGCCAACTATAAACTAAAAGTTAATCAATGTAAGCAAACTGAAGCCAAATAGAGGCAAAAAATTATTAGTCCTGATTTAGATTTTCACAAGCATGTGACAAAGTACTTGTTAAATTTTTTTAACATTAAGTCGTTAATAAAGAAAACACAAAGGCAAAAAAAATTACTCAACCTAACAAAGTACAACTTTTTTTAGTGGTCATTTAATATTAAGTCTTTCATAATGAAATCACCGAAGCAAAAAAATTTGCTCAAGCTAACAAAGTACCAACTGAGAGAGAGCCTGATGATGCTAAAATAGTCGTTACTTTTTCATCTCTGCACATATTCATCAAGGTTTTTATATTACATCATTGCATAAAATAATAATAACAATGTATGTTAATTTATCTTGCGAAGTACAATAAAAATAATAATTTTTGATTTTTTTTGTATCTATACATGTTTTAAATAGAAGGAAATAAAATAATACCTTGATAAAGAGTTTTGGGTACTAGAGGCTGTATTAGAACCCATTTCAAATACATGACAGTTAAGAGATAAATCCTAAAAACATGGGTTACAACAAGTATCAATAAGTAACACTATTTCTTCTCAACATGAAGACATAAGAAAAAGAAAAATGAATGATGTAAAATATACCATAACAAAATGAATATCCTTCATACATCATTGTCATGAAGCATTCTACTATAATTGAAAGAGTTTCCCTCGAAATTCCAACTCAAACTTAAATCTTAATGTCATAAAAAGTTAGAGATACAACATGAATGAAATGACATTAATTAACTAGGAAAAAAAATGGCATCAGTTTTCATTTAACTAAGTAGTATTCACATAGAATTAGAATTTAAGAGGATACCACCCCATTGGAACTACTTGGAAGATGAAAGTTTTTGCATACATTGGTGCATCAAACAAATGCATAGGTGGATGAGAAACCATAGGAAGATGTGGCACACCAATGTAGTTTTGGGAAAAACATTCTTTATTTGGTTTTGTACTTTGACCTTACATGAATTAAATAATAACCAAAAAATTACATGAATACTTTTTACAATATATATATATATATATATATATATATATATAAATCAATTTGAAGATATTTTAATACTTTGTTACCCCTCTTTTGCTTTCGCTTCTTCCTTTCCAGATGACTTTTTATCTTTGCATTTGTTAATCCCTTTGCTTTAACCCGTGGAGATCTAATACATGCACTTCATCAAGAGAACCAATTGCATCTCCAAGACTCGACTCATCATTATTTTTGTTTAGATTGCAATGCTCCAAAGTCTTTTAGCTTACTCAAATATTTCTTCCACTTTTTTCTTAGCCACCTTTTTTCCTTCATCAGTTAATACCAAATGATTGATAGCACGATATAATTGTTGAAGCAAATTGTTTCTTTCCAGTGTAAAGAAAGGTCTCCTCTTTAAGGTCGAGTCATCAAAATTATGGTTGCCATCTTTTGCACATTTTTTTCACCTATTTAATATATTTTGAGATGGTATTTTGGTGACACCCCATACATTTAAAACTTTAAGGGCATGGCGACACAACCACCTCACTGACTCAAATATCTTACGAGAATAAACAATGGTACAACTAGAGGAGTTGAAGACTATATCATAATGTTTACTACGACCTTCCTCACACACACATTAGTGTGGAATGTATCAACACTAGAAACATGCTCCAGATGCACAGCTAAACTTGAAATAAACTCATCCTCAAATAGGTTGTAAATAATAATAGTGTAATAATTGATAAATTATGCTTCTATTGTTAGTATTTACTTGTGTACTGGTCACAAGGTGCCATGTACTGTGTGTTTGGCAAAGAAAATATGAGAGAATTTTTGTAATCCCTCTTGTTTCTCTTGTGAACGAAATAAAAAGAAATATAATACTAGTGTGAGTACATATTGATACTGTTATATGAAACTCTTTCTACTACTTTTGAAGTCAATTACTTTTTTGAGGTCTTATATGCCTTGACTAATATTAGAGACTGCATTTTTAACTAACTATATTACCATATATTGCCCTGTCCTATCTTCAACCATAAGTAATAATCTTCAAGTAGATGTATTTTATTTATTATAAATAATTAAAAATATGCTTTCAAAATGTTATAATTTTTTTTTATTATAGAGAATCAATGTAGAGAGTTACTATTGAAGATGACATCAGTTCTCCACATACATAAACCAAAGAGTTGAGACTTGAGAGCATGACAACGGATAGCCTGATAAAGGAAGAGATATCTATGTGGTGCCCTCAACTCAAGTTTTCAGTTTGATTGACTGCAAAAGAGCTCGTGCCAAGAGTGTCCACTTTATAGCATTACTTTTCGTATGCCATGTCCATAAAATATGATGTCAAACATCGTAGTGACATCCTATTTAAATTTAGCCTTTTTGGTACAGAAGATATTGCAAGGACTAACGAATATTAACTCTATATATGCTTAACTTAAACTAAGAATGACAATTTATATCTAATATCTTTTACACATACTATATACAATTATAAAGAGGTCAACAATAAGCATGCATTTTGGTAAAATAGTGGCCATTCTAATCATTTATAAAATGGTACAGATATGGCACTCTAACCAATGAACTTTTAGGAATTCATGTACTCAATCCCCCACTCACATAGAATACTTCAATAATGACTTCTCAATAAATAACGTTTTAGTAAAGATGCAATTATTACAACAAATAATAAAGGTGATTTTTTTATGAAATTAAAATTTTTGAATACTGTATTAGTAGCTAAAAATATTAAGATAATTTTGAATTTAAAATTCGAGTTCCTTATAAAATAGATTTTATTTTTCATAAGGTATTTTGAAATGCACTTAACAGACCATCAAGTTAAATTTGAAAATTTAAACAAGTCAAGTAGCCTCTAGTTAAGTCAGCTGATTAACAAGAGAAAATTACAAGTAATCAGGTAAATAAATAGACAAGTACCCATTTACTTGAAGCCAACTTCTATATTGGGCTTTTGAAAGCTGCCTTTAATGGCTTCTCTATATTCAAGATACCCTGACGAACCTAATTACTTGAATCAAAACAGTCACAAACTACAGGTTAATTTTTTTTATTTATTTATTTTACAAGTGTAGTATGCTTAAAATGTTTATTATCAAGGGATACCAATTTATATTCAACACACATAACTGATAACTCAAAGCTAAATACATATCCCACCAACTCTGCTAGTGTGCATGTGAATTGTGAAAATAACAATAGTTAACCACTCCAAGTCATGTCAATGCAAATAACGACTTAAATTACTGCATTCAAACCATAATTTCTAGAAATTTTACACATACTTTACAATTGCAAGTCAAGAACCTACATAAAGTATTAAACTCTTGATTGATGTTAAAATATCTAAACTTAAAACAAAACAAACTAAAAAAAAAAAAAAAAAACAAAAGTGTTCTTCCTTATCCCCAAACTTGAATCACACATTGTCCTCAATGTAGAACAAAAACATGAAGCATATGGTAAATGATAGAACAATATTACTGTAGTGGTAGAATTGTCAAAATTTGGCAAAACATTCACATGAATAAGGGTTAGTCATCCCCCAAACTTGGATGCAAGAACCTGTCATAAAAAACACAACTACACACCACGCATATTAAAAGGAAAAAAATAATAAAAAAAAAGAAAAAAAAGAATGCAACAAAATGAAAAACAACACAAATAATAATTAAAATAAAGAAAAATCAACTCAAACAAAAGAAAAACAAATAAAAAGAAAAACACACTTTCTAACTACTACTTTTGATGGAAGGTTCACCCTATATCACATCTCTTAAGGAGATCTAAGAGTGTCCCCCCTATTTTGTCCTTGCTTTTCTGAACTTTGCTTAAACCAATTTTTAGGCAAGAAATATTAACATTTTTATGAGCCCTCAAGTAAAATGAATCAATTGAATACAATTCAAAAAATTCAAGAAAACATGATCCTTCACATTATTCTTGACTAAATATCTCATTTATATTTAATTGGTTACTACTTAGTTAAAAAACAATAGAAAAAGGTGGACACACATTATGACTCAAATAATTACACTTGAATTCTTCATTTAAAGTTTCTGAGTCGAGATTAAGTAATGACTCCATAATGGGGGCATGATCTAACTCAATTGGTTGTATTGATTCGATATTGGCCTTCCACTTGTGTGTCCATAAGAGGAACTGAATCCAATAAGACATTTACCTCTTCACATGAAAAATCAATATCGAAATCACAACCAAAATGAGCTAAACATGCTTTTTAAAGGGTTTTCAAACTCAACCATCATGTTTTCAAATAAAAGAGATAAACAAATTAAAATAAAATTAAAAATTTACAGCTAACAATAAGTACAAAAATAACACAAGTGCATGAATTAAAATACAAAAACTCACAAAAGGTCCCAAAAATTTCAGCTTCTTTCCTCCTGTGTAGTAGCTCTTGTGCCTAAATTCAAACACTCAAAACACCTAAAACAAATTAAAAACAGAATATATACAAGGCCTAAATTATAATTAAACTAGACTAAATCTTTAAACTTAATAACACAACCGTGATGGCAGTCCTCGGCAACGGCACCATTTTGTTCGTTGTGTAAAATGTGATAAAATATTATGTAATAGTGTCGTTATTGTTTTACACTTCGACAAAAGATAATTTATAAAAATTTACAAATACTCTACTAAAATTAGTAAAGTGGTGAGTAGGCGTCGAATCTACATAGACTGCGTTGGTTTCGTTGTTAACTATCAAGACCTTATCTAATTTAATTCAAAAATAATTTATTTTGTTTGTTTTAAATTAAGGTACTGAAATTAAATGATAGATAAAATTCAAGAGAGAGAAGTCTAGGGTCTTGACTCACCACTAGCATCATATCATTGTCGATTGAAATTACTTTGGGAAAAATTCTACAATATGCATAAATAAGATTCATGGAACGATGAAAATACAAGTAAGGTCTAAGCAATAGCCCATCTTCGATTGGCACAAATCGTCTACCTAAAGTAGGGTGTAACACGACTCGTCTTTCCTAGGCATGACCTATCAAAGTCCTTGTCTCATACACACATGGTCACAATGAACTCGTCAAGAAGATATATACAAACACTCACTAAGCTATAACCCATCTTCAGTTGACACGAATCGTCTACCTAAACTAGGGTGTAGCACGACTCGTCTTCCCTAGACGTGGACTGTCAAAGTTATATGTTCATACATGTAATGAAAACTTGTTGTATAATTACCATTCATTAACTTTTGAAAATAAGAATGAGAGACATTAAATTTAAGAAAATATTAACCTATCGAACAAGTGACAATGAGCCATAATTTACCTCAATAAATTATCAAGTTCAGCATTAAAATCTTCTTTTAAAACTCTATTTTTTAAATCTCTCATGGGAATGATTTGAGTTCAATCAAGATAAAATATCATCTAAGACAAGACAACATTAAATCAAGAATGATTATAAATGATATAACCATAAATGCACATCTATGCAATTGTCACTTATTACACAAATGATACAAAATAGTCCTCAAAATTATACAACTATATGCATAAAAAGAAAAATCCCCAAATATAACTCAATCAACAATGATACTTAGCTAGGGCTTCTTTACACCCCTAGGAAGAAGTTAGCTCCTCATTGCAGTTGTTGAAGCCTCCATTTTCTTTCTGTCAATCGTCACGAATTGCCTCTTTTCTCTCCGTCTTCAAATAATACCCTAATTTTCTCCCCTTTCTCTCTTTTATTTTGCGAAGAAAACACAAATGAGACACCTAGCCTCCTAAAGTGGCAAATGCGCATAAGAAAATGGTACATGCGCCTCAAAAAGTGACAGCTGCGCAAATAGGGCAGAAAGGCGCGTAAACGTCCGTTTTAGAAAATTTTCGTAAAATATAAAATTGTACAGAATTGAATTTCCTTCCACCAGCGTGAAGTTTGGGTTATTTTGACAATCTTGTACGGAGTTATGGTCTAAATACCAAAACGGGTTCAGAACTTTTTAAGCCTAAATTGGTCCAATTTTCAATGTGAATAGGCTCGTGCTCCTTTATTTCATTTACATTCATTTCTAGCCCATTTCTTCAGTCTATTTAGTTTGAATCTTCAATAAACACATATTTCATGGGTCAAACTTCAGCTTCCTACTAAAATAGCACAATCTGTAACCCGATTGCGCCATTATTAATCAGAATTACCCTTAATTACCTGAAATCATGAAATGATTAAAATTATTAATAAAAACATGAAATAAATATTACTAAGATACTAATTCATATAATTTTAGAGGCATTGAATACAACATTGCTTATCAATCATGTCAAAATCTGGTACTCCATATATAGTGAGTGACACGAGGTTTATTGTGTTTCAGAAGCTTTCACTAGTTTTGTTTCTCCGTCTCAAATTATTTAATTTGTTAATTGAGGTTAGTTTACAGAAAACTTTCAACAGATTGTAACTAACCAATTTTCTCGGGTTGCACAAAATGAAAGCTGCTCTTTCTTTGGAAATGTCTGTTGGATCTTCTGTATCTTTGTCGAAGCTTCGTCAGATGTATCCTGTGGTAAGATACTTGTGTTGAAAGATACAGTACCGTTTGGTTTGCATCGACTATCTTGGATGTTTCATTTCCATGACTGACTTTAGCTGCTATTTACCGGATTGTGCTTGCCTATGGTGCTGAAAGTTATAGAGTACGTTCTTGGTATTCCAGGAGAAGTATGTAACAAAGATAGAATTTGGCTGGTTGCTTGCTTTTCTTTTGTTTTAGTTGTCTCTAAATTTGCTATTACTAATGGTGCCATTGGCAGAATTTATGGTTTTATTTTATGATGGGCAAATATTTCAAGGGAAGTTGTGGTTCTGTTGCTTACATTCTTTTCTCCTTTCCATGTTTTCTTTCTAGGATTTGGCAGGGGTGCACTCTGCTAGAGAATTCATTTGGTGGTACAATCAACAATGGGCACTGACACAGCTGTTATTCTTCGCCAGGTATTAGGAGAGAGATTGCTAATATGATCTTAAGATCTTAAATAATAGGGGTAAAGATAGATTGGTTATTGTTTCCTATTTTTCTTCATTCATAATTTAAGAGTTTGGAATTAGGATATTGCGCCTTAACCCCAACCCCCAACAAAAAACAAAAAAGAAAGACACTTAGATGAAAATGATGATCTGATTGAAGGACTGCATGGGCAAGTCTTTTTTATGAAATTTTTGGAAGATCAAAAAAAGGTAGTAAAGGTGGCTTGTATATGTACTTATGACTTAAAATGAAGATTGGTCGCAGTGATTTGGGAATGTGAGCTTAAAAATGATATTTCTGATGCACAATCGAATTCCTTCACCTTGTCCGACTTTATCATACTTGCATGATATATTGATTCATGAAAACACTATGGCACTCTATTTATATCATTGTTTGCTTGTCTCATTCATGTTGAGTTACTATTGGTAAAAAGAGCCACGAGTTTGGGAAATGGTCTCCTAATTAGGAGGGACCATACCTCAGGTTTCATTTCTGAAGTACCAAGCTAAGAGGGTCCACGAACCCATTTTACAAGCTTTGTAGACAAGGATTTCTGCATTATTTTCTTGATCTAGGTCAAGAAGTAATAGTTGATAATTTAGGAATTGATTTGAAAGTTTGTAATGCATGAGTGATGAATGAAAAATCTTTAAAAAATGAACTTTTTGCTTATATGAAACTTCAATCCTAAAACAAGTGTTGACCCTGTACCAAACAACTGCTTTTTCTTTCAGGGCAATGTAGCTCTTGATGCTGCCCGTATCCTTTTACGACAAACTGCTGAATTAGCTACAAATGATATTGCTAGTCACGATTTGGCTGCTCTAGAGGTAAGTTCTATAAGGTTTTTTGTTCCACCATTTGATAACAATCAAACAATAATTTTGTGTGTCCAATACAATGATACATAAATGCATTGCGGGGAAGTTTACTTGGTTGGAAGACGTGGACCAGTGCAAGCAGCTTGTACTGCAAAAGAGCTACATGAATTTCTTTGTAATTCTAAACTTATAGTCGTTTACAATTGCAGAAGGTATTCTGTGATGTTCAGATTGAGGTTTACTGGGATTGTCGGACCTGTTCCATCAGGGACTACCATTAGGAGGAAAATTGAAGTTTGCTTTAGAGTTTAGACTATACCGGTCTTTAAATTTTTTTAAAAGACATTCTTTTTTTCTATTTGTGTTGAATCTGATAATGTTATTGTTGATGCTACTTGGATTCCACCTTTGAATGTGGTTTTTATGGAGAGTTTGGCATCTTAGTGCAGGTATTAAAGATTTGTATATTCACATTCAGGAAAATGATTTGCTGTCCCAGAAGATGAGGTATAATTCTCTTCTATAAATTTTAGTATGTTCCATCTCAGGTAATGCAGGGATTTCATTTCACAGTAAAGAAAAAAAAACATGGTTCCAGCTATATACTAGTTTTTTTGTAGCTAAAACAAACCCTGCAATAGCAAATTTTACCAATTTTCCCTTTTAGTAATCTCGCCCGCACAACTGATTTATTGGTACCTAAATGTTGTCATTTGGCAAAGGACGAACTGAAGAATAGTCGAATTCAGAGGAGGGTGTATGAGTTGCTCTCCAAAGCAGGCCATCTCAGGGCCTTCCTGTCACAGTTCAGGTCAACGTGAACTCCACTTTGTTTTCTTCCAGAAACCAGATAGGTTTCTAGATTCAGGTGACAGAAGTGGCCAGGTCGCTGGTGTGCACTTTGATATATATGACAATTCTGAAAAGTAATTTATCTGTATAACAATTTGTCTGACAGAGGTCCAGATGAAAATTCCATACTCATCCCTCCTTTAGCCATTGTTGTATTTGTTGTCTCTTGCATATTGTTTGGGCATGTTAGTTTGTTGTGCCAAATGCAGTATCATATTCATCGAAAGGACTGCAAAAGTAGATATATGGTCATTTATTGAAATCCTTAAACCATCTTACCTTTAATTCTAGTACTTGTGCATTGAAGACAACAAGCAAAGAAAGAAAAGGAATGGTGAAAGGAATAAAGTTAGCATGCATCTCATGAGAGGACAAATTGCAGTTATGCAACATGCAAATGGAATATTTTCTATGTATATATATGGAATGGCTTCATGTCCTGTAATTAATGCTTAACTAGCTCTTTCTGTAGGAAGTGTTGGCTCCGGGAAACAGATTGCAGTTGGTGCGGGACAGTTTGAAGACCTTGAATGTGGGTAAAAATTATTTGACATCTGAGCTTTGCCTACAAATACCAACAACCCATCAAGATATCGTTTTGTGTGCTTATTGTGTTCTCCTTCTGTTTGCTTTTGATTCCCATTTATACTCACGCTGCTTCATAACAGTATGGAGAGGATATTCCCATCATTTATCTAAAACTGTAAATGAGTTTAATTATTCAAAATCTAAAGTAGTACCCCTCATTTATTTTTGCAATGATGCCTATCCCCCTCCAACAAAAAAAAAGGGAAGTGCAAGGAAGCAAATTGAACTGTATGAATGGGGATCTAAAGGTTGCTCGAGTCAATTGCAAACTCTTTCTTGTTGATCCAGATGTTTGGATGAGGTACTGACTATTGTGCCAATGCGTTCTTGCTGTTTGCAGTTTGGTGCTAAAAAGCATTGGTTACAAATCCGTACCAGTTGATGATTTACCATTCGATCATAAAAAAGGGTACATCAAAGTAAGTCTATATGCACCATTGTACAAAAAATAAAAATAAACATCCACACTCGTAATTTGTTGTTTGCTATCCAATTCTTCCTCACAAGGATTAAACATGTGATGCAAAAAATGCATGCATCATCTTCCACAAACTAATATTTTCATGTAGACTTGAGAGAGTGATAATACTGTGGATTTCGTTATTGTGCTTCAGCTTTTCTGATTTGGACCAGTCAGTTTGCCCAATCCATAGTAGCTTTCATGTGATTAGGGAATTTGTGGCTAACTGAGACAGTAGAAACCTTACGTTTCCCCCATCAATGGCTTCTTTTGCAGGCATTGTTCCGAATCTTAGAGGACGTGTTCTGAATGATATTTCTGGAGATCTTACACACCTTGAGGATGTATGTGGGTGGTTGAAGAGAGGACCTACAGGCCGGGATCATTGCTACCAACCTTTACTGTGCTGAAGAAATTGCAAGCTTCATTTGAATCGCACAATCAGAATACCATCTGTTTGAACTGCAAACACATAATCAGTGATGCATGAGGCATCTTGCTGGAATTAATCTTAAAATTAATAATGCAAGTATTAGTATTATATGCAAAGATAATTAGCATTCCTTGAATGACTAAAATATTGGCAGATTGCTAGCAGATCTGAAGACCTCGAGAAAGGAGCATTAGCATCCGCATCTAGATTGTCGAAGCCCGGCAGAGAGGGACTCCTCCAGTTATTAGATAGCAGGAGTGTCAAAGTAATTCCATTCAGTGCCTGGGAAAAGATTGACGCTGAAGAGAAGAGGCTTGGGAGTTTAAAGAACAAACCCAGAGAAAAATTATCCAGGCGGGAGGAGCTACTGTAAATTGCCACGGAATGAAACAATTGTATTATGGTTCTTAATTTTCTGAAGGAAGATCTATATCCATGCAATGCGTGTTTTTTGGGCTGAAAATAGGTACTACTTTTTTCTTTTTTCACCATCTTGTTGCCACTCTAAACAAACTTACTTTCAGTAGTTCTGCTGTTGGATGGGCACCCTCTCGTTTTCATGTTGTAGGGGTTCTTTATTGATAACAGTAAAATATATAGTAAGTGGGGTAGCTAACACAACTATGAGGGAGCCAGAGAGTATCCAGACCAGAGGGGAAACAATTAGAGCTAGTTAATGGGGATGACAGTGAGGGTAGGACCTTGCCTTGCCATTATCACAGAGTTCTCTATTTATAGAAAGTCATTGGTCTCGGGTCACCCTAGACGGGTCGAGGGTGCATAGGTCATGAGTACCCTAAACACCTAGCGTGTCACCTCCTTTCTTTTGCATTGAATGCCCTCAGACATCCCTTAGCGGCGGTAATTGGCTATATTAATTGCTCTTTGCCAAAGCATTAATGGTGATGGTAAGAGTCTCTGTTATGGCAAAGCATTGCGCTCACTGTTCCACTAACTAGGCCCCTTGATTTAGTTGGACTTTCTCTATTGTTCATCCTCCAATCCAAAACCCTTCTGGTATCCCATTTGGACCCTGTTACGTGGCTGCAAGGGATGGGGCCTACCAATCCCTATCCTTGCCGCGCCGTAGGGTCTGTTTGTTCGTTCGTGGGTGACGCCTGAGGGACAGACCTCGAGGCTTAAGTGATTGTGCTCGAGAGACAGACCTCGAGGCTTAAGTGATTGTGTTCGAGGGACAGACCTCAAGGCTTAAGTGATTGTGCTCGAGAGACAGACCTCGAGGCTTAAGTGATCGTGCTCGAGAGACAGACCTCGAGGCTTAAGTGATCGTGCTCGAGAGACAGACCTCGAGGCTTAAGTGATTGTACTCGAGAGACAGACCTCGGGGCTTAAGTGACTGTACTCGAGGGACAGACCTCGAGGCTTAAGTGACTGTGCTCGAGAGACAGATCTGCTCGAGAGATAGACCTCGAGGCTTAATTGACTGTGCTCGAGGGACAGACCTCGAGGCATAATTGACTGTGCTCGAGGGATGTACCTCGAGGCTTTGGTGAATGTGCTCGAGAGATAGACCTTGAGGCTTAAGTGACTGTGCTCGAGGGATAGACCTCGAGGCTTAAGTGACTGTGCTCGAGAGATAGACCTCGAGGCTTAATTGACTGTGCTCGAGGGATAGACCTCGAGGCTTAAGTGACTGTGCTCGAGAGAAAGACCTCGAAGCTTAATTGACTGTGCTCGAGGGACAGACCCCGAGGCTTAATTGACTGTGCTCGAGGGATGTACCTCGAGGCTTTGGTGAATGTGCTCGAGAGATAGACCTCGAGGCTTAAGTGACCTTGCTCGAGGGATAGACCTCGAGGCTTAATTGACTGTGCTCGAGGGATGTACCTCGAGGCTTTAGTGAATATGCTCGAGAGATAGACCTCGAGGCTTAAGTGACTGTGCTCGAGGGATAGACCTCGAGGCTTAAGTGACTGTGCTCGAGAGATAGACCTCGAGGCTTACTTGACTGTGCTCGAGGGATGTACCTCGAGGCTTTGGTGAATGTGCTCGAGGGATGGACCTCAAGGCTTTGTTGAATGTGCTCGAGGGATGGACCTCGAGGCTTTGTTGCCTAGGCTCAAGAGATGGACCACGAGGCTTTGTTGTCTGGGCTCGAGGGATGGGCCTAGAAGTCCATGGTGCTCGACCCCTTTTGTCATAGGCCTCCTTTGCTTGTGACGTGGTTGCCATGCTGGCATAGGTTGACTTGTCAATCTTCCTCTTAAGTCATATACTGATACCCACACATGTCAATGATCATTCTATTGTAAAAAGGAGCACCAGAGTGCTTGAGCGGCATGACATTGAGTTCCCTACAAAATAACATCGACAGTCGTTCCAGTTCGAGCTATATTTCAATGGGTGCGCGTGTATTCTGCAACATTTTGGAACACTGTTTGATACAATTGGCTAACCAAGTTTATTGACAGTATATCCTTGCCAAGTTGGGCTTTAGTTTGGGCTTGGGCGAGTCTTCTGCTCTTCTAGTAGCAATGGATCGGCTCAGCGTAAGTTCAGCAGAGGCGTAGCGGTGGCTGTTGATTAAAAAGGGGCCAGTATGCAGAAATTTAAGATTCAAAGCACTAATGTAGTGGTATGCAAAATTCAACCCATAATGTGACAAATAAATTTATCATAAGAGTGTGTTGGCACCCAAAAAGGCACCAGCCGCCACCTTGGCAGTAATAGGAATCGATTGAGAGTGTGGCATGTGGAAATTAGTTTCCGTAGTATTTGTGTTAGAATGGGTATTATTATTTAATTGGGGGAGCTATGTCACGTGTTGGATGAAATAGATAAAGGACTGAGGCTTTTGTTTAGGGATAAGCCTTAGCACGTGGTTGTGGTAAGTACTCTATCAGAACCTATATCTTCTGAGGAGTTTTCTATGACCAAAGTTATAAAAGGATATAAATTGGGAGGAGTTTCAACGGGACTGTGATTCAATCTTGATTAAAACGTGAAATTAGAGTTTCAGGGACCTGAGACAAGTGGCAATCGAATGTGTATCTCTTTATCAAGATGTTTTCTATTTTTCTTTTAATTATTTACTTTAGGAAGTTTATTATTAGTTTCATTAGCCTACAAATAAGTGATGTAGCACTCTGATCTAGGGTCCCCCACCAACACAATTTACATTCAATACAATTTTTTTTTATAATCATTTAGCTTTCCAATAGCTCACTTTTTCAATCAATTTTTCTTCAATGCCATTTATCTCTAATGCAATTTATCTTTCAATGCAATTTCAATTACCTTTAATTTTAGTATCTTCACTTTCATGCACCTTTTAATTTCCTTGTCTGCACATTTAAATTCCATTCTTTGGATTCAACCATCTTTCCTTCCAATTCAACGCTATTTCTTTTTGCAATTCTTTTAATTCTCTTAATTGAGGCAAAAAATGACCATTTCATAGTTTGGAATTCTCTCTTCCTAAAACAATTGTCTGATCTTATATTGTTCTCAAAAGAGATACTTTATTCGGCCAATCTTTGCTCTCTTTGAGCCAATTGAATGACTTTGGCATGCCCGCAACACAGACTAATTTAAATCGGTCAGTCTAGCCAATTTAGTGAATGAAAATATTTTGGCACGCCTGGTGGGACAGGAAGTGTTAAAAGGATTGCAGTTGACTATAGAGATCGGACCCAATTTTGACTGATTTTTTGACTTTTCATCATTTTCCTCATAAATGCGTTTTGAATGATGTTATGAATGTTTCGAGAATGTCAAACATGTTTGAAAAGTTGTTTAGAGGTTTTGGAAAGTTTTTGGAACATTTGGAGAACTTTGACTTTTTGGGTCAACCCCGGGACGCGGCCCGGGTGGGCCTAAGAATCCAGAAATTTTTTGAAAAATAATTATTTTTGAATTTGGGCCAAACGAAATCGAAAACAGAGGTCTGAAAGGTACGTTAAGTGATTTAAGGGCAAAATGGTCATTTGCCCTTGGTGAGGTGTTAAATACACTATATGTATATGGTTGGGGTAGAATGTATAGAGATAGAAAGCTGCCATTGGAGACTCTCAAGCTCAATATAGCAAGATGGAACCACGAAGAATTCGCGAAGGGGCAGTAATTCCCATAGATGGAGAGCAATTTATACGAAATACAGTTCAACCATCTAGCAAATTATTAAGGAAACACGGGAGGAGACTCAGGCTCGACCTAGAGTAGCTCATAATAGGATGATGTTGGTGTTAGAATATGTTAGGAGGTACAATCCGCCATCATGTGAAGGAGGGTCCGACCCTATGGTGGCAGAAAATTGGTTAGAGGAGATTGACAAACTCCTTACTGTACTGGAGGTAGACGAGGGTTTGACAGTGTAAGTATCCACTCATCACCTTATTGATGAGGTGAGCCGTTGGTGAAAGGTCATTGAGAATTACCATGACATTGGGGTAATGGACTGGGATATATTCAAAGCATTATTTTTCGAGAAGTATTTTCCAATAACGATGAAGGACGACTTGAGGCAATAATTTTATGATATGCTTCAAGGGAATATGACAGCTATGGAGTACGGGACCAAGTTCACATCCTTGGCTCGTTTTGCTCCAGAGGTGATTCCAATCGAGGAACTTAAGTGAGAAAGTTTGTGGGAGGTTTTTAGACTTCCTTAAGGGATAGAGTGTCGGTTTCAGGTTTGATAAGTTATGCTACAACAGTAGAAAGGGCATTGGTTGTAGAAGAGGTTAGCAAAGGTAATCAAAGGATGTGGGAGGCCAAGATTTTGGCTAAGGGCGTTGAGACATCTTCTGGTAGTTAGAGGAGGAAGAGACACAGAGGTAACGTGCCACTTTCTCAAGGGCAGCAGTAGGTTGGCTCGACACCATCGGTGTCTTTGCCTATTGGATCCTCACAATTGAAAGTGGTGTGTCACCACTGTTAGCAGTCGGGTCACTACAAGTTAAAGTGTCCCCATATACAGTTGGCACCAATGGTAGAGTAGACTTGTTATCATTGCCACCAAGTGAATAATTAATTAAGGATAATGATTTGTATAGTGAAAAGTTATCATTGAATGTGTAGTGAATAAGTTGTCCAACCATTAGATTGTTAAAGTGTATTAAATGTTTAGATCTCATGTACACTATCTAAGGATGGAAGTGATTCACTTTTCCAATTCGATGATAACTTTCAACATGTCTATCATTACTCGTAGATTATACTTCAAAAATATGAATAATAGATTAAAAACTAAGTGAACAATGAAGTCGATAGGGCAAGAGTGATTCTTCATCTCAAACTTCGAAAACCTAATCCAAACACTGACTTTTGGATGGCATTGCACAAATCTTTCAAAAATCGCTCTTGCCC
Organism: Cornus controversa; assembly: GCA_026545225.1. Lineage (NCBI taxonomy): Eukaryota > Viridiplantae > Streptophyta > Magnoliopsida > Cornales > Cornaceae > Cornus > Cornus controversa. The sequence continues at coordinate 45,385,466 of CM048851.1, forward strand.
TCTCTACTTAATTTAAGTGGAGCTTGAATTTGATAAATGAGAGCTAACCTCGCTAATCGAGCTCCCAATTCATTCACCTTTCAAAGACTTGCCGAGCTCCAGCGACATTCCTGAGCATTTCCTTCATGTGAATGTATTTGTACCATAGTGTTAAAATCGACGAGAGAAATTAAGCAGGAACAATATAAGAATATAACGTGGTTCGGCTACTAAGGCCTATATTCACGGCACACAAAGCCCAATGGGTTACATCTCTTTTATTATACTCTCTCTTAATTTGGTGTGCAATAATCATCTCTATTTATAGATGAATTGAGAAAAACTTGGGCCTAAAGAATAGGAGAGACTTTATTTATAAGTATTTTACAATAAAGGAAATACTTGTAACTAAAGAATATGATATACTTGTTCTTCAAGTATTTTACAAGGAAATACTTGTTGCCCAAGTATACTATGTGAGTTACGCAGTGCAGAAGCAACTGCGAAAGTTAGATTGGGGTGATTAGGTTTACTCGTTTTTTGCTTAATCTTTCAGATTATTTAATTTTAAGTCCAATTAAAATCTAAGCAATCCCACAAAACATGTAAATAAAATAAAGTTCAATAAAGTAAACGAATACACTAGATATAAGTGGGAAACCCATATCGAAAAAAAATCACAGGTGAGGCTTGTAGCCCCGGAGAACCAAATCCACTATCATGGAAGCAAAGTACAACAGACTTTGTTCCAAACTCACACCCACTCCACTTTGACAAGAACTTGATGCGGAATGCCTCAGACTTACTTTTGTGACTCCTTCATCCAATTGTTGTAGACTTTTGGCTAACGTCACAATCCTAGCAAAAGGTTAACCGGAAGAACACAAACACTTAGCAAGTATTATGTCCCTTTCGTTGTGCGATCTTCTTCTCATTCCTCACCAACGAACAATTGTAGAAGAAACCAATCCAGTAACTTGATCAATAAAAAATCTTTGAAGCAGTCTTTGAACGATTTATCAAACAGATAGAGAGACACAACCTAAATCATTCATTGTGTATATATGTGTGTGATCTCTGCTAAAAAAATATCTCAATGCTTTCTTTCTCTAAAAATTCTCAGTTTGATGTGTATTGAAAGCTTTATGAAAGCACTAATTTTTCCACACTTAGAGAGAAAACATATGGAGTTTTTATAGATGTTAAAAACCCTAAATTTTCTTGAAAAATAATTTAAAAATTAATAGGAAACAAGTCACAAAGTTTAAGAAAATTTCTGAATCAAATCCGGGTCAAAACAAGACACTAGAAGGTAAAAACGCCAAACCAGAAGCCTTGGACTAGTCCAGCCTTCACTTGGACCGGTCCAGCATTCTGCCTTGCAGGTTCTAAAGTGCCAAGACTTCATGGACTGGTCCAGGTTTGAATTGGACCGGTCCAACCTTGAAATTTCTCAAAAATTGCTTAAAACCCATACTTTTCAAGGTCGGAACCTCTCGGTTTGAAATATATGTGTTCTCACCACTTTACCCGGACCATGTGACTCTCATACTTGATAAACGAAGTCCACATGCAATCGGAACCCTTTGAAAACTTCAATTGATTAAATCCTTATTCAGATCATTGATGCATTCTTCCAAAGATTCAAGTTTCATACCTTGAAGAACATTTGCATGGTTGTTGTAGGACTCCATGCTCACTCTGAGACTTCAATTACATGATCAATTAAAAGAATATAAATCAATATTACAACTCGATCATGTCTAGTTTTGACATCGAAAATTGCCAATTACAAAAATATATGTCACATAGTAACGTTAACACTCCTTCAAGGTGGAACATGTATGGAAATAATGTTCAGCTTGCATATCAAACCATGAAATGGGTCTCTTTCCAACTATTTGTTGAATATATCTGCAAGTTAACCATGTCCAAATGACCTTGATGCCAAGAAAATATTTTAGGTTGCCCAAATCTTGGCATTAAGTGAACAATGAGTGATTAAACTTTGATTGAGAAAAACTAGCCTCAAGAAGAGTAAAAGAAAATTTGGCAAAACCACTGTCATGATGTCTGCTTTATCCTATAAATGGATTCTTTCAACTTACAAATTCGCGTCTCCCCCTGTCAGGAAAACCCAAGTAGATTCGCCATGAATATGAAAAATATATTGATGGAAGATTCATAATATCAATACCATGAATCTTTCCATTCAATATTCTATCGAGGACAACTTGAAATTAAATACGAAATTGTCGATATAAATTATTGTTGAATGAACAATAAGGAGGGTCTACCATAATGAGCAACATGATTCCAAACACTTCATCAGAAAATTTAGCATATAGCCAACAATATGCATTTAAGCACACCAAATAACTCTACAGCAATAACAAGATTACAACAGACGATGATATTTGGTGTAGAGGCCCCTTGAATGATATGGTCACAAAGACACTCATTTGATGATGTCATTCTATAATTGACAAAAAAAAGAAATGCATGGAATGATGCATCATGCAAAATGATGGCAAAAAATCAGCAATTCTTTGCTTAATAATTTACGAGTGAACATAAAAACAATTGATATAAAACAAGTGGAAGACCGATTTGGAGTATGATACGATTAACCTGCTTTGATACCATGTATTAATATAATTCAGAGATAATTCACCCTCTATTTCTCTTATAATTAAACCAATTACACACATTTTACTTTTTGGTATCAGAGCCTGATAGACGTTGAATGTTACGTATTCTAACCTCTTAATTTGCATATTTTATTTTCTTAGTGGTAGATTATTTGTGATTTTACTCTATTTTAGTATCTTTTGTATTTTCAGGTCCTTAATGATAATTTCAATCAATTCATGATTTTTGGGCTCTTAAAGATAACATTTAAGAGGGTTATAAGAAGCCTACATCAAGTGGACCAAGTCTAGACAATATTTCAACTTAAAACAACCCAAGGAAGAGGCCTAAAAGAATTATAACTACTTAAGGAGATTACAGACTGAAATCCAATTCTGCTCGAAATATAATTATAATATCATTTTGGTAAACTGTTTGTAACTCTTATTTTAGACTGTCAAAATGGACCAATTCCTACGCGGTTTGAACGAAATTCGATTCGGCATCTTTTTGTATTTCATGAAAATTTCATAAATCGGACTTCTAAGGCGTCAAACGTTGGGCTGAAGCTCAGCAGAAAAATTCACCTGATTAGGGCCTGCAGGAAAACCCTAATTGTCTCATAATTAGGTGGGGACACTTCATATCCTCCTGGCTATTAAAAGTGGTGAATTAGGGCTGTATGGGGGACCTTTGGTTGCAGCTTTGGAGAGCTTTTGGAGTGAAGAATCAGTGGAGAACAAGGCGTATCACAACTTCCATGGAGATGATGTATTCTTCCTCAACCGTTGAAGCGTCTTCTTCTACTATGAGCGGCTAGTTCATCCACTGGGGTTTTAATGTAGCCCTAACTAAGCATCAATGGTTTGATTATTCTAATTATTGGAAATTTTGTATTCATGCATAGATTGTGTAATTTAGAGGATTATATTATATAAAGAATTGAGCATTAAAGTCTTAATATTCAGTTTTAATGATTTTTTTATCTTGTTTTAGATATTTAGTTATTGTGATTGAACTCAATCCCTTTTATTTTCTGTGATTATGAGAGTGATTATTACACAATGGTATTAACTGAATGTATGATTAAAATTTTGATGCATTGTGCCTAGAAAAGATGGACCATACTGCACCCTAGAGTAGAGTAGATAAGCAGATGATGCATGCCAATTGAAGATAGTCCATGACTTAGCTTTAATTATATGTTATCCCCTTGACAGTTGAAAGTGAGCTTGTAGCCACTGATACTATTTATGCATGATATAATTCTCGATAGTTAGTTCAACTGACCATTGATTGTGAAGTTAGTGGTGAAGTCCATAACCCTAGATTCATCTCATCTCATCTTCACTCTATAGATTTTCTTGCCTTCATTTAATTGCTTTAATTAGTTAAATTAGAAATAAAAATTAGCAAACTCTTTTCCTTTAGTTTAATTAGAATTGGTCATATAAATTCAATACAATCAGAACGCAATCTCTATGGTTCGACACCCTTTCAATAGCCCTATTCTACAAGGAATTCGTTATATTGCGAAGTGGTAATTTTTAATTGACACACTTAGCCACGATCATAACTTAATTTCTCTCTAAGCTGTGACCAGCCCTAGACCACAATCCTCTCTTCTCGACTTTTTTTTTTCTTGCTGCGACTACCTAGGTCCAGTAAAACCTTAGGGCAATCGCCTTGTGTGTACGACAATATAGGGAGGATCTCCTCCTAGGTTTGGACCCTTATTTTGGGGTATTTCTTTAGCATCTAAAATGTGCTAAGGGTCTCTAGGTGTATTTATGACTTGTTTGGGCTACCGGTGTATTCGGTTGCATTATTCCTCATCATTGTTTTTCGCCTTCGGGGTGTCTTCGGCAATTTTTTCTCTTTCCAGGTTTGGACTCCTATTTTGGGGTATCCCTTTAGCACCTGAAATGTGCCAAGGGTCTCTCGGTGTTGATTCTGACTTGTTTGGGCTGCCGGTGATTCGATAGCATTGTTCTTTGCCTTCGCCTTCACCGTGTCTTTGACAGTTTTATTGTCTTATTTTTGGTTGGTTCTTTGATGTGAAGGATTTGGGTTCTCTTCGTTACTTCCTTGACATTGAGGGGGCTCGCTATTGTTATGTGATATCTCTTTCTCAGTCGTCTATAGTCAAACTGGGCTTGGTTGATATCTTCAACAACCAGTTGGAAAGAGATCCATTTTATGGTTTGATATACAAGTTAGGCATTATTTCCATACACGTTCCACCATAAGGGGGAGTGTTAATGTTACTATACTTAGGCAACAAGTCTTTCCTTGTAAAATACTTGAAGCTTTCCTTAAAAGTTCAAGAACACTATAAGACTCCCAATCTCACCTTCACAACCACCAAAACCTGCTCATAACTCTATTTTCCCTCTCCAATTCAAGCCCCAATTTGGTGATCTCTTTATGCAATTGAAACCCCCCATGATCAGTAAAACCACAATTAACCAATTTAATGTATATGTAAGTAAAACCACAATTAACCAATTTAATGTATATGTAATTGGTACATATTTAGAGAGAGAGAGAATCAATAATTTTTTTCATTGAAACCCATCACTAGATCTGAATCATCACCATCGTCAATGGCTATAATTTTAGAAGTACATTTCGGAGTGGATGTTCTCAATGGCGATCTGGAAGACATAGATGGTGATTTGAACCTCCTTCATGAATCGACCGCCAAGATTCCCCAAAACGATACCATCGGAGGTGAGGATGTGGGTGATGATGTGTTTCTCGTCTAGGGTTAGGTTTTTGTCCCAGTGACGAAAGTCCCGAGAAAGGTCGACTTCCTCGACGGTATAAAGGGCCTTCTTGTACATTTCCCAGATCTGGGTTTACTAAATTGGGAACATACAAAATTGATCTGGATTTGGGTCTTTGAGGGGATTTGTAGAGGAATTGATTGTTGATATTTGGGATTGAAGGTATGTTATAGAACGAGCTAGATAGAGAATATCCTTAAGGGCATAAATAACTTTTTTCTCTAATGGATATTTGTGATATATAATATTATATTAATTTAAAGCATAAGTGGCTTTTCACACTAAATTTTAGTGTCCATCAACTCATAGCAGCTTCAGGGAAGGTGAAAGTAAACTTTAAAGAGTCTACCGTGTGTAATTTGCTTTAGAAGATGTGAAAGTAATAAATTTCAAACGGTCTACTTTGTTGAAACCTCAGGAAAGGTCAAAATTTATATATATATATATTCACACTAAATTTTAGTGTCCATCAACTCATAGCAGCTTCAGGGAAGGTGAAAGTCAACTTTAAAAAGTCTATCGTGTGTAATTTGCTTTAGAAGATGTGAAAGTAATAAATTTCAAACGGTCTACTGTGTGTAATTTGTTGAAACCTCAGGAAAGGTCAAAATTTATATATATATATATATATATATATATATATATATATCTTTGTATATATATATATGTGTGTGTGATAGTAGATTGTATTTGGATATCCTTGGCACAAACTAAGAAGAGTTCTCACCTTTTATTCTCTCACTATCCATATATTTCCTAGTGTTCAATAAATCCCCTCAAGTTTAAAAAGTGTTCAAACCTCCTGACACATCAACCTAGTGGAAGACTAAAAAATTGATATCTCCAAAATATATATATATATATATATATTTATTTTTGTTGTTTGCCTATCATTTAAAATTGATAAAACAATTTTTATTAAAAAAAATGAATGAAAAAAGTATTTATAAATTCTAAATTTCCTTTTTGATCACGAATAATTCTACAAATCTCAATAAAAATAACTTTAAGTTTAAGTGAAATAATGAATTTAAATTATAATTAATTAATTAATTCAACTTAAATTCAAGTTGACTATTTACAACTTAAAAAAAAATCCCTCAAAAAATGATACATACCAGTATACCACAAAATTAGATAAACATTATTATTTATTTTCATTTAAAAAGTCGACTATTTTTGCCATTTAGAAAAAAAGACTAATTATTTAATAATTAAAATTATAAAAAGAAAAAATTTAATTGAGTTGCACATCAAGTTTTTTGCTTAGAATTATAATTATAAAATTTAATTTCTATTTTACTATTATGTCATGTTTGAAAGAGGGGGCAAAAAAAATATATACATTTACTTCATGTCCCATGTTACAAAAAAGTTGTTATAGGGTATTTACATATTTTTTCAAAATTAGGAATTGATAACACACCATTTTAAAAAGAGGTTAAAGTGCAACTGACCGAATATATTAAGGTGTTTTTTTTGCACTTAACCCTATTTATAACATATTGTTCTTTTTTCTTCTATTCTTATTAAGATATGAAGTTACTTCCAAAATTACATTACCTTTTCCTTCTAGTGGTAGTATTCTTAATCCTGAATTCTTTTTCAGAAACAGCTGAAAGCTGAAAATCAGACAAGAACATGCAACCAACCTTACATAAGTAATTGACCTCTAAGAAAACTATGCTGAACCTGCTACATATCCTGTAAAGGATTAATGCGGGACAAACTGAATACTTGTAATCATACTAGTTCCTTCATATATATATATATATATATATATATATATATCTCCAGCAGTGATGACCCCATTTTATCAAAAGACCAACATGACATGAGTTCTGAAATAGGCCCTCTATTTCTATGGAAAAATACCACGGCCCGAACCTTGAGTTACGAAACTCGAGCATTCAGAGTATGTTAAAAAGAAATCACACAACTGTTCTCCAAGTAAAATTTTATTTTTCTTACCTATAAAGAGACCACTAAACAACCTTCACGCAACAACAAACTTATTATTTTAACAACAAATATCCAATAATACTCGAGTAACACTTGAAACGAAATTACACACTTTATTAAAATTAAACTTAAGGTTACATTATTAAAAACTTATTATGAAACCTACAGTAAAAAGAATTGAGCACCTAGAAGTTCATAATTCATCATGTCTAATATCTGTCTCTGCTACTCCAAAGCTTTCTCAAAGTTGTGAGCTGAAAATGATAGAGTGAGCTAGACAGCCCAGTAGGAAAATAGTCATCTTCTATGTACAAGATATACTAGACATGCAACAAAATAAAATCATGGCACCATGATTTGAAACTTGAAAAAAAAGAAACAATCAGTTTAATAACTCAAAAATCAATACAATATTGTCAAGTTCATCAAGATGCCAAACATTTTTTTATGAGAGAATAAGTAGCCAAAAATAATCGCAATCCTTTGGTTTTTGACACTGTTCAAGCATTAGCAAACAAGAGATCAAGGATCACAAAGTGTCAATGCATGTTTTTTCAAGAACTCTTGGCATGTTATTGGCCATGACGTTACTGCTGCTGTGAAAGATTTTTTCTTAACAGGCAAAATGTTGAAAGAAATAAATTGTTCTTTCATTGCTTTAGTCCCCAAAATTCCTAATCCTTCCTCTGTTCATGATTTTCGTCCCATCTCCTGTTGCAATTTGATTTATAAATGTATTTCCAAACTCCTTGCATTGAAGCTTAGAGTTGTTCTGCCCTCCTTAATTAGTCCAAATCAAAATGCCTTTGTTCAAGGTAGGCATATCTCTGATAATTTCCTTATAGCCAATGAGCTTTTCAATGGCTACAAAAGGGCTTCCTCTCAACCCAAGTGTGCTCTCAAAATTGACATTAAGAAAGCTTTTGACACTATTTACTGGGACTTTCTGCTTGATTCTCTGCACCCTTTTAAATTCCCTTCATGTTTCATTCATTGGATTAAGATGTGCATTTCAACTGCCTCATATTCAATCTCTTTAAATGGTGAGCTTTTTGGGTTCTTTAATGGCAAGAGAGGAGTTAGGCAGGGTGACCCCATTTCCCCCCTTCTGTTTGTCATTGGCATGGAGGTTCTCACTTCCATTATCCAGTCTTTTATTTCCTCTAATCCATGTTTCAAGTACCATTGGAGATGCAGTAAACTTTCACTTTCTCATCTTATTTTTGCAGATGATATTCTTCTTTTCTCCTTTGCTGACTATGATTCAATTAATGTCCTTAAAAAAGCCCTTGATTGTTTTATTTCTGTCTCTGGAATGACAATTAATCTATCCAAGAGTTATGCTTTCTTTGCTGGCATTGATGGTCAAACCAAGCTTTGTTTGCTGAATCTACTCCAATTTCAATCTGGTTCTCTCCCATTTACTTACCTTGGTTTGCCAGTGTCTTCTTCATCTATCTCCTCAACAGATTGTTTTTCTCTTGTCGAAAGAATCACTGCTAGGATTAAGAATTGGACTTCAAAATTCCTTTCTTATGCTGGTAGGTGTGTTCTTATCAAGACAATTCTGATTGTTGTTCACTCATACTGGTCTCATTCTTTTATTTTACCTTTGAAAGTTCTTGATGGAATCAACAGAGTTCTAAGATCTTTCCTTTGGTCTGGGGCAAGAACTTAAACACTCTAAGTCTAAGGTTGCTTGGACTGCTGTTTGTAGACCCAAGGAACAGGGAGGGCTTGGCTTTCCTGATCTTGAATTGGCAAACAAAGTTGCTAACCTAAAGCACATATGGAAAATCTTTGCCCTAAGAAAAGAAAGTTTATGGGCTACTTGGACTCACTCTTATGTTATCAAGCTCAGAAGTTTCTGGAATGTCAAAGCAACAACCCTTAGTTCAGGATTTTGGAGGAAGCTTCTGAAGCTTAGAGACATGGCAAGAGGCTTGATTAGACATAAGATTGGAAATGGCTCTGATATCATGATGTGGACTGACTTTTGGTTACCAAATGGCCCTCTTACCTCCCAACTTAATCTCACTGATTTGGAAATTCTTCAACTGGACTCTCAAGTCAAAGTTGATAGCCTAATTTCCAATAATCAGTGGGTTTTCCCTCCCTTGAACCCTGTTTTCAGCACCCCATCTATTTTGGCTCAGTTAACTGCCCTTCAACCTCCATCCTATGAGAGGGACACTGTTATTTGGACCCCTTCCCCTTCTTCTTCTTATTCTTTTTCTCATACACTTAGCTTCTTCTCTCCACCTTCCCCTTGTGTTAATTGGGCAAACCTGATCGGGTTTAAACATCACATTCCAAAGATGAGCTTTATTACTTGGCTTGCTCTTAAAGGCAGACTAATGTCACGGGCCTAGAGTTTTTCCACCACTCTAGCCACACCCGTGCGGCACCAAGACGTTGTTACTCCTCACACAAGTCTTGGTCAGCCTAACTCCACACTTACTCAAGCCAACATACTCCACTCGTGCCACTCACTAGTGTTCTGTAGTGACTCTCGCCCTTTACTCGGCCTGCACACTCACACACACTTGGGCACACTTGGTTGGCAAGAGGGAAACTACTAGTATTATTACTCAAAGGAAGTGTTTACAAGGCTCACCCTCCCACTTGGAGCTTCTCCCACTTCTGGAGCTTCCTTCTTACAAATGACTACTTTGCCTATTTATAGGCATCCTAATTTCTCTCTAGAAACTTCTTCATAAATGCTTACATATTAATTACACTCTACAATTCTAGAACTTTCTACTATTCTAGACTCTTCTCTAAACTTTTACAAATATCTACAATACTCTCCAACATTATAGAATCTTCTAGTTTTCTCTATAACATTCTACACTTCTCTAGACAACTCTAGAAACTTCACTATACTTCTAGAATGTTCCAGAACACTCTAGAATACCCCACACTTGTCTAGATACTTCTAGAATACTCTAGAATCTTCCACATCTCTCTAGAATATTCCACACCTTTCTAGACTCTTCCGGAAGACTCTAGAACTTTGCTCTCTCTATGCCATGCAAACGCCAAGTAGCGTCCTGCTCATCGCATATGTTGCGCCTGCGTGGCAAAACCTCCTCTTATAAGTTAGCGGGGCGTTACATTCTCCCCCAACCATTCCTGCGACGCCCTCGTCGCAGTCTGGATGCTCCTCCTGCGAACTCATCTGGGAACCCCTTCCACCTGACGAGATACTTCTGTTGCATGTCTACTCCACATGCAGGTTGTCTCTGATGGTCACAACTCCGTGTGACATTAGCCTTGCTCTCCCTCTGTGCGTACTCTTCTACTAGCAAGGCGTACCACTCTTCTCTCAACTCCTCAAAGGTTAAGGTCGTCCTCATGACTCCCATGGACTCCCCCACCTGTTCTCCAGCACACTCCATGAGCACCTCCAGGCTCATTATCTTCTCTTCAGTATTGCCCACAAGCTCCTCGATGGGCTGCAAAGACTTCTCTTTGCAGGACATGGTCTCGCCTTCCATGCCTACTATAATGTTACCAACCTCTAGCAACTCTCTCGTGCATTCCTGCACATTAGGCTCATCTACGGGAGACTCTTCCTCCTCAAGCCCGCAAGTGGATGACACGGTCTCTCCCAGCATGCCTTCCTCCACTCGGCCTTCTTCTCGAGACTCAGTCATGCATTCCTGCACTACGAGTACTGGAATCTCTTCTTCTTTGTACCGTAACAACTTTGCCTTTATGGGGCACTCTCGCACGCTGTGCGGCCCCTCACACAGAAGGCAACTCCATTGTTGGCACATTTGCTCTCGAAGCTTCCGTCTCACTGGGCAATCTCTCCATCTATGATTGCCATCACACGCAAGACAACTCCATTCACGACACCTCTGTTGTCGCCACTCTTTACTACCATCACGCCAGGTGCACTCCTCAACCTGTTCTTTGCTTCTCTGCCACCTCGACATAAGGACTTCTCTCGAGCTTAACGACCTTGTGACTATGTCTTGCCTTAAACGACTCTCCTTTTGTCCCGTCTTATCTAGCCTCCTGCTAGTGCGGTCTTCCGTCGCTTCCTCATGCAACTCCTCAATGCACTCGCCCAACGGACAGGGTTCTTTCGTGGCAACACCTTGAGTCACCTCCTCGCGTGGTCCTCCAAACAACGCTCGTCCTTGTTGAAATTTCACGTCCCAACGCCTTCTTACGCGTACGGAACCTTGCTCTGATACCATCTGTCACGGGCCTAGAGTTTTTCCACCACTCTAGCCACACCCGTGCGGCACCAAGACGTTGTTACTCCTCACACAAGTCTTGGTCAGCCTAACTCCACACTTACTCAAGCCAACATACTCCACTCGTGCCACTCACTAGTGTTCTGTAGTGACTCTCGCCCTTTACTCGGCCTGCACACTCACACACACTTGGGCACACTTGGTTGGCAAGAGGGAAACTACTAGTATTATTACTCAAAGGAAGTGTTTACAAGGCTCACCCTCCCACTTGGAGCTTCTCCCACTTCTGGAGCTTCCTTCTTACAAATGACTACTTTGCCTATTTATAGGCATCCTAATTTCTCTCTAGAAACTTCTTCATAAATGCTTACATATTAATTACACTCTACAATTCTAGAACTTTCTACTATTCTAGACTCTTCTCTAAACTTTTACAAATATCTACAATACTCTCCAACATTATAGAATCTTCTAGTTTTCTCTATAACATTCTACACTTCTCTAGACAACTCTAGAAACTTCACTATACTTCTAGAATGTTCCAGAACACTCTAGAATACCCCACACTTGTCTAGATACTTCTAGAATACTCTAGAATCTTCCACATCTCTCTAGAATATTCCACACCTTTCTAGACTCTTCCGGAAGACTCTAGAACTTTGCTCTCTCTATGCCATGCAAACGCCAAGTAGCGTCCTGCTCATCGCATATGTTGCGCCTGCGTGGCAAAACCTCCTCTTATAAGTTAGCGGGGCGTTACACTAAGCACACTTGACTCTCATGCAAATGCATTCTTGCACTTTCCTAATGCTTGTTATCTGTGTTTGTCTGAGGGAGAGTCCATCAACCACCTTTTCTTCCAATGTCCTTTCTCAGTTGCAATTTGGAACCACTTTCAGAATGTTGCTGGATTTCACATACAACCTAACTGCTGGGATAGCCTCATTAGTTGGTGCTCTGATTCTTGGATTAGCTCATGTAATTCTGATAAATTTTTTGTTCACAAGCTGATTTTTACTTGCTCAGTTTATTTTATTTGGCTTGAAAGGAATGCATGAGCTCGCAATGACAAAGCTTCCCCTCCTAGAATCATAATAGGATTTATCAAAAGCACTATCAAGAACAGACTTGCCTCTACTAAGCTCTTGAATGGTGCTTTGATCAGAAACATTGAATCATTTTGGGATATTCAGAATTTGTTATGGCTGGGTTCGAGGAACGTTGCTGGTCAGAGATGGCTGCTATCCTAATGCCTCTCCTCTCCTCCTCTCCTCCTGATGTTCTGTTGCTTTGAGGTTGAATCTGAATTAGTGGGTTGGTTCTCTCCTTTGTCTTAATCTTCATCAAGAAATGGAGGGGTTTTGATTTTTGCTGCTGTGGTCAAATGCTCATTCTTCTTGGCTTGCTGATGTTCTGTGGCTTTGTGGTTGAATCTGAATCAGTGGGTTGATTTTCTCTTTAGTTTTAATCTTCATCAAGCAATGGATGGGTTTTGATCTCTGCTGCTGTAGTTCAAGATGGCGGGTGCTCTGCTTTTTGGAATGGATCAGTATACTGCTTTTCCTGCTTATGTTTGCAGTCATGGATGGTTCCACCTGCAGGATTTACTGTAGTGCTTACTTCTTCAGTAGGTGTTGGTGCATTGCTTTTTGTTTTCTTTTTTCCTATATAGCAAGGCAAGCCTGTTATTGCTTCTCTAGTATTTTGGTGCCTGTAAGGACCTTGTTTGGCTATATGTTTTGCCATTGTTCTGTTTTGGGTTGCCTTTTTGGCTTGTTTGTCTCTGAATTGAGACCTTTGCCATTGTCTTGTTTTGGGTTGCCTTTTCGGCTTGTTTGTCTCCAAATTGAGACCTCACTGTAAATTCTTCCCTCTTCTATTCTACTTAACCAGTTAACCTAAAAAAAAAGGATCACAAAGTGAGCAACGCATTTCTTTTTTTTTTTTTCCCCTTCTTTCTCTAAATTTGCTCTCCTATATTTTTTCCCTCCTTCTTTAAATTTACACTACTCCCACTTGCTTGAAATTTGATTAATCATCCCTTACCATCAATCCTGCCACTAACTCATTCCATTACTTTTTCTTTTTCCCTCTACAATTGTTTCAACCCTCATTCCCTATTGGTTGCAAAAATTTTGTATTATTTTGCCACCATTCAGCCACATTTCAATCATTCTCCAAAAATGATTTACTTATTGAATTACTTTCTAATTCCTTTTTCTTTTAATAAAGGCAGAAACACTGGTTAGGAACGTGATCTTTCTACAATTCCCTTCTTTTGAAATTGTGTCTTTGTAAAACATTCTTTCCAACACGATGAATTATTTTATTTTATTTTTTTCATACTAACATGACAACTAATAAATATGCACATCCCACTTCCATGGGTTCTTAAAGTCATATCAAGTATATATATTTATACTCCATGAAAATTTATGATCTTTGCATAGACCCAATCCAATTTATTGATTCAAATCATAATTTATATTGACCCTAAAATTGACACAGTCAATTTTGAATCCAATCTTGTTAAATATGTAAATATAGTATAATTTAATCTAAAAAGATTATAATGACGGTATCTGTGTATTTGTGACTTCTTTATAGTAATTTAATCTATGATGCTCAAAAATGACCTTATAATGTGATCCATGTACGTAAGCAGGTAATCCACTGGTCAGTGACAATCATACGGCAAAACTCATCCTTTTTTGCTTCCTTTGTCTATGCTTGCAACTCAGCTTCAGATAGGAAGCCTCTCTGAGCTAATATCATTCATCACTCTCCCTTCTCAAATACCCCTTGGATTTTCCTAGGAGATTTCAGTGCTATCTCAAACTTGAATGAATCTCTGGGAGGTGCTGGCAGATCAAATAATGCCATTTCTGAATTCAAAGACTGCATCCATGGAGCTGGATTAGAAGATTTAAAATTCAATGGTATCATGTATGCCTGGAACAATAGAAGTCTTGGAAGTGCTTGCATTGCAAGAAAAATAGATAGATCTCTCATCAACAACTCTTGGAACTCTGCATTCCCTATGTCAGAGTGCTCTTTCCTCCCCCAGGGAGTCTCTGATCACAGCCCCATCCTTGTCAAATTGGGGACCCTTGAGCCAAGGAGATTAATTCAATTTCGATAATTCAACTCTTGGTTGTCTCATGTGCAGTTCTATCCTACTGTAGACAGGGTCTGGAGAACCTTTGTAAGGGGCACAGCTATGTTTCAAGCGACTCTTTAACTGAAAATGCTAAAACAGTCTCTAAGGGAAGCATGCAGAGTTGACATTTCAGACCTCAGAGCCAGAGTTCAGGCAACTAAAGTTATGCTCTCTTCCTGTCAGATTGCTTTGGACAGGTCCCCTCAGAATCAGTAACTCAGAAGTCAGGAGAAGGAACTTATCCAAACTTTCACAGGCCTCGCGGAGAAGGAAGAGCTAATGCTTAGGCAAAAATCAAGAATAAAATGGTTGCAGGAAGGAGACTGCAACTCCTCATTCTTCCTCAAGAGTATCTGCTCCAGAACTAACAAAAAGAAGCTTTCCAACCTTAATTCAGCAGAAGGAACGAACACTCCTAGAGACTGAGCAGGACATCAAATCTGAGGTATTGTCACTACAAGAACCTTTTAGGCTCAAACCCTCCCTCATACATAGGGAGAGATGCTCTAAGACCATTCATCCCCAAATCAGTCCCCTCCCAGTTTCTTGAGCATCTTCCTTCCATCCCCTCAAATGAAGAAATCTCAGCTTGCATGTTCTCCCTTTAGCACTGATAAGCCACCTGGTCTAGATGGGTATAATGCCCATTTTTTCCAGAAATCATGGGCTATTGTGGGTCCAACTAAACCAAAGCCATTAGAGAATTTTTCATCCAAAGAAGCCAATTCCTCCTACATTGCTAAGGTCCCTAAATGCCAAATCCCTTTCCTTGCTTGGCTTTCCTCCTAAATTCATTGAATGGACCAAAGCATGCATTTCTACTTCCTCTTACTCCATCTCAATCAATGGAGAATTGCATAGCTACTTTAGAGGGGTGAAAGGCCTTAGGCAAGTTAACCCCATTTCTCTCTGTCATAGCCATGGATAAATTCTCTTCAATTGCTAAGCACTATGTCTCAACAAACTCCAACTTCAGATTCCACTTAAAAAACAGAAAATCACCCACCTTAGCTTTGCAGATGACCTAATGCTCCTTGCCCGCGGGGATTTTGACTCTGTCAAAACCTTAAAATTAGCATTAGACCACTTCACCAAGCTTTCTAGCCTAAGCATTAAATTCTCAAAAAGCAACGTGTTTTTTCAAGCCTTTCCCCTTCCTTAGAACAGAGCATCCTAATCTCTCAGGATTTGGAAAGGGTTCACTGCCTGTAAGGTAGATGTGTGCCACTAATCTTCACAAGGCTGAAGGCAAGTGACTGTAAGCAGCTGAGAAGATCACCAGCTCTCACTGGACCAGCAAATTTCTCTCATATGCTAGTAGATTTCAGTTGGTAAAATCGATCTTAGCACTCAAACCTACTGGTCTTGATTGTTCATCCTCCCTAAGTCAGTTTTAAGTAAGATTAGTGACATATTCAGGGCTTTTTTGTGGTCAGGAACAACTTTGACAAAGAAAATAGGTAGAATAGCTTGGAACAGAGTCTGTAAGCCGAAAATGAAAGGTGGTTTAGGCCTCCCAAATTTAGAAGCAACAAACAAGGCTGCAGTCATGACACATCTGTGGGTAATTCTTTTAGATAACCCAAAAGCATACGGGTTCAGTGGACAAAAATTCACTTAATCAAAGGCAAGAACCTGTGGAAATTTAAAATACCTAAGCTGTGCACATGGAATTGGAGGAAAATTCTTCAGTTGAGAGGAGCTGCTAGGCCATTCATACAAACCAAAGTAAGGAATGGATCCAACTGCTCATTTTGGATGGATAACTGGCTTCCCAGGGTCCACTACTGCCAAGAATTGAGCCTAATGTTGTGCAGATTTCTACTATCCCCCTTCTCTAACCCAATTGATCCCAGAATTAACCTCCATCCCTCCCCCTACTCAAGATAACCCAGACCAAATTTTTTGGATTCTATCACCTTAGGGAATTTATTCCCTTAGGCACACAACCCTTCTTCTCTTAGCCCCATCCCCTCCATCCCCATGGTCTCACATGATTTGGGAGGCCCTTTCCTCATTCCCAAACATAGACTCATCTGTTGGATGGCCATACAGAACAAACTCCCAACCCTATATTGAAAGAACCTTTCTCACCACTCTGAGAGCCATTATCATCTCTTCTTTCATCGTCAAATTGTATTTCGTTGATTGCTTGGATGTCTCACCACTGGAAACCAAGCAAACTAAAGTGCTGTTTGATAAAACTGAAAATTAAGCACTGAAACTTTCAAGTTCTGAATTTTAAGCGCTGAAATTTTAAGTGCTAAATGTATTAATCTGAAAACTTGTTTGATACTGTCTTAATTTTAAGCGCTGAATTCATTAAGATTGTTTGCTAAATACAAAAGCTGAAATCTGAAAATTGTACAGATTACATTGTTGCCCTCAATATCATTATTTGTAACATATTTATAAAAGATACTATATATACAATGTAAAAGAATTGATACAACAACTAATTTCACTCAAAAATATTTTTTCATCGCGGATCAGTTCAAGTTTATTTTTGTTTTTTTTGGGCTATGTTATTATTTATAGATGAGTCTTTTCCCTTCATCTTGTCCATATTTTGCTTTCGTAGTATTGTTTGTTAATTTTAGATTCATCTATCATATTTAATAATTTTAAAATTTTTAAATTGTTTTATAATATTATTTTTCTGCTCTATTTTGGTTGAATTACTTGAATTATTGTTGTTAATGTTCAATATTTTAATTTGTGACATAATAGATTTAAATAAAATGTACTTCACGATATATATATATGTATATATATATATATATATATATATATATATATATGGAGGGTTCTAGAATATAGATGGAGTTGCAGAGATAGTAAATATCAATGATATTTTAGTGGAGGTGATACTATAAAGAGGTATAATTCATGAAAGAACAAAAAGTGAAATGAACAAAATATAAACAACATAATCCTGCAAAAACTTCACCCTAATTATATCTTTTATGAAATAATCGTATAAATACATAAAACTTTACCCTAATTTATGAAATAATAGTATAAATATGTACAAACTCTACCCTAATTTTAGGAGGAGTTGTGTGAAAACCGATAGTATTGGAGATTTTTTTTTGTACACAAGTTGCAGAGGAGTCGTCGTGGAAGAAGTTGAGTACAACATCCATACAAACTTTACCTTAATTTATGAAATAATCTAATTTTAGCTTTCTTGGTGAGAGGAGTTATGTGAAAACAGAAATTGTAGAGGAATCGTGGAAGAAGTTGAATATGACATCATATCTTCGGACGATAAGAGATTCACTCGTATGTACGAGGACAAAATTGTCAATAAAAAATAATTTTAAAATCACATCCGTTGAGCGTGTTCTGCGTTCAACAAAGCAACATATCGATCGCTTAAAATTCACCCCTTTTAAGCGATGCTTATTTATTTAAGTGACCCAAAATAGTTATCAAACGAATAAAAAATAGTTGACCGCGTTCAGTTTTAAGCGTAGAATTAGGTTATCAAATAACCCCTAAGAACTCCTTATCTAAACTCGATTTTTCGGCATGCATCAATCACATATGGCAGGAGAGCAATTCCAGAGTCTTCAAGGATTCTTCCTCTTCTCAAAATGCCATCTTGTCCAAAATTTCAAAGTCGATCAGAGAGAAATTCTCCTCCTTTGCTTTGAGATCCAAATTAAGTATTTCTCATGCTATAGTAATGGGATTAGATGTTTCCACTCCACCATCCTCCTCCGAGACCTTCGGATTGAAGTAGCCTCCTCTCTAAGGAGTCAAGACCATTTGTGGTCGCATACCCAAACAGAGCTTCGAAGAACTGTTCTCACAATAGCCGTTATAATGGCCAAGTTCAATTTTTGTTTAGATAGCTTTGTATTGGGCTGCTAGTTATGGGGCCAGGAATCCAATTTATATGTTCTCAATCTTGCTTTGATCACATCACGTATAGGCTTTTAGCCAGAATGGGCTAGGCCCAAGCTGTAAATCTTTTGATATATATACATTGCTCTACCTTCCCAAAAATATATATATTGGGCTTTGCAAAAATCAGCTCAATTGTTGACTCACAAAAATGCTCTTATGTCCAAGGGGAAAGATCTTGAAAAAGTACAGGTTCCAAAACTTAAAGGAGGCTTGATCAGGAAGTTGAAATCCTGATAAAGGCTTTACTAAGGGACCTAACAAGGAACCACTCTTTCATGCTATGGAGATAGAACTTTCAGATAGTTCCAGATTACTAATTATTATTCATCCCATAGAAAATTACTTTAAGCATAAGATGGACCAATTGATATTGTAGATAAAAATCATCACCATTGAGTTGCTAGAGTTATTCACTTCAATTAAACACTAGGGTTTTTCACAAAATCTTCATAAATTGCAGTTCCATTAAGTCATTAGAGTTGTTCAATGAAACACTAGGGTTTCTTACTCGCTCAATGACCACACAACAACATTTGTATTATTACTGATCAAATACAAGGAGAAGTGGAGAACAAAGACGCAAACTTAGAATATAACAAAATTGAAAAATCCAATAATAAGGGGGATGAAGAAGAATAATATCTTTCTCATTTCATATTCATAAAAAATACAACAATATATATACTGCTATACAACTAAATAAGGAAAATAATTATACAATAAGTAACCCTAGGAATTAGTGGGTCAACTACCTAGAATACGTAAATTACAAAAAATTAGGGACCAAATCTGGGAGCTGCCTAATTTACAGAGAACTTCTAATTTATAGAAAAATCTCACTTAATTGTGAGATTAGTCAACTTTCCTTCTTAAGAGGGAATCTCCTTATTTTTTTCCAATCAGCCCAAATTCTTCAACACTCCCCCTCAAGCTGGTGAGTAAATGTTCTTCATTCCCAGCTTGCTCGTGATTGTTTGAAATGAATGACTTGCAAAACCCTTGGTAAGTATATCAGCAAGTTGACCTTCTGTTGAGGCATAGGGTGTACAAATGAGGCCACTATCCAGCCTTTCTTTATAAAATGTCTATCCACTTCTACATGCTTGGTCCGGTCATGCTGAACTGGATTGTGGGCTATGTTAATGGCTGATTTATTGTCACAATATAACTTCATTGTTCATTCCCACTTGATTCCAAGATTAGTGAGTATAATCTTTAATCAGAGCAACTCACAAATCCCATCTGCCATAGCTCGAAATTCGGCTTCTGCACTGGATCTAACCACCACGGATTGTTTCTTACTCCTCCAAGTAACCAGATTTCCCCCCATAAAAATACAATATCCTGAAGTTGACCTACGATGAATAACTGACCCTAGCCAGTCAACATCAGTGTATGCTTCCAACTCCAGTTTTTCATTCTTTCGAAATAGGATGCCTTTTCAGGGAGTTGACTTCAGATAGCGAAGAATCCTATAGACAACTGCCAAATGTATCTCTTTTGGTGAAGGCATAAATTGACTTATTGCACTTACTGCATAGGCTATATCTGGCCTTGTGTGTAAGAGATAGATCAGTTTTCCCACCAACCTTTGATACACGCCTCGGTCAACTACAACATCTTCCTTTGCTTCTCCTAACTTGTGATTCTGCTCAATAGGAGTATCACCCGGCTTACATCCTAACATTCCAGTTTCATTGAGTAGATCAAGAATGTACTTCTGTTGTGAGACAAAGATTCCATTTTTTGAGTGAGCCACTTCAATTCCTAGGAAGTACTTGAGTTTTCCAAGATCCTTTATTTCAAATTCTTTTGCAAGATGCCCTTTTAGTCGACTTAGCTCTTCTAGGTCATTTCCGGTTACAATTATATCATCTACATAGACAATTAACACTGTTACTTTCCCTGAAGTTAAGAACTTGATAAAAAGAGTGTGATCTCCTTGACTCTGCCGATATTTCATCTCCACCATAGCTTTTGTAAATCTTCCAAACCATGTTCTAGGAGACTGTTTAAGGCCATGTAGTGCTTTTCGGAGCTTGCACACTTCACTTTTACTAGCATTCCCCTCTAGACCAGGTGGCATCTCCATGTATACCTCCTCCTCTAAGTCACCATGTAAGAAGGCATTCTTTATATCAAACTGCTGCAAAGGCCAATCAATATTAGTAGCCAAAGATAGTAAAACACAAATTGTGTTCATTTTTACTGTAAACACCCATTTACGCCCAACAAGTTTCTTACCCTTAGGAAGTTCAACAATCTCCCAAGTTTTGTTCTTCTCAAGGGCTCTCATTTCCTCACTCATGGCTGCCCTCCAATTATTATCTCCTCGTGCCTCTTGAACTGTTTTGGGTATTTCAATGGAATTTAATTAAGTGAGAAAGGCTTTATATGCGTGTGATAGTTTTCAAATGAGATAAAATTGGACATGCGATGTTGGGTACACCTCCTGGTGCCTTTTCTAAGAGCTATTGGCATGTTTAGGTCACCAAAAAACAAGAATCTAGAGAAGGTGGAGTTTCATTACCACGTGTTCTGATTCTTGGACCAGCTCTAGTTCAAAGACGGGTTGTTTCCTCCAACATGTAAATTTGTGCTGAGTAGTTCATGAAGGAAGGACCCAACCTTATCTTCTTCTAAAGGCTCCCCCTGAAGATAAGGCTTGGAAAAAAAAATTTGGTTCTCAATAAAGGTTACATCCATGGAGATGAAAATTTTTCTGGAAGTTGGGTGATAGCATTTATAACCCTACTTGTTTAGAGAGTAACCAACAAAGACACTTAAGGGCTCTAGGGTCAAGTTTAGTGCGATGTTGGGCATGTATATGGACAAAGGTGACACCCAATATGCTTTTGGAACATTCTTTTGAAATATAAGGGCTCTGGTAATCTCCGAGAGGTGTCTATTTTTTCTTTCAGCAACTCCGTTTTGTTGGGGTGAATCAGTACATGAAGATTGGTGAATAATTCCCTCCTTTCGACAGTAAGGCGACAAGATTTAGTTAAAATATTCTCTTCCATTATCAGATCCGATGGTTTGAATTTGAACACTTAATTGATTACAAATCATTTTGTGAAAGATGGGGAAAAGAGTACTAACATCAGATTCATTTTTCAACAGATAAACCCAAGTGACCTTAGAATAGTCATCAATGAAGGAGACAAACCAACGAGTCCCAGAAATATTAGGAAACCGAGAAGGCCCCCAAACATCTGTGTGGATCAAAGCAAATAGTCTTGAAGACTTTTTATTACTCAATGGAAAGGGAACACAATGATGTTTGGCTAATCACATACCTCACAATGAAAACTATTAATATCCAACTCTTCAAACAATGAAGGAAACATTCTTTTTAACAGAATAAAAGGTGGATGTCCAAGACGAAATGACACAACCAAATTTGGGTTGTATTTGATGAAACCTTTCCTGAAAGGTGTGAAAGGGGTAGACGATCACCATTGCCACTCTCAGCTTCCAGGTAGTAGATCCCCTCTCTTTCCTTAGCAAGCCCAATCATCTTCCCTGTAGCATTTTCCATAAAACACAGTGATGTGGAAGGAAAGTTATGCGACAATCTAAGTCCTTAGTAATTTGATGAATGGACAAAAGGTTAACAGAAAGCTTCAGCACATGCAACACATTTTTCAAAGCCAGAGAAGAGGTCAAAGCAATAGTTCCTTGACCAGCAATAGCAGCCAATGTTCCATCAGCTACTTTGATTTTTTGAGTTCCTGGACAAGGTCTGTAAGTGGTAAACTTATGAGATGAATTTGTCATATGGTCTGTGGCACCTGAGTCTATGACCCAGGAACAAAAGAAAAAAAAATTTTGAGATGCTAAGAGCCAAAGGGTACTTACCTGACCGTGCCAATGAACAAGAGGCACTTAGTTTATCCAAAGAAGTGAGAAAACTCCGGAGTTTGTCTATCTTTTCCTTATTGAATCCTCCCATTTCCTCATTCTTGGTTGTAGGGGTCTCGTGCTGACTCTTTTCCATATTGGCAAAATGTGCTTGTCCTCCTTTCTGTCCAGGTCTACCTCCTTTCCCATCATTTCCCTTTCCAAAGAATGATGGCTTGCCATGGATTTTCCAACATGTCTCCCTGGTATGCCTCGGTTTCTTGCAATAATTGCACCAAAGACCATCTTTGTTGCCTGGTTTCTGTGCCTTCGTCTTTCCTAGGCTCACAACAGTTCCACTCGTCATTTGGTTTGAAAGCAACAAGGGCGGAACCTTCTTGTGTGTGATTGTCGAGCATCACATTCCTCCGGCTCTCATCTCCTCTTATAATTGAGAAGACTTCCCTTAAGGAGGGCAATGACTCCTTTCCAAGAACCTGGACTCTTACTTGATCCAGTTCCACATTAAGGCCAGCCAGAAATTCGAAAATCCTCTCTTTCCACTAACTTTTGCAACATGGCAGCATCTTTACTACACTCCATTTTAAAATTCTGATAGTGATCTAATTCAAGCCATAAGCCCTTCCTAGTACTGTAATAATTAGTTACAGATATAGTACCTTGCTTGGTAGAAAAAAATTTGGCTTTATCTCATAGATTTGGGCAGCATCTTGTACTTTGGAGTATGTTTGACGAATTGCCTCCGAGATATCTCGAGCAGTATTATGAAAAATGCAGGTTCTGCTGATCTCGGGTTGCCTAGAATTCCATAGCCATGACATGATCATTGAGTCCTCCACATCCCAAGAGGAAAAATTGGGTTCATCTTTGCTAGGTTCTGGTCCAGTGAGGTGGCTTAGTCTTCCCTTTCCTTTGATAAAGGTCTTGACCACCTGTGACCATTCAAGGTAGTTGCTGCCATTCATTTGAAGGAAGCTTGGAGATTTTGGTACTCACCCGATGATGAGTTTGTTCCAATGGTGATAGGTTGGGTACAGGTGGACGTGGTTTCTGTGGTTTCAGACATGATGAAATCTGATTTTTTTCTTCTCAGCAATGAAGGCTGAGTTTTCTGGGTTTCTCTCGACAATATAGAACCAGAGAAACAAAGTATAACTTGGCTTTGATACCATGAAGAAGAATAATATCTTTCTCATTTTATATTCATAGAAAATACAACAATATATATACTGCTGTACAACTAAATAAGGAAACTAATTATACAATAGATAACCCTAGGAATTAGTGGGCCAACTACCTAGAATAGGTAAATTACATAAAATTAAGGACCAAATCTGGGAGCTGCCTAATTTACAAAGAATTCCTAATTTACAGAAAAATCTCACTTAATTGTGAGATTAGTCAACTTTCCCTCTTAAGAGGGCATCTCCTGATTTTTCTCCAATCAACCCAAATTCTTCAACAGGAGACAAATTTATGAAGAAAATGCATGGCATTTAGTGCTCTTCTAACAACTTCCATTTAAAATTATGAAGAAAATGCATGGCATTTAGTGCTCTTATAACAACGTCCAATCAAAATTATGAAGAAAATGCATCGCATTTGTGTTCAGTATGACAGTATAGTTTTCATTATACATAAAGATTCAATCCGAACGGGTAATAGTTCAATCTCCAAAAGTTCCACATGCACATGAAATACTTATTTGCATTAATCAAAATCAAAACATATTGAATTTGTAAGAGCTGAAGATACAGCAAGATGATATGCCAAAGTTGATTTGTCGATCACGCAACAAGTAGAATATATTGATGAACAAATGAAACTCAAAAGGAATAAATGTGAAATGAATAGATAAAAATTTAAAAGGCAGGAAAATTAATCAACAATACCTTCAAAGATTATTAGCCAATCATATGAGAGTTATTCCCTTCTTGATTGCTAATGCGAAGGAGGCAAATTGATTTATTGATAGAAGATAGGCTGCAGAAACTCTCATTGCTGCGCGTGTACTAGGACTCGAAGAACAACCACTTATAGCCAAAGAATATGACGTTTTTTTATCCATGAGTGGAAATGTAACGTATGAGCGAGACGAAGGCTCATAAACAAGGTACCCATATCGGAGGAATGTTGCAACAGAATACCATCCCCCATTTCGGTATGGGACTGAACTCTGTTAAATAAAACATAAAAAACATAGTTATTAAAGGCTCAAGGTGCAGTAAGGTGCCAAAGGTCTTTTGGAGCCTAAGCGGAAGGTGCAATATAAGGCACGAGCCTGATCAAAGTAAGGTGCGTGCATGATAATGATACAATATATAAAAAATAATTAAACTATGTGACACGTGCTACTCAATATCAAAGTAAAGAAATCTTTTCAACATTTCAATTAAGTGGATTAGCTTAATCAACATACATATATCTTTTCAATTTGCATGTGAATTCAATTTAATCAATGTACATTTGGAACAATTAAAGATATGCAAAACAATTAATAAAAAAATTCTCTAAAATGGGATTTTTGATATATCAAACTAAGAGGATCAAGTAAATTGATGTGCAAAATCCTTTCATATGCATACATGTTGGATTGGCTCAAATTCCTATTGTGATTAGGTTTCTATTATAGAGTTGTATCTTATTAGGTAATTTCTAAGTAGACATGTCTTGGTCTCAAGGAAGGAAAGTTCTTGTTAGGCAAGTCTATATCTCTAAGGAATTGTAATCCTTGTCCACCAAGGAATTGGGTTTTGGGCTCTATAAGTAGTTACCTATGTTATTGGTTGAGAAGAGTGAGAAGAGAAGAGGCAATACTCTCATTGTTTTGGAGGACACTTGGAGAGAGAATTCGTATTTAGAATTTGTGATTTTCTTTTGAGTGAGATTGGGTGTATAAGGGTTAAGGGTTGAGCGTACTCTTGATACAATCTTTCTACTTGTATTGTTATAATCTATATAGTGAAATCGGGCTCTCCGTGGACGTAGGCTTGTTTAGCCGAATACGTATAATTTTTGGTGTGTTCTTGCAAATTTCTTCGTGCTTGTTTACTTATCATCACATTGTAATATTACGTGGTACGTGATTAGGGGCTTGTTTCTCAACAAATTGGTATCAGAGCTTCAAGGTACACACAAGGTGTTTGATAAAAGTCTAATCTAGATTTTTCTTCATAATACGGGTGTTGTTCGTCTTGGGCGCTTGTGACAATCATGACCGGTAATTTTGCCACACAGTATAAGGTGGAGAGATTTGATGGTAAGGGTAACTTCACCCTATGGCAAGGGAGGGTGAAGGACATCCTAGTTCAACAAGGCTTAGCCCAGGCGTTGAAAGGGAAGGATGGAAAGCCATAAAAAATGTCAGTTGTGTGTGTTAGCACTATTCGACTCTGTATTGGGGATAACATCATTAACAATGTTAATGGAGAAGATTCGGCGCCAAAATTGTGGGAGAAGCTAGAGAAGCTCTATCTAGCGAAAAGTCTCACAACTAAACTTAATCTAAAGCGGGATTTGTACAAGCTAAAGATGAAGGAAGGCGGAAACCTCTTGGAGCACATGAATGAATTTCATGAAATTGTTAATCAACTTGAAAGGTCGATGTGAAAATTGAAGAAGAAGACAAAGCCCTATTACATCTTACTTCACTTCCAGATTCCTATGAGAACATAGTGACTACTATCTTGTATGGCAAAGATACGCTGAAGATGGAGGAAGTTGAGTCGACTATTTTGTCCAACGACAAAAGGAAATCTCCCATTAATGAGAGTTCAAGTTCGGCTATGGTTGCCATTGGCAGAATAGGGGAAGGCGGAGTAACCAATGATCTAGTGATAACAGCACGTCTAGATCAAGGGGTGGAGAAAAGGGTAAGCAGTGCCACAGATGTCATGAGTAGGCAACATTAGGAAGAACTATCCACTGGCAAAGCTACAAAGCGGAAGGATGATGGCGGCTCTGAGAATGGATCTATCGCATATGCTTGTGATAATAACTTTGGGATGTTCTCACAATTTCTAAAGGTGACACTTTTACTCAACATGAGTAGTTTTTATATTCGGGTTCATTGAACCATATTTGCTCCGTGAAAAAATGTTTTGATTCATTTAAAGAACTTGATGGTAGTTCTTTGACATTGCCTAAGGGTGACGAGTGTGCCGTTGAGGGAGTGGGAAAGGTGAAGTTCAAAATGTTTGATAGGGTGGAACGCACTTTGGGGGATGTTTCTTACGCACCCAAGTTGTGGTGTAATCTAATTTCCTTGAGCCGATTGGACTCCATGGGCTGCAAGGGCTTCATTGTAATGGGAGTTACGGAGATCACCAAAGGCTGCATGGTATTAATGCAAGGAGAACAAAGTGGAGGTTTGAACCGTCCGGTGGGGAGTGCTAATAGCACTCGGACTTCGATTGTGGATAGGAAACGGGGTGCACATGGTAACAAGATCTTGAGACGTCTTTCATTTGATTTATCAAAGACACGGGTTGCACGTTTCCGGACAGACGAGGGTGAGATGAAAGTTCCTTCTTTGAGAAGGGTTGCATCGAAGCCCCCTTCTAAGTCACTTGAAAGTGTTGACTTGATACAGTTGCATGAATACATTGGTCGTGTGGATCAAGGGGAGTATTGTTTCATACTTGATTCGGGTTATGTAGCTAGAGTTTGAAAGGCCGATGGATCGTTTGTGGATATGCAGACAGGAGTCTCATGTATTGAAGACTAGTCAAAAATTTTGCCAAGGGGGCGAGATTTATTGGGTTGGCTCAAATTCTTATTGTAATTAGGTTTCTATTATAGAATTGTATCTTATTAGGTAATTTCTTAGTAGACATGTCTTGGTCTCAAGAAAGGAAAGTTCTTGTTAGGTAAGTCTATGTCTCTAAGGAATTGTAATCCTTGTCCACCAAGGAATTGAGTTTTGGGCTCTATAAATAATTACCTATGTTATAGGTTGAGAAGAGTGAGAAGAGAAGAGGCAATACTCTCATTGTTTTTGAGAAGACACTTAGAGAGATTTTTTGTTTAGAATTTGTGATTTCCTTTTGAGTGAGATTGGGTGTATAAGGGGTTAAGGATTGAGAGTTGAGCGTACTCTTGATACAATCTTTCTACTTGTACTGTTACAATCTATATAGTGAAATCGGGCTCTCCATGGATGTAAGCTTGTTTAACCAAACCATGTATAATTCTTGGTGCGTTCTTGTAAAATTTGCTTGTTTACTTATCAACACATCATAATATTTCGTGGTACGTGATTGGGGGCTTGTTTCTCAACAATACATATTAACCAAATAAACTGTGATTACAAATGTGAAACAATAAAAAACTATAGTTAGGGAAACAAGTTGCAGTGGATGTGGAAGTCTATGAAGGCCTTGAGGAATGCTCAGATTCAGATGTCAAGCTTCAGAACAATCTGCTGAGAGAAGGGAAGAAAGGGGAGAAGAAAGGCAACTAGGGGTAGAACACAACCAGTTGGGGAGATGAAAGCAGAGGAGAAGGGGCAACTAGGGGAAGAAGATGGGGTGACCTCCCCTGAGCTCCTTCATGGCTAGCGATCTTCTTCCCCTAGTTGGCCCATTTTCCTCTGCTTTCATCTCCCCGACTAGTGGTCTTCGACCCCTAGTTGACTTTCTTCTCTCTTCTTGCTCGGGCAATCGGTGATATGAACTTAAAGATGAATCATATTCATTAGGAATATTGCCCAAAAAGACTTGGGTATGAGAGTTTTGTAAAGGAAACCCCTCCTGTTGAAGGTCAATCTCATGGTCTTAACCCTAAAGAAAAATAGTTAGGGAAACAAGTTGAAGTGGATGCGGAAGTCTACGAAGGCCTTAAGGAAGGCTCCAATTCAAACGTCAAGCTCCAGAACAATCTGTTGAGGCTCTACGTGTATGAGTTAAAGAAACAATTGAATAACTTGAGTCAACGATTTGGATCTCGAGGTGGTGGCCACGAGGGTGGTCGTGGGGGCAGAGGATCCCATTACAAGGTGATGCGGCTCCTATAGATAGGGGTCTTCGTCAGCCTAGATCTTGGTTGTGTAGGCCGGTTTTGGCCGAACCACGTTATATCATGTGTTTGTGTGTGATTGCTTTATTGTTTCACATCGGGTCTCCATGTTCCTCTGGTTTCCTTGTTGCAACAGTAATCAGCCTCGCCTCAATTATATACATATATATCTTTATTTTTATTTTGCATTCCTTTACACCCTTATATATATACTTGGTGCAATGACAAGTGCTATTGCCCAAAGCAGTATGTCTCAGGTTCAGGACTTGGGAGCAACCTCTCCAAAAATGAAGGTAAGGCTTGCCGACATCCACCTCTCCCAGACCCTGCTCAAGCGGGAGCCTTGTGCACTGGGTACGACCTTTTCATATATATACGTAAAATTTATCTACAAAGTTCTCTGCTCTAAACTTTGGGTTTGTATTGTGTTACATTAGTGTCTCGTACCAACTGCCACCACTCCGCACTCCCAATCTCCCAAGCAGCCACCGACCATACTCCTCTGATAAGTGCATAATTCTTACATAATAGACCTCCAAAATTCTATTTGTTAGTAATTTATTTCATATTAATTTATTTAATAAATGCATTTTTGTTTCTTTTTAGGTTTATGGTGATGTTTGTGGAAAAGGCCCAAATTCAACAAATAAACAAGCTCAAGACTTCTCTGCGCATGTCTTACTATTTGGGCTATAACTTTCAGCTCGAGTATCGAACTAATACAAGCCTAACTATTTTAGAAAGCTTATTCATAGGGGAATAAATTTGTATTTTATAAAGATGCCCTGATTCTGACATTTGAGGGGTGACAATCGTGGGTCAAAGTTGTCCAAATATTCTGCGTGAAAATTACATCAGTTATGGTAATTTGATCATATCTCTCGACTCGCAAATCAAAATTGAGTGAAATCAGCGGCTGTGGAAAGATAACTTGAAGGCTAAGAAATTTGTATTTCATGGAAATTTTGGAAACACACATATTCAAGGTCAAGTCGGGGCTACAAGTTGACAAATATTCTGGAAGATTTTCTTCTCAGCACTTTCCTATTTTCTTTTACTTGGAGAACACCATAGCGGACCTCTATATAATAGAAAGAGATGAACAGAAGAGAAGAGGAGAGGAGAGATAGAAGAATCAATCGATGGTTAAGGAGGAGAAGGGAGGCTTGTGCGACTGACAGGGAAAACAAAGACGGTCTTCCACTTATGATTCCGGGTTTGAAAGTTGTAATTTTATTTTCTATGGGGTTCTAATCTCTCAGCCAAGGCTAAGAGGAAGCTCTAGGATTGTAACTCCATGTTTGTTAATTGTTAAACTTATTTGATGTTCATGTTCGATCAATAAAGAATCTTTTTCTCTATCTTTAAATGCATGTTTCAATACATTTAATTTTATGTGCTTATCATAGACTAAAGTTGAATGTAATTTAATTCTAGCACAAACGTTACTTGTGTTTGACCATGAACTAGTAATCTTCATTGGGCTATTTGAGACAAAGATAATAAATTATGACAATTTATGCCTAAGCAGGATAGATAGTTGTGATTATTTATTTTCCTTCAATTGTTTATTTATGATTCGTGACCAAGATGAAATAAATATTTAATTGAATCTATGCCTAACCAAGGATGGACCCCATCTATGAATTTATATGAAAATATCATGTTTCAGACCTGTGGAATTTAAATCAGACATTTAATAAATTTGCAATTGAAAATAGGAATTATAATAATTAGTGGTGGAATCAAAGCCTTGGTATTTATCTTCATCATAATTATTATCATTTCATTGTTCTTTTAGATTTAATCACTCAATCTTTGGTTGAATTAGTTTAATCAATCCTCGTAGGAACGATCTTGTAATACACACCATGTCTACACATGATTCGCATACTTGCGAGTTTTAATTTGATTTAGATTGATCTATTAATTAGGTTGATTTAAATTGACATCAAGGGTTCAGCCAAACCCATCCCGAACCCGCCCCATTGCCATCCCTATCCCAATTTGTTACGGTGGACCCTAATTCTCCTAGTAAATTTCCTACTTTCTTTAAGGATATGGAAGAGGGTAATTCATCTACTCAAAACTCCACTTCAGAGGTTAGGAAAAAGGTCTCCCTTGGTCCAGATAAGGCAGAGGCTTACACCAAAGAACATCAAGTGAGTAGGTGTCAAGCGAAAAGGGCTTTGAAGAAAGCAGTCGAGCGTCCTAGCAATCATCGGGCGGTTGAGGGCAATCCTCTCTCCTAATTTTGATAGAGTTGACTTGTGAGGGCCATTGCTCGGGCTGGAACTCTATTAATAATTAAGACCATTCTTCAAGGGGTTGTATATGGGTTATCTGGAACCCTCACTTTTGGAATGTTCAATTATTGTCATGCTCTGACCAAATGGTCTCATGTATCTTGAATTCCAAGGAGTTTGACTGTCCTTGTAATGCTTCATTTTTGTATGTTGAGAACAATGTCAGTTTGAGGAGAAGTCTCTAGGGGAATATTAGGGAGATGGCCAATCTTATTGCTGACTTCCCTTGGATTGTTGATGGTGACTTTAACATCATAAAAGAGTTGAATGAGAGAATGGGGGGTTCTGACGCCATGCCAAGTGGGATGGAGGGCTTCAGAGATTGCCTTCACACTTCAGGGTTCTACGACCTCAAGTACTCAGGTATGTACTTTACCTGGTACAATGGTAGACAAGGTGGAGAGGCCATAGTGATGAAGTTGGACAGGGTTTTGATTAACGACGGGTGGAATATTAAATTTCCCTTTTTGGAAGCTTCATTTCTTACTCCATGGCCTATCCGACCACACTCCTTGCATCATCAAAGTTCACCCTGAGACATCTAAAAGGGCTTCGCCCTTTAAATTTTTTGATTTCCTGGCGGAAGATGAGAGATTCCTGGAGCTTGTTGGTAAAGTGTGGAGCACTGTTATCAGAGGAACCCCGATGTTTAGGGTGTGCTAGAAACTGAATTTAATGAAATGGTAGTTTAAGATGCTGAATAAAGAAAGAAAAAGTATCTGGGCAACAGGGCTGTTACAGCTAGACAAAAATTGGAAGCTGCTCAATTAAGATGGATAATGATGCAACTCAAAAAGAAGTCAGATTATGCTTGAATGACTATCTGGTGTACATCAGAGGAGAAAACAAAAATCGAGGATCCAATGGCTTAAAGCTGGGGATCAAAATTCAAAATTATTCTTTAAGAAAGTTTAATGCAGGAGAAATAGCAACAGATTGTTATCGGTTGGTAGAGAAGATGGCTCCCTTATGACTATCCTGCAGGAAACGAAGGAGAGGGTTGTTAACTATTTTGATAATTTGTTGAATGATGGGGACAACAATCAGAGCTCTTCTCTTCCCATTTTGGAGCCTCATTTGTCTAAAATTAACCAAGAGCAAGCTGATGCCTTAGGTGCTATGGTTACTAGGGACGAGATCAAACAGGTGGTGTATGATCTTAAGGATGGTAAAGCTCCGGGACCGGATGGTTTCCAGCTTCATTCTTCAAGAAAGCCTGGGCTGTTATTGGTGATGAAGTTCCAAAGGCTGTCCTGGACTTCTTTGTTTCGGGCTGTATTCTGAAGGAAATCAACAACACCTTAATCACCCTGATCCCCAAGACCACCAACCATTCCTCTATTGAAGATTTCAAGCCTATCTCTTGTTGTAACACTTTAAACAAGAAATAGCCAAGATCCTTGCAAACAGAGTTAAGAAGATCCTGCCTGCTTGTATTGGAGATATTCAGAATGCTTTTGTTGCGGGTAGAAGAATAACAGAGAATATGTTGTTGGTTCAAGAGATCTTGCAGGGGTATCACAGAGATGGGAGAAAGTCAAAGTGCACTTTAAAGGTTGATATCCGTAAGGCCTTTGACACAGTTAATTGGGGTTTCTTCTCACAATTCTCGGCAAGTTGGGTTTGCTGATCATGTGGTCGAATGGATCCATCTTTGTATTTCCTCCCCCAAGTGCTCCATTCTCATCAATGGGGAATTGAATGATTTCTTCGGGAGCACGAGGGGTCTAAGGCAAGGAGATCCCTTATCCCCGTACCTGTTTTTGTTTGTCATGGAGGTCCTATCCGGTTTGTTCAAGGAAGCTGCCTCGAATGTTGATTTCAAGTTCCATTGGAAGTGCGATAAATTGAAGCTCATCAACTTATGTTTTGCTAACGATCTTACAGTGTTTAGTGCAGGGTGTCCTCTCTCTGTTAAAGTCATCATGGATGCCCTTGCTAAATTCAGATCCTGGTTCGGATTGATGCCTAACAAAGATAAATCAGTGGTTGTCTTCTCCGGCGTTAGAGTGATTGATAAAGGAAAGACTCTTAATCTTACAGACTTCAAAGAAACTAGTCTTCCTGTCACATAACTTGGGGTGGCGCTTATTGCTTGCAAGTTGAAAGTTGAGCAATGCAAAGAATTGGTTGATAAGATTACCAAAAGAATCCAATCCTGGATGGACTAGTGGCTTTCGTTTGCAGGTAGACTTCAGCTTATCAATTGGTATTGTTTTCAATACAGGTTTACTGGAGCTCCATCTTATCATTAAGGAAGTTGAACAAGTGCTGAGGAAATTCTTCTGGAAAGGCTCTTCTTTAGCCAATGGTGGATGCAAAATTGCGTGGTCGGAAGTCTGTCTTCCTAAAGCTGAAGGAGGGGTGGCATCAAGGATATTTGGTCGTGGAACAAGACTGTAGTTGCCAAAAGCCTCTGGATTTTGATTTCTAAGCCCTCCTCTCTATGGACTAGATGAATCAATACATACTATATTAAAGGGAGGAGTATCTGGAATGTGAAGAGTCCTGAGGAGTCCTCTTGCAGTTGGAGGAAGCTTCTGAACTTAAGAGATAGAATTAGATGGAAAATAAAGCACATAATAGGGGATGGTTGTCACATTTCTCTGTAGTTCGACATTTGGCACCCAGCCGGGCCACTGGCTATTGTGAAAGGGGAAGACATTATTTTATTTTCTGGGCTTGATAGGGACACCTCTGTTTCTCGCATCATTAGAGATGACTGTTGGCATTGGCCTTCATCCTCCACTCTGGAAATTCAGCAGGCTATTGATGAAACCCCTTCTTCCCTTGTTCCCGACCCTTCTAAAAGAGATAGAATCATCTAAACCCCTACAAGTCATGACTTCTCATTCTCTCTTTGTGGGAATCCTTGCATCCTCGTGGGCCCAAAGTCAACTGGTACAGCATGGTTTGGTTCAAAGGTCATATCCCCAAACATGATCTTATTTTTTGGATGGCCATCAGAGGTCGCCTCTCCACTCAGGATAGACTTATTAAAATGTGCAAGATGAGTTCCATGAATTGCCTTTTCTGCAGCGCCTCTGTCGAAGACCATAATCATCTCTTCTTTGATTGCCCTGCTTCCTCCAGAGTTTTGTCCTTCATAGGTCATAAATGCAACCTTCAGTGGCTGTCCGAGACCCTCCCTGACTTGTTAAACTGGGGCTCAATTAACCTCAAACGTAAATCTTTAAGGGCTCTCATTATTAAAATTGTCATTTCAGCTGTTGTGTACCTCATCTGGCGTGAGAGGAATGAGCGCCTCTATGCTCACTCTTTCAAACATGTTGCTTTGTAGCCTCTGTAGTTTGTGTGGCAGTTCTGAGAGGATGTTGTTCGGTATGATGTTGATGGACCTTGGGTGTGTTTTGCTTTCTTCAAGTCTTCTCCTCTGTCTCAGGATCATCGCACAACAGGGTGGAGAGGGCGGCATAAGCTTCCTTGTTTGTTATTTATTCCAGATTGCTCCTTATAGAAGAGTTATTGACCTGTATAGTTACCACATGTTTTCTTACAATTTCAGATTGTATATGTGCCTGATACTTCAGTTCTTTTGGTGGCTTTGGGACTTTTTTGAGATGTATCCGAGTCTCCTCTTGTATTATGTTCTTTTGATCTTTTAAACTAATATTACTTACCAAAAACAAAAACAAAAAAACTATGACCATGTAAACATTTAACATATATAATCAAAATTATTTAGAATCAAGCACTAAACGCAATTAATGCAAGTAGTCAACCATAAATTTATCAATTTTGTCAAATATATCATAAAG
Source organism: Cornus controversa (assembly GCA_026545225.1). Lineage (NCBI taxonomy): Eukaryota > Viridiplantae > Streptophyta > Magnoliopsida > Cornales > Cornaceae > Cornus > Cornus controversa. The sequence goes on from CM048851.1 coordinate 45,420,077, forward strand.
TTGAACAATATGATCCATTAAATATGATCAAGATATCATACAGAACATTTTAATTTAATGGTCATTAAATAAAAAAGAAAATGATAATGAATATATCATTCCGTTGGGTGTCTCTCTTATGTTGCTTTAGTCTTCTGGGCTGCCTCTGTTGCCCCTTTCTGAGCAGATATTCTGTCAGTTCGTCTCTTGCTATCAGGGCCTCAACCTGACTTCTAAGATGTCGACAATCATTTGTTTGATGGCCATAGTCACCGTGAAAGGCAAAGTTAGGGGTGACAATTTGCCCCACCCCGGCGAAGACCCACCCCGTTTAAATTAATTTTGAGGAGTCTAAATGGTTTTGGGACGGTTATGGGGTTGAGAGGGAAAAACCTGCGGCGATGAAGGGGATAGAACCGCCCCGTCCCCACACCACCCCACCAGCGCCCCGTTTAATAAATGGTTTGGGACGGGAATGGGGGGAGCTTTGCTAAACAGGGACAGGGATGGAGTTGGGGTCCCCCGCCCCCAAACCCACCCCGTCGCCATCCCTAGGCACAGTGCTTCGTTCTGTCCCTCTAGTCGAGTGGTTGACACAAAGGAAGGGGTGCTCTGAAGATTCCTTTATTTTTATTCTCCAGATAAATTCGTGCCAAACTCGTTCCGAGCGGGGTAACCTTCTCTTCAAATATCTGCTTCTTCTCTGGTGGTTTAGGCACAGATGAAGATGGTGTCCTTTGGGTCTTCTAATTGGCAGCCCGATCTTTTGTTCAGCTTTCAAGGTTGACCTTTGTTGTCAAACGGCTTCATCTTCTTCCAAACTCATGTAACCCTAAGCTCTGGCATTTAAATTCCCCATATCAAGTGGAGTCTCTTTTACCATAGATCGGTGGAACCTGGTATCCTGTTTTACAGCCACCTTAAAAGCTTCTACTGTTGCAGTCTAGTCATAGCCATCGATCATTGACATCTCCAAGTTGAACTTTGTGAGGAACACCTTTAGACTTTCTTCTCTTTCGTGCCTCATTGTAAAAAGACGGGAGGCAGTCTTCTTCTGCCTCCTATTCCCAATATACTACGCAATAAATAGTTCGCATAGCTTCTAAAAGCTGTAGATCGAGCCAGGGGGTTGGTGTTTGAACCAGATTAACATTGGTCCAGTCAAACTTGTTGGAAAAACCTTGCACATTAGACTCTCATCCCCAGAATCTAGAGTCATCTTCTGTTGGAGGTGGAAGATATGTTCCATGGGGTGTGTAGTCCCATCAAAGGCAGTGAAAATTGGCAAGACGAACTTCTTTGGCTTTTTGGATCTTAAGATATCTTCAGTAAAAGGTGATCGAATCAACCTTGAAGTCACCTATGCTGCAAGATCGACTGGTGAGAGTACCTTCAAATCCTTGATCTGATTGCCTACCTCCTTATGCACTTGGGCTACCAGATCCTGGGAGAGCACTCTCTTATGGATAACTTCTCTAGAAGCCAGCAGGTATCCCGCTCGCTGACTAGATCTCTAGATCCTGCTCGCTCATGCAATGGGTCTGCTACTTGCTTGCCCATAGCTCAGGCTAACCTTTCTCTAAGTTGCTCATTCACTCATTAAGCATCCTCCAATTGTTAGCGTAATTGTTGCATGGCCTCTGCTTGAGCTGGGTATGGGTGTTCTCCACGGTTAGATGCTTCCCCTCCTAGGATTGCTCCGGAAATCAATTGAGTTGGCATGGTTAACGTGAGAACAACTTCGTTCTCACATACAGAGCCAAAGTGTAGATGCAGAAAATATGTTTCACCTTCAGTGGTCAAACAAATCCCTCACAAAACACACTCAAAGAGAAAATAATTGAAATAAAGTAAGAACTTTGGGCTCAATGCAAATGAATCTTATTTGGGGTCATTGGCCCTTATTTATACAGAAATTTGGATCAGAGTCCTCCTTGGATTTCACTCCAAGTTATTCACTTTCTAATTGGACTCTCTTTCCATATACCTCTTAGAATTCGAATCCTAACAGGAATTGGGCACTACTTGGGCTTGTTGGGCCTCCGAGATCAATTAAACGAAATTTGACTAGATCTTTGATACATGGTTAGCATATGGGCCTCTTCAACGACCAGGTTGTCTAACTGTTATACAGGCTGCGACTGTTGCCAAGTGGCATCTTTTAATTGGGGGTAAGCTTGTACAGATGTCAACTCGCTAGTGGTGGGAATTTTCCCCTCACAACCGGTCTCTTAGGTGCTTGGCTTATTGATACAAGAACAACTACTAATTCATCAGCTAATATATTCCCGAAAAGTCAAAAACTAAGTTATAAAGGTTTTGTGTGAAATCTTCAAAGATGTTAATGTGTAAAAGGATTCGAGTTGGTTGAATGTATTTCCCGAAATAATTTAATCCTTTTTTGGTAAGACTTGCATAGAAATATGCCACTGACGTGAGTAAAGCCAAAGCAACAATAGTATATATATCATTCATAGGTGCGGCTAACTCTCCACGGGGTAATTGTATGATTTTCCAAGGTAAAAGAGCTCTCGACCAATTAGAAACAAAAATAAATAGAAACATGGTTCCAATAAAGGAACCCTAGGACCTTATTCTTCTCCAATTTGAGTTTTGCTCACATCTCAAATGAATTCAATGACATATTTGAAGAAATTCTGACCACCGATCGGAATGGTTTGTGGGTTCAAAACAACTAGAGTGGTTGAACCTAATAAGATAGCAATTACAACCCAAGAAGTAATAAGTACTTGGCCATGGACGATATGTTGTTGGTGTAGTTAGTCAGTATATGCATCCCCCTCGTCAACCTCACTTTGATGTTGTTCGTCGTATTTTGCGTTATCTAAAAGGTGCTCCAGGAAATGTGTTATTGTATCTATGACAGGCTTTAGTGATGTTGACTGGTCTAGAGTCGCTCTGATAGGTGCTCCACATCTAGCTATTGTACATTTGTTGGTGGTAATCTTGTTACTTGACGCAGTAAAAAACAGGTTGTTGTTGCTCGTTCTAGTGTTGAGACTGAGTATCAAGCTATGGCTCACACGGCCTCAGAAATGTCGTGAGTTCGCTCTCTTCTTCAGGAGATGGGTATTGATGTTCTTGCTTGTATGCCTATGCATTGTGACAATCACGTCGTTAACTTTATTGCTAGCAGTCCTGGTTTTCACAAGCGCACCAAACATATAGGCATTGATTGCCATTTTATTCGTAATTTGCTGATGTGAAAACATATTGTTAATCCCTATATTTGTTAGCTGGGTGATATTTTTACAAAGTCGTTAGCTCATGGTGCATTTCAGCTATTGTGTTTCAAGCTGGGCATTTTAATGTGTACGGTCAAGCTTGAGAGGGAGCGTTAGAAAGTTTGGGTTATTGGGCATTTTTGTAATTTTGTTGTTTTTATATAATATTGGAGTGGTGTAGAATCTGGGGTTTTCTACTCCACGATTACAGTATTTCTCTTTTCTCCTTCCCTTTTCACTCACAAACCCTAGAACACAATCTCACCAACTTTAACTGTTGTCAACACGCTATCACACAGAAAATTTGGACTAAATGACCTTGGAGAGAGCAAAACACACGACTTTTGGTGCTAATATATCACCATAGAAATTCACTAACAGAAGAAGTTGATCTTAGCATTAAAAGACCTACCAATATTGTACCCATGATGTTGGACAACTTGGTAAACTTGGTAATATGCAGCTAGCTACCTAGAAATAATTTTATGGTGTTCTTTTACCAACAAAAGTATATAGTGTTGCCCAAACAATGACCAAAGAGGGAGGGGGGTTGAATTGGGTCTTTTGGCAAACTGTGTCAAACAATCCAATTTAAATGATTTAAACCAAATATTCAGCAAATTTAGACAATCAAAAAATAATTATGCTGAAAATAAAGAGAGGTAAGGATAGAGAAATACAAACTCAAGAACACCAAGGCCTTGTTTGATACCATGTTTCAATGCTTAACACTAAACGTGGTAAGTGATTTTTAAAAATAAGCGTGTTTGTTACAACTTTTAGATACCACTTAAAACATTAAGAACGGCTAAAAAGATGCCATAATTTTAAGTGACCAGGATGTTGCTTGACGCTTAGTACTTAACACACTCAATGCTAAAGCTTTTTAAAAAAATACTATGGCTTCGTTCAACACTACACAACCTCTAGGATGTGAGGTAAGAGTGTTTGCCATTATGATATCCCCTTGGGGTTAACATAATAGAATATTGAAAAAGAAAAAAATAGTTAACATAAAAAGAAATGAAGTGAGTTTGGGTGAATATAAAAAACTTGATTTCGCAGAGAGGTAAAATAAGCTTACACCCCTTTATATAGCCAAGGTTTTACGTTGAACCTCTATTATCTAGTGTCTACCTACCACAATAATTATTCATTCTAAAATGTTCCCAGAAAATGCCTAAGATATATGAGATCACAAAGTACAAAGTGTTTTAATTAGAGAGTTCTATACAAATATATACAATTCTACACAATTGTAGAATATTCTAATTGTAAAACCATGCAGATAATTTTAATTAAAGAGTTCCATACAAATATATGCAATTCTACACAACTTTAGAACATTCTAAATTGGCCATGTAGATGTTCCATGCGATCATAGTTCTCATGTTGTGCTCCTACCTTTTTTGACGAGGGATAAGATAAAACTATTCATAATAAATGTATTGAATAAAAATTTTATTAATCAATATTTACATTTTCTATTGATTATTTTGATATAATTATCTAGGTAAAATTTATAGTTTTATATATGCTTTTGTATTATATATCTATAGTATCTTTTATAAAAATGTTATGAATGAAAGATATTGAGGGCAAAAATGTAATTTGTACAACATTCAAATTTTAGCTTTTATATTTAACAAACAATCTTAATGAATTCACCACTTAAAATTAAGATAGTATCAAATATATTTTCAGATTAATACACTCAGTGCTAAAAATTTCAGCGCTTAAAATTCAGTTTTAACAAACACCGCCCAAGTCTTTACGTGGTTCGGCACCCCCGCCTACATACACAAGTCAAGAGCACCTCTCGAGGATTCCCAAATCCACTATACCACTCTCTTTCATATGTGGAGAGAAAACCTTTACACAATTTCACAAACTTGTCTCTCTCTTGATAAGTGAGCACGTCACTTGTGCTATGTTTGGTTGGAGGGATGAATTGAGGAATGATGGAAGAGAGGAGGGATGAATGAGCCTTCTCATGTTTGGTTGGAAGGATGACGAAGCAGAAGCTATGAAATTGTTCGCGCACGAACAAGGGTAACTTTGAATCCACAAAGTTAAGATAAACGCAAACAAAAGTTGCAGAGAAATCTAATTTTGTATTGATAATTGAATGTGTCATCTGCTCTCTGCAGTACATGTATTTATAATAGAGAAGTCCCAATCCTGATAGTACAAGAAACCTAAAAATAAAAGGAAACTTGTAGAAATCCTAATCCTAATAGCACAAGGAAACCTAAAAACAAAAGGAAAACTAGCAGCACAAGGAAACTAATAAAAATAATAAAGTTTCTCTATAAATAAAGTAAGAAACCTAGTTACTAAAAATTACTAATTACCAAAAATCAAAGCAATCCAAATTCGTCTTAACACCTAATAAAATTCCCTAAACGGGTCCCACGCTCATCAGCTATTTGTTTTGCATCAATCCCCTCTACTTCAGAAGAACTCGTCCTCGAGTTAGACTGCAAATAAAGCAACTCATAAGGAGGATGATACTCAAACAAGTCTGCCACATTGAAAGTATTAGAAATGGACATATCATCAGGAAGCTCCACCACATACGCATTATCATTAATTTTTCGTGTGATGTGACACGGTCCATATTTTCTCTTTGTTAGCTTTCCATACATTCCCATTGGAAATCTGGTCTTGCGCAAGTGCACCATCACCAAGTCACCCACGTTGAACACTTTGGCTCGTCGATGCTTATCGGCTGCAGCCTTATACTTGGCATTGGACTGTTCTAGATTGTGCTTGACCTCGGCTTGAATTTTTTGTACTCTCTCAGCCAAGTTTTCTGCTGCAATACTCACTCTAGGAAGCTTGGGCAATGGAACCAAACCTAAGGCATGCTTCGGTGCTTTGGTATAGACAATCTCAAACAGCGTCTTTCCAGTGGACCTATTTAACATGTTGTTGAAAGCGAACTCAATCTGAGGAAGAGCTGAATCACATTGTTTCGGTTTATCACCAGAAATACACCGAACCATGTTTCCCAATGTTCTGTTCACCACTTTCGTCTGCCCATCTGTTTGCGGATGACTAATGCTGTTGTACTTCAAAGAAGTATCAAATTTCTTCCACAAAGTCCTCCAAAAATGGCTAAGGAACTTGACATCTTGATCTGAAGTAAGCGACTTCGGGACTCCATGCAAACGCACAATTTCTCGAAAGAACAGATTAGCCACATGGGTTGCATCCGAGATTTTCTGACATGGAATAAAGTGCGCCATCTTCGAAAACCTATCAACAACTACAAAAACAGAATCCATACCTCTTTGTGTCGGTGGAAGTCTTAGCACAAAATCCATAATCAAATCCTCCCAAATATTTTCTGGAATGGGCAGTGGAATATACAACCCAGTATTCTGCGCCTGACCCTTAGCTGTTTGGCACACTGGACACCTCTACACAAATCTGCTAACATCACACTTCAATTGTGGCCATTAATAACGCTCCTCTGCTAGTGTAACTGTCTTATCTCGGCCCAAATGTCCACCCAAACCACTACTATGCAGCTCACGAATGATCTGTTCTCGTAGAGATGATTTTGGAATACAAAGCTGGTTTCCACAAAACAAATAACCATCTTGAATCTGGAATTCTGTTGCAGGTCGCCGTGAACTGCACTTGACCCAAATTGCCTGAAAATCCTCATCAATCTCATACAACTCCTTCAAGCAATCAAAACCAACAACCTTAGAACTCAAGGTTGTCAATAAAGCAGCCCGACGACTCAACATCAACAACTTTATTCTGTTGCCCCCGACTTATGTTTCAGCACAAAGGTAAATTTCTGCAGAGAAGAAATCCACCTAGCATGCATGCGGTTCAAGTTGCTCTGTGTGTTTATAAATTTCAGGACTTGATGATCACTGTACATCACGAACTCCCTCTGAATTAAATAATGTTCCCAATGCTTCATGGCGCAAATCACAACATAGAATTCCAGTTCATATATAGTCCATTTCTGTTTGCGTCACTACGCTTCTCACTAAAAAATTCAACTGGTTTGCCCTCTTGAGAAATTACAGCCCCTATGCCCATGATAGAAGCATCACACTCGACTTCAAACACCTTCTCAAAACTTGGCAAAACTAGCACTGGAGCAGTGGACAACTTCTCTTTAATCACAGCAAAGGCCACCTCCTGCTCATGACCCCACTGAAATTTCCCCTTCTTCATGCACTCGGTAATGGGAGCCACAATGCTACTGAAATTTCTGATGAACCTACGGTAAAAGGTCGCTAATCCATGAAAACTGCGAACATGATTTACAATCCTTGGTGTAGGCCAATCTCGGATAACACGAACCTTTTACCTACAACTTGTTGGCACGCAAAACTTGCAAGACTTCCAGCAAATGCTCCATATGTTCTGCTTTACTACGATTGTAAATCAAAATATCGTCGAAATAGACAACCACAAAACTGCCAATAAATGGTTTCCAAACTTGGTTCATCAATCTCATGAATGTACTCGGCGAGTTAGACAGCCCGAATGGCATAACCAACCACTCATATAGCCTCTCCTTCGTTTTGAAGGCAGTTTTCCACTCATCGCCCGATCTAATCCGAATCTGATGATACCTACTCCGCAAATCAATTTTGGAGAAAACTTGTGAACATGTCCGGCATATCATATAACCGTAGAATTGGAAACCTGTATTTCACTATAATTCTATTGATTATGCGACTGTCAACACACATCTGCCAAGAATCATCTTTCTTTGGTGTAGCAAAGCAGTCACTGCGCAAGGACCCATACTTTCTCTGATCAGCCCCTTACGAACTAATTCTTCGACCTGTCTCTGTAACTCTGCACTCTCCGACGGACTTATGCGATAATGTAGTAAATTTGGTAAACTCACTCCAAGCACCAAATCTATATGATGTTGTTTATCCCGCATGAGCGGCAGGCCATCTGGCAACTCTTCTGTAATCAAATATTGAAATTCTGCCAGTAGTGGTCGTAGCACTTCAGGAATGGATGAATCTTCTTTCGCCCCCTCATTTTAACCACGAGTGCCATAACTTCGCCTGACTCCTTCATTGCATCAGTGAACTGCTACCCAGGGACAGTAAGAAAAGAACGCCCATCCACTTTAGAAGCCTTGGGAGGCTCTTCCCCTATAGGTACCAACACAATCTTTCGGTCATGCCACCAAAATAGATATGTGTTATCTTTCCCTTTGTGAGTCGCATCAACATCATACTGCCAAGGACGCCCCAATAACAGATGACATGCGTCCATCTCGACCACATCACAAATTGTCTCATCTTGGTAGTACTTGCCAATGGAGAACGGAATACGGCAGATTTCAGTCACCTTAGTCTCGACATCCTTCTTGATCCACCCATTTTTGTAAGGGGATAGATGTTTCTTAGTTTTCAATTGCAACTTCTTGACTAAGGCCTTCGACACAATATTCTCGATGTTGCCACTATCCACAATCACATCACAAACTTTCTGGTTGACTGTGCATCTGGTACGAAAGATATTGTGTCGCTGTTTATCGGTTTCTTGCCTTGGCGCAAACAACAACCTCTGAACTACACAGTTAACCCGATCACCGTCGTCACATCCAACAAATTCAGCACCATCATACTTATCTAGAGTATCATAATTTGGTTCATCTTCATTAACGTCTGGCTCGCCATCTTCAGCCTCTACTACATTCACTTGTCTCCGGTTATGACACTCATTGAAGCGATGACCAGGTTGTTGGCAACGAAAACATTTATCTAGCCCAGGACGCGCATAAGGGTTATCGTTCCTACCCTTATTCAAAGCAGATCCCGTAGGCTGTCGTTCTTGTCCCTTACTACCACTAACAGCACTTGAGGAAAGCTATCGTTGTTGGGTCCGTTGTGGTTGTTGTTGCGAAGCGGCAACTTGTTTCTCTTTATTCTGTGAAATATGTGCAAAATCAAAGTATAATTTGTTCGACTCCTGATAACGCAAGGGTGGTCGTGCCAATCGCGCCTCAATCTTATAAGCCAGATTGATAGCTTCTGATAAATTCCAAACTGTGTATGGTAACATGATCCTGGATCGCCAATCGTAACCCCCCCTATACCTTGCCACCTGTTGGCTATCTATCTCTGACAGATTGTTGCGTGAACTCAACCTGTTAAACTCCTCTGTATACTCACTGACAGATCGATTTCCCTGCCTGCAATTCTGGAGTTGATGATACAACATCTGGTCGTAGTCTGGTGGCAAAAATATGGCCCTTAACAACTGCTTCATCTTGTGCCAGGTTTGGACAGGTTGTTTCCCTTGCCTCCTCCGGTTAGTCTGAGTCTGCTCCCACCAGGCCGAAGCGCCCCCTTTAAGCTTGTATGCCACAAGCTTAACCTACTTCTCTTCGGGTATATTCGTATACTCAAAAAACTGTTCAACATCAGTAAGCCAGTCAAGGAAATCTTCAATGTGAAGATGTCCATTGTAACTGGGTATATTCATCTTCATCTTACAGTCATAAGTATCCGGGTCCCTTCGGTTTCTGTTCTGTCTACCACGATCACGCCAATCAAATCCCGCGAATTCTTCATCACTGGAATACTCCACATAGACCGAAGGCCTACGTGGAGGTACAGGAACATAACCCATGTTCGGTTGGCCACGAGGAACATTGTTGGCGCGAACCCAAATTGGTTCACGAGCCTGGTTGCCACCAATCCCAAGTCCAGCGACAACTTGTTAGAGATCCTGCAACATGCGTTCCATCCGTCCAAACTGTTGTTCCCTAGCTTGCATGGCTGCCCAAAGGGCCTGCACTCCATGATCTTCGTAGTCTAAGCAATTGCTGCCATCACCATCTGCTGCCATCAGACGAGGGTAAATCAAGGCTCTGATACCAACTGACGAAGCGGAAGCTATGAAATTGTTCGCGCACGAACAAGGGTAACTTTGAATCCACAAAGTTAAGATAAACACAAACAAAAGTTGCAGAGAAATCTAATTTTGTATTGATAATTGAATATGTCATCTGCTCTTTGTAGTACATGTATTTATAATAGAGAAGTCCTAATCCTAACAGTACAAGAAACCTAAAAATAAAAGGAAACTTGTAGAAATCCTAATCCTGATAGCACAAGGAACTAAAAACAAAAGGAAAACTAGCAGCATAAGGAAACGGCCAAAAATAATAAAGTTTCTCTATAAATAAGATAAGAAACCTAGTTACTAAAAATTACTAATTACCAAAAATCAAAGCAATCCAAATCCGTCTTAACACCTAATAAAATTCCCCAAACAAGTCCCACACTCATCAGCTATCTGTTCTGCATCAAAGGAAGAGAAAAGAGGGAGGAAGCAAGGAGGGGTGAAGCATCCCTCCTTGCTTTAAGTTTTGTTATCCGTCCAAAATTGGGCGGAAGAGAGTAGGAAAAGAGGGAATAACTACCTAAATATATATAATACTAATTTTAACATTTCCAAAAAAACACTTGTTTTTACAATTTTATATAATTAGGGTATATTGGTAAAAAAAAAAATCTCCTTCCCTTCCAACCAAACAAAAAAAAAAGGTGTCACTCCATCCATCATTTCCATTATCCCTCCATTCAACCAAACAAAAAGTAAAGGAGACACCTTCCCTTCCCTAGGGATGTCTCATCCATCCCTTCCCCTCTCCCTTCCGTCCATTTTTCCATCCCTCCAACCAAAAGGAGTATTATACTTCAAGGGTCACACCAACCCTTTTACAACAATCTCAAGGATAGAAAGATTTGAATACATGATGTAGGACAGTTTTAGTAGGTTTCATATTATATATATCTATATATATATATTTAATATTTTTTTTTAGAGAGGGTTTAATTTTGGATATTAATTTTCTTTTATTTTAGTTTCCTTTTACAAATAGATTTTTTTTTCCTATTAGGATTAGGATTTCTACAAGTTTCCTTTTGTTTTTAGGTTTTCTAGTGCTGTTAGGATTAAGATTTCTGTATTATAAATATATGTACTGCCATAGGGCAGAAATCAATCAATCAATTTATCAATAATATATCAATTACTTTGCAACTTTCTTTTAACTTTGTGGATTCAAAGTTTTCCTTATTCGTGCGCGAACAATTTCATAGCTTCCGCTCCGTCAGTTGGTATCAGAGCCTTGATTTACCCTAGTCTGTTGGCAATTGGTTGTTTTGGTAGCACCCACTTTGTTGACGATGATCGCAGAGTGAAGGCCCCTTGGGCAGCCATGCAAGCTCAGGAACAGCAGTTTAGACGGATGGAACGCATGTTGCAGGATCTCCGACAAGCTGTCGTTGGACTTGGGATTGGTGGCAACCAGGCTCGTGAACCAGTTCGGGTTTGCACCGAAGATGTTCCTCGCGGCCAACCGAACATGGGTTATGTTCCTGTATATCCGTGTAAGCCTCCAGCCTATGAGGATTATTTCGATGATGAGGAGTTTGGATTCAGCGGGGTTACGGCGAATCGACGTGATCGAGGTAGACGCGACAGAATCTATAGATATCCAGACAATCGTGAGTTCCAAAGAAAACTTGATCTGCTCACTTTTGGTGAAAGTTTTATTATTGAGGAAGTCTTGGAATGGCTTGAAGAAGTTGAAGAATTTTTTTGAGTATTTTGATGTACCCTAAAACAAGCAAGTTCCGCTTGTAGCCTTCAAATTTAAAGGATGTGCTTCAGTTTGGTGGGATCAAACACAAACTAACCGGATGTGGCAAGGAAAACAACGTGTGCAATCATGGTACAAGATGAAAAGGTTGATAAAAGATAAATTCCTACCCCCAGATTATGAGCAGATGATGTACAACAAATATCAGAATTGCAAGAAAGAAAGTTGGCCTGTCAATGAGTGCATGAAGGAGTTTGATAGTAATTTTGTAGAAGCAACCAGTGATTGTCAAGAGATTGATTATGAGCAACATTTTGTGCTTCGCCTCTAACAGTTGAAGATGTTGATTCCTTAATCATAGCAGATGAGGCTTCTAATAATATATCTTCAAAGACCAACTTTGAAGACTTAGTTGATGGTGTGAGAAAAATAGACATGGAATATTGCGATGAAGAGGAGCATAGGCCAGAAGAGAGTGATGAACATAGGCGGGAACATGACGAGCTCTCAACAAAGATGCAAGTCGTAGCTTTAGTTACAATGTCGGACGTTGTGGTGGTCACTCCAGGACATAATGTGGACCAATTACGCTATTCGATAGTTATAGATTTGGATGATCTTCCATTACCGACATGTGATAAGGTGCACCATCAAGCACTTCATCTGGATATGCGGCCTAATTCCACCAAGGATTACGTGAATATTCTTTTTGACACGACAGTAACTATCCCAGTGAAACTCATCAAGTACTCGAGATCTATTAAGGAACATGGTTTTGCTGCAACAAAATTTAAAAGCAAAAGCAAAGACATGGTGCTTCGTTGTTTCAAGCTTGCGGGTCCCACCATAGTTCAATCTTTCATCCAAGTTGCTTGCCTAGCCAACGTCCACTTCATTACTTGTCAAAAGAACAGGCACGACATAGTAGTATTTTCAATTGCCGATGGTAAAATTTGGCCAATTCGCATGAAGAGAAATAGTGATGTTTATAAAGCTTTGAGATCAGGTCTTGCGTGGTATAAAATTCTATTCATTCTCATATATGATATACCTTCTTCATCACAACTAAACTTAAGGACGAGTTTTTTTAAGTGAGAGAGACTGATGTAGGACAGTTTTAGTAGGTTTCATATTATATATATCTATTTATATATTTAATATTTTTTCTTAAAGAGAGTTTAATTTTGGGTATTAATTTTCTTTTATTTTAGTTTCCTTTTACAAATGGATTTCTTTTTCCTATTAGGATTAGGATTTCTACAAGTTTCCTTTTGTTTTTAGGTTTTCTAGTGCTGTTAGGATTAGAATTTTTCTATTATAAATATATGTACTACCATAGGGCAGAAATCAATCAATCAATTTATCAATAATATATCAATTGTTTTGCAATTTTCTTTTAACTTTGTGGATTCAAAGTTTTCCTTGTTCGTGCGCGAACAATTTCATAGCTTCCGCTTCGTCAATACATCAATAGGTATCCCTCAATAGATAGATTTACAAATCAAAGCTCTCTCTAGAGTAATAGATGTTGCAAGAGATGAAGCTCAACTCTAGATGACATAGAAGAATCTCACTGAATATGATGAAAATTCAAGAGAATATTCCAAATATAGCAAAGATCTCTAAGATATTCAAGAATGATGTAAGAGACCTGATGTTTTTCGAAGGATGTGCCAAGGTTTTGCGCAAAAAAGAGTAGCTTTACAAAGATATGAAGAATATTCAAAATCTATATACAAAAGTTGTCCCAAATGGGTAAGGGATCCTCTATTTATTTATAGCCTCATTGGAAAATGTGTCTGTTTCAGTACTTAGAGGCGTGTTTTATTTAGCAAAAGTCGATGCTCATACAGACATCTGTTTGAACCCATGTAGACGTCTGTGACTATCTTCTACTTTATGATTAGGCATCTTTGAGTCTTTAGAAAGACGTTTGCAAGAGTTAAGCCCACAAATGCCTTTTCAGGATTTTCTCAAGGAATGGGCATAGACGTTTATCTAGAACCATATAGACATCTGTAAGAATTTCAGAAAAAGTTGAATCTGCAGGTGTTGAGCATATAGACGTCTGTGCATAATCACATAGACCTCTATAAGATCTTTTTCTAAAAAATTCTAACTTGAACCATATGGCCGAAATATGAATGCATAGACATAGAACACTTACAAACGTCTGTGACATCTCTGCATTTAAGTTCGTCTTTCTCTAGGTCATAAAGATGTCTTATCTACACATGCCTTTGTCACTTGTATTTGAATTTGAACTTTTTGAGGTTCAAAGTGACTTTCACCATGTTCAATGACTATTTTACCCTTATGATTCAAATCATCCAAGTTCAAGGATCAAGTCAATCATTCTAGGGACCATGGCATAATATATATGATTAGTCCATTTGGTCCTAAGTTCATTTTAGATTCCTAGACTCTAAAGCTTTCAAATCACATGCATGTATACGAATTACTTACAATCAAGCCTAGCTCTCACCAAACCTATACTACCCATGAGCTTGACCTTCAACTTTGAGCTTTAGAGTCTCATCATTATGATCCATAGGTTCATATGAGCTTTGAGTACTTGAGTTTCATAAATAATCTAAAAATACTTACACTCAAGTAGAACATCAAATTCTCACATTAATAGTTTGTTATCATCAAAATTACCCAAATATCCTTGGGTTGAAACCTTGAGGTTAACATATAGAACCATGGCTTTGAGAGGTGGAGGAAGATGTATATGGTTTATAGATGAAACAGGTAAGAATTAGCTTGGTTTGGGAAGTTAAAGGTTGTTACTTTGTAGATACAAATAATTCCTTGCATTAATGAAGTAATGCAACCTTAGGGTTACTTAGATACAGATTATTAAGAACAATTTTTTTGGAGGGATACATTAGAAATTTTATAGAATTTCTCATAAGTCAAAATTAACCTACCAATCAATTGCGAAATGCAAGAATAGTAGAGAACAACAAATAAAGAAAATCAAAACTGACCAAGTTGATTTGCTAAATAAACTTTTGCTGGATAAAATTTAGATTTTAATATATAACCGTAAGTACAAAAGTGCCAAACATAACATATTAATATGATTAAATCAAAGGTAACATTAATGAGCAACGGAAAGACTAAAAGTTAGACTTCTAAGTTCTAAGAAGCTAAAAAACCATTAACACAATCAAGCAACAACTCTTAATAGAGGTAAGACCAAATCTGAGATTATGTAAACTGCACCTCTAGTCTTGAAAGCTTCACGCATTAATAGACAAGAAAAAGGGGATATAATATAGAACGTGGAAAAGTGTGTGAAAGTAAGGGTAAATTTCACCAATATTGTAATGAGAGCCTGGAATAGTAAGGACTATGCAACTAGGCACATAAAACACTTCCGAAACCCAACTCAAGATAAGAGAAGAAAGAGAGGAATATAAGATAAGAAGAAGAAGAGTACAAAGAGGTAGCAACCATCTTTTGACCGACTATAGTTTTTGGAAATAGGTATATATATAAGATAAGCCCCGAGATCATATCCCTTACTTTCCGTACTTTATGTGCTCAGATCCTATTTAGATAGAATCAATGCATTTTATAACCAAACAACATAGGTGATCCTTTATACATGCCTCAAATGCCACAAAAACCTGATAATATGGTAGCTTCAACATCAGATGTAAGAAAACACCAAAGACTATGTGAATAAATGCATAACAATATCGAGTTACTACAGCATTAGTTCTTTCATATTAAATATTATTTAGGGTTCTTCAAATATCATCAGTTCCAAGCAAAGAAAGAGTGTTTCCAAGGTTGGGAGGAATGAAATGTGGATGAGAGATATCTGAGTTGCTCAAGTATTTATAAATACAATTCTTAATATCAAAAGAAGCAAGAATCTACCATCACCAATGAGAAGAACATCAGCAAGGACATATTACTGGTTATTTCTCTAACCTTATCCTTGGAAAAACTGCCCGAGAGTGAGTCAAGTGGCATGCAGAGATCCTTTGAATGAGACCCAAATGTTGTTCTCCTTTCTGTGTAAAAGAAAATATAACAAAATTATCAAATGGCCCCTGGCCTAATGGTATAACCTTCCCACCATAAAAGAGGAGGGGAGGGGTTTGAGCCCCGACAAAAGTGTGTGTGAGTACCTAATAAAATATATACATATATATATATATATATACATATATGTATATATATAACAAATTTAGACAAATGTAATGGAAAAAAAGATTTTCTTTGAAGCATGAGAAACTTGAAGTGGAAATCAACCACTCACCTAATGCTTTTGTTGCCACCTTGATACTTTCACTTTCACTATTACATTTTCATGTCACAAAAAATAAACACGCATTAGAATTCTGAAGCTAATTCACAATATAATCACCTAAGGAAATAGAGGTAAGAAGATACAAAACTTTCATTGGTCAATTGAACAAACTAATTAGGTGCCAAACCAGTCTATGTCACTTAAATCAACATCTTTGTCCTTTAAAACAAACCCGGCTCTCTCAAGCAGCTCCTTAATGTCACTGACCACCTTTTCTTTTGGCATCTATAAGGAAACAGAACGGAGTAACTTTGTGAAAGTGTTAGGTCAAAACTCAAAACATGGAGAGACTGGTAGTAGTATGAGTTGAAAGATGACCGTCTTCATTTTTTTAGAAAGAAAAAAACAACTAGCATTCAAACTTAAAAGTTAAAAAAAAAAAAAAAAGAATAAATATCATAATCAAATAAATCTCGGCACAATTTCCGGGAAAAAAAAGTTTAAATCTCTGCATGTCGCAAACAATATGAGAATTACAATACATCACAAGAAACAAGCACAAAAACCATAAAAAAACACAGATCATAACAACTTACTTCACTTTGTACTGACAGCCTGTATTTTTCAACAGCAGCACCAGCCTTCTCAAACACTTTGAGCAACAGCAGTCCCCGCGTCATTGCTGCCTTAATATCCTTAAGCGACCGAATCAACTTACCAATCTTATGACTTCCGAGCAATTTGCTTTCATCTTCAGTTAGTCCTACAATCTCTTCAACCAACTTATCATTCTTATGACTTCCGATCAATTTGATTTCATCTTCAGTTAGTGATACAATCTCTTCAATGATGCTTTTGCGGATTGACATGCTTCCATCTAAACTAGGACTATCTTTGCTTTCGAACGTACTCAGAGGCATAATCTTTTCTCCAGCAACCATCAGCAGAGTAGCCATCTCAATAAGTTCTCCCTCTATAGCATAATGGCTGAATATTTTATCGACCTCTTTTGTTCTTAAGGCAATCAACCTATTAATTTCTAATGATACTCTCTGCCACCAGCATTGTTTGAACATAACAAGCAACAAGCAAAAAAATATCAGGCCTCTAAACCCACTCACACATATAGAAACTAAAAACTATTTGTAATAAAAAAAGTCGTTTCAAACAAACCATTTGAGGCAGGCAAAGAATAATGATCAACTTGAAGATAGATTGTTTTGGAGTCCAATCAATTAAGTATCGATGATAACTGCATCAGCCACATTAAAAATCCAATCAAGCAAAAAGGAAAAGAATAAGTAGTTAAGAACGTATTAATCCTTGATCTAAGTTTATATCATGGGCCCAATGAAAGAAGTAAGAAACAAAATTTTAAATTATAACATGTCTTCTACCTTACTGTTTCAAGTGATACATTGAGAGGAAACAAGTTGCCCCTCAACATACCCTCTATGGTTCTGACATCAGTCCGAGCTCCGTGGCAAAGTAACAACGCGACCGTTTCAAACGATAAACTATTAGCTGCTAAATGCAATGGATATAATCCATCTATAAAGGGAACATTAAGATCTGCGATGAAACCAGTCTCTCCTTTGAAAAAAGCGATGGCACAATCTATTGCGCCATACCTACAAATCATATCAAAAATCACTGGTGGGCAATATTTAGCTTGATTACCACATAATTCCTTCTTTCCAAGTTTTTTTGTTTTTGATATTTCTTCTCGAAATAGCTTCTTCATAAGAGAGAGAAATTTAGGTTTGTTGTCATGACAAGCAATATCTGACACTTTGTGTACCAAATCAATATCAAAATTTTCATCAAGATGAGCATATCCCACCTGTCATTATTTGAACAACACTAACATCAGCACATGTGAAGACGACCACGAAGATAATAGCACAGATCATTAAAATTTTCAAAAAATATTTTTTCAATAAATGCAAATGCAGCTTAAAAGAAAAGTAAACAATATGGAAGAATGTGGATCATATTAGCAGTAAAAAGTACTCATAATGATAGAAAAAAGGGAGGAAATACTTGAGAAACTTAGTTTTTGTGTTGGCAAATTTTGATGTCAAAACATGTTAATCAAATTGCAATTTTTTGTTTACTTTGAGTCTCGATTTTGGAAGCTAAACGACAAATGATCGACACAAGCTTAATACCTATTTATCGGACTTGAAGATCACTTAGAAGAGGCAAGTGAGTGTGTGAGTTTTTGAAAAAAAAATTAGAAGTTTTTAAGAGTCAAAATGTTTTTTGAAAACACTGGAACATGAGGTGAATGGGCTTTGAAACAATACCAACATGGGGTGTTGTATACAATCCAATACTGACATACGTGTCTTATTTCTATAATATCTCATTGAGATGATCTTTATATGGTCGGAAACTAGACTCGATAAACTTTCCAAAACTATATTATTTGCTTAATTTTGAGTTTGTTTGACCCCTCAACAAAGCCCGAAAAGTCAAGCCATCTACACAAACTTCAGGAATAGGGTTTCGAGTGAGTCCCATTGGTGGATAAAAGTCCCACTGGTCCAACAAGTCTCGGTATTTCAGACCTGCAGAGTTCCGCCGGTGGTATAAAAGTCCCACCCGTGCGACTTTGTTGGGTAGCTCCAAAATTACGCACTTTTGATAAAATTTTGACTTTTTTTCAACCAAACCCCTTAAGACATCCAATGAGAGTCTTCTAACACTTTTCCAACTTATTTTGGAGACTCTTGTCTATTTAAACTCCTCTTCCCTTATTAAGAGAGTGATATAGGGTGATGTTCTCTATCTGATTGGTTGTACGGAGCTTTATTACGAATCATCTTTTTCTAATCATAACATCACGATTTGTTTTTCCTTTCAACTTGTTGCAAGGAAGGTGAATCAATCGCTACAAAGGGGATAGAGTGTTCACAGAGCATTCATGTTGTTCCAATAACCTATGCCCAAGAATTAAGGAATGAGTTTGGAGTAAGCAGCAGCTTGACAAGGAGTCACTGAGGAAATTAAAGTTTAGCAAAGCAACTAGTTCTTGACATAGTGGAGTGTGAGATTGAGACAGCTTGTGTAACATTGCTTCAAGATAGTAGATTGATTTGCCCGAGGCAGCTAAGTCTTTGTGGTTAATCCTTACGAGGCTTTCACATAAAAATTTCTGGTGTCATCTCTTACTCTACTTTACTGTCTTTTATTTATTCCAGTTAGGACAAACAGCCGCAAACCAAGCACAATCACGAAACAACCACCACACACAAAACACAAATATTTCTGTGGTTCATCTTAAAGCAAGCCTACGTCCACGACAATGAATTGGCGAAAGTATTCATTATGCAAAAATCAAGATTACAAGCTTCAACCCCAAAGCATAGCTCTCGCTCTCTCACTCTCTTTCTGCGATTTTCATTTTTTTTTTCTTAGTCCCACTCCAAACCTTAAGAACCCTTATATATTGGACTACAAGAAAGTCATAAACAGGGGCCGAGACAAAATTCAGGTCACAACATAACAATTGCTTTGTGTGATTTATTTAATTTTAATTCGGTAAAATTAAAGTAATTAAAAAAAATCATAAGTGTAAGCTAGACCCAAGGTCTTTTTATCTGAGATCCAACTTTCCACACCACACAACTCACAAATACAATTCAGAGAATCAGGGATAATGATGTGAAGCTCCCATGTAAACCACTTTGTTGTTGTGTTTGTGGGTGGGTGGGTGGGTGGGTAGAGGGGGATAGAGTAAAGATTTACCAAATGCACAAACATTAACATGAGTATGAAAAAGGAATGCAAATATATTCAAGTTTAAATGGACACCTTTGACATCTTTGCCTCGATTACAGTATCTGCACTCTAATCTCCTTACAAGCCGCTCTGATGTAAGAATATCCTTCATAAACAAAAAAATCATCGTTTGAAAGTTTTTCAAATAAACAACTAAATCGCAGTAAAGAGAGTCACATTATATATTTCAATTTAGTATACAGTGCAAAATAACTACGTGAGAATAGAATCTCAACATTCATCGCGTACAAAAAAGGGTTTGTGCATTTGTGTATATAAAAAAAAAATCTCACATATTAACAAAATTGTGTTTAGATGTACTTACATGTATGCAAAATGGTATACACCACAAACTCAATTATACGTGGGTATATATATAGATGCATGAACACTCAATTCACTTATGGACAAACTATCGTGCATACTGATGCATGGTGCCCTATGCTCTAACATGGGTTGAAACAAGATCAGGAAATTCATTAACTTGGGCCACACCTTGTATAGTAAGGTTGTGTTTGGAACCAAGGAATTTTGTTGAATTTGGAAACGGAATTCTCAAGGAAATGTGAATTAAAAATAGGATTTCAAATACCAATTTTTACCCGTTTCAAATCCCGTCAAAATAGGCAGAATTTGACAGGTTTAACCTCTTCCTACCCTCTACCCTCTACTCTCTTGTATCTAGTCTATATATTTCATAATTGTATCCAAATTAAAATTGTACTTTATATTTAGATAAATATATATCCTGTAATTTTATTTATATGTGGATAAATATATATCCTGTAATTTTATTTGATTGTCAAACGAAAGAAAATTCATATTTTTTATATGACGCTTGATTTATGCATGTATGTATATTGTGTGTCTACTATATCTTATTGATATTTTTATTAGCATATATACGACATGTAATGTTAGACGATGGATCTGTTAGACAATAAATGCAACTCACGCCAAATAAACTCCTACCCTTATTTATAGGCACATGGACTTCCAACCAAAGGTTATGATCTATACAAATGACTTCGATAAAACGACAAAAAGAATTATAGAATTGATTATAGAATAATCCAAAAAAATATCTTAATTACACACAATTCTACACATTTGTATAGAAGTGTAAGACATTCTGATAATTATAAGTGGCATTAATATCTCATTGAACAAATTTTTTATTTATTATTTTAATATGGGCAAAGATGGTATAATATTATTTTCATTCCAAATCCCATTTTACATCCAAACTACAAAACAATTAGGCCTTGCTTGGTTTGCAACTTTTAAAATAGTTTTCAAGAACAGTTTTCAAAAAATGAAATCGGAAAACAATTTTCAGTTTTTTCAATTTGAAAATCCGCTTGGTTAGAAAAACTACAAAACAATTTTTAGAGAACAAAATCTCATAAATCTGCTTGGCTGTATCTACTGAACAGTTTTTAGAGAACAATTTTAACTTCTTTTTTTCTCCCAAGTCTACTAATGCAATATTTATTAATAAGTGTTGGAGGTGCATTTATTTTAAGCTAGTATTCTTAACTTAATAAAAATTGAACAAATATATCACAAGTTTAAATAAAACGTGAGAGGTACATGACTTGAAAAACGTGAGAGGTACCTAATCACTATCTTGCTGGAAAAAAATGTTCGGGAACCACTTTGTTACCAATTCTTATACTATTATTTGCTCTCATTTCTTCTGAGAACTAAAAAAAACCCAAATCTTAGGTTTGATCTAACAATACAATTAAACCCTCAGCCTAGTGATATTAGGCCCTAAACATATAAAATGCTAGTATGGACACTAATTCTTGTTTCTATACTGACATTTCATTACTAATTAGCTAAAATACAGAGTTTTTATCTCATTACCTTCCTCTTCCACCACATTTTGTTCATCCATCTAGTGTTAATAAGTTATGATGATTACATTGTTTCTTGTTCACAGAGATAGGCCTGAAGTAAGATAAAAAAAAATACAATTCATAAATACGTATTAGAAGAGACCTTTATGACAACACTACTACCCTGAACAAAGAAAACATATCATTCAAGTATTGTTCACCATTTTTCCTACAATTCATTAACAATCACCTCAAATATCAGACCAGAAATCTTTCTAGCATTTATCATCAATAACAAACCAGATAGCCACAATTGTAACTCAATTAACTAGCACAAACCCATATAATTAACTGAATTGACTCATATATAGTATATACGGAGAAATAACTCGTGATAAACCAAATGACTGAATGCACTTCAAATGGAAGACATACACAAACAAAACCCACATACACAAACAAAAATTCTCTCAACTACAGAACAGAATCGAAGAAGATGAGAAAGTTAGGTTTGAAACTTTTGACTCTACCTCAGACTCAGAATCGGATAGAAAAATCGCGGGCAATGGCGATTGTTGTTTCTCTGGTCTCGGCTTGATTGTTCACTACAATACAATACAATTGTCAGAGATCATTACCAAAAAAAGAAAGAGTGAATCTCAAAGAGTTTCTTCTATTTTAAGAAAATGCCCCAAAAATCTTGGAGAGATAAAGGGATCGATGATTGGAAATCTTCTCGATGAACTCGATTCTCAGTTGGAAACGAGAATGCAATCTACAGCTAAGGCAAGAGAAATCGTGCAAGAGACCAAATTGTGTTCTCTAAGAACCTCAACTTTGTTAAAAAATTAAATACTACTAATTACATCTGCTTGCAACTGTTTTTAAGAAACAGTTTTTAAAAACTAAAAGTTAAAAAAGTTGAGGTTCTTAGAGAACACAATTTGGTAGTTCTCTGATTTTTGGGAAGAGTTTTCAAAACTAAGGAAACACCGAAAACTGTAGCCCCACTTAAAAAATGACGTTACTTTTATACTGGTTTAAAACCTCTATCTTATCTCCTCTCTCAGCCGCACCTTCCCCCCTCTCTCTCAACCTGTTAAACGACCTTTCTGGTCTCTCGCACGATTTCTCTCACCTCAGCTGTAGATTGCATTCTCGTTTCCAACTGAGAATCGAGTTCATCGAGAAGATTTCCAATCATCGATCCCTTTCTCTCTCCAAAATTTTTGGGGCATTTTCTTAAAATAGAAGAAACTCTTTGAGATTCACTCTTTCTTTTTTTGGTAATGATCTCTGACAATTGTATTGTATTGTATTGTAGTGAACAATCAAGCCGAGACCAGAGAAACAACAATCGCCATTGCCCGCGATTTTTCTATCCGATTCTGAGTCTGAGGTAGAGTCAAAAGTTTCAAACCTAACTTTCTCATCTTCTTCGATTCTGTTCTGTAGTTGAGAGAATTTTTGTTTGTGTATGTGGGTTTTGTTTGTGTATGTCTTCCATTTGAAGTGCATTCAGTCATTTGGTTTATCACGAGTTATTTCTCCGTATATACTATATATGAGTCAATTCAGTTAATTATATGGGTTTGTGCTAGTTAATTGAGTTACAATTGTGGCTATCTGGTTTGTTATTGATGATAAATGCTAGAAAGATTTCTGGTCTGATATTTGAGGTGATTATTAATGAATTGTAGGAAAAATGGTGAACAGTACTTGAATGATATGTTTTCTTTGTTCAGGGTAGTAGCAAGGTTGTCAGAATCGGGATTCTAATTTGGATCGTTTTGGATTCCGTAGAATCGGAATTGTAGAATCGGATCGTGACTCGTAAGATTCTAACAAACTAGTAGAAAAACAATTCAAACTAACTTTTTAAACAATGATACTCTAAAATATAGCAACAATAAGCACAATAACGACTTATTATTCATAATTTCATATGCATAAACTTCTACGGACAAAAACAAAGAGTTCGGTCAATGTATTTCAGACTTTCAGTATTTCACAATGCCCACAAGTGCATATTCAGTCCAAACTGGAACACAAAGTCCATGAAAAACTCAGACCTCAGTATCATGATCAACCAATCAATTTACTGGACCACAATAGAAAAGTCACAACTTTGAATTTGTAGCAAAGACACCCAAATTCAAAGCAATTTAACAACCAAAAGAAACAGTAGTCAAGCTAATATAATAAATTCATCAATAATTTTCAGAAAATCTAGCAGTTACTATTTTAATTTATGTGACCGTAAATTTTTTATCAATTGAAGATAACTGATGGGTACTAAAGAAAGAAACAGAGTAACAGACAGAGCAAGCATGAAGAATGAAAAAACATTAGCAAAGTAAGCTGTCCACAGTCCACAGACTCCACACCACCAAAAGCTAGAAAAGATTGTAAAAGCCGAAGATGATTTCCAGGAGTCAAGGAGAAACCTTTGACCAAATACCATCATAAATTAATGGAAAAACAGAAAATGGCAAATTCAGAAGTACCAACACAAGTCCAATTAAAACTTGCAAAATCAAAACTCAAAAAAGAAAAGACTTGCAAAATCAAAACTCAAAAGAGAGGAGAGAAGTGGAGACTGGAGAAGATAAGAATTAAGATGTGTACTGTGTAGTTGTGTACCTTTGGCCTTTTGGAAGTTGAACCACACCGGAAGTGAACAGAGAGCTGAGAGACCTTGTCAGTGCTGCTGGACGTTGCCGGAGCGGTAGGAGGTCGACAATCGCACTATCGCAGGTCTTCAAGACTTCCAAAAGAAATAAAAGAGGTGGCCGATCGCAGGTCAAAGAGTCAAAGAGAATGGCCTATCGCGGGTCTTCGAGTCGTCACGAAATCTAGGCTTCTTTGAGAATCGAATGGGGCTTCGACTTCGAGTACATCAGTTATAACTTATAACTGTATATGTAATTATGTATATTGTATAGTTTGTAATCTGTACACGTTATTGGGCTAACCGACCAGGTTTATTGGGCTTTGTATTATATTGTTCAAAAGAATTAAATTTAATATTTTGATCCATCTTAACCCAAAGGGCCGAGAAGGCCCGGTAAAAAGAGCTGAAAAATGAGTTTTTTTTAGAATTGGTAGAATCGTACAATTCTACGATTCAACTCCCGAATCTACCAATTCTACTCCATTTCTACACAAAGAACGATCTAAATACGATTCAACTCATTTTTAACATTTTGGATCGTAGAATCGTACGATTCTACAATCCAAATCACGATTTTGACAATATTGGGTAGTAGTGTTGTCATAAACGTCTCTTCTAATACGTATTTATGAATTGTATTTTTTTTTATCTTACTTCAGGCCTATCTCTGTGAACAAGAAACAATGTAATCATCATAACTTATTAACACTAGATGAATGAACAAATTGTGGTGGAAGAGGAAGGTATTGAGATAAAAACTCTGTATTTTAGCTAATTAGTTATGAAATGTCAATATAGAAACAAGAATTAGTGTCCATACTAGCATTTTATATGTTTAGGGCCTAATACCACTAGGCTGAGGGTTTAATTGTATTGTTAGATCAAACCTAAGATTTGGGGTTTTTTAGTTCTCAGAAAAAATGAGAGCAAATAATAGTTAAAGGAACTAACAATTTTCTTGCTGATTTTCTAACTTTCAAGATGGAAAAAGGTAAAGGAAAGGCATTGGTAACAAAGTGGTTCCCAAACATTTTTTTCGAGCAAGATAGTGATTAGGTACCTCTCACGTTTTTCAAGTCATGTACCTCTCACGTTTTATTTAAACTTGTGATATATTTGTTCAATTTTTATTAAGTTAAGAATACTAGCTTAAAATAAATGCACCTCCAACACTTATTAATAAATATTGCATTAGTAGACTTGGGGGAAAAAAAAAGTTAAAATTGTTTTCTAAAAATTGTTCAATAAATACAGCCAAGCAGATTTATGAGATTTTGTTTTCTAAAAATTGTTTTGTAGTTTTTCTAACCAAGCGGATTTTCAAACTGAAAAAACTGAAAATTGTTTTCCGATTTCATTTTCTGAATACTGTTCTTGAAAACTATTTTAAAAGTTGCAAACCAAGCAAGGCCTGATTGTTTTGTAGTTTGGATGTAAAATGGGATTTGGAATGAAAATAATATTATACCATCTTTGCCCTTATTAAAATAATAAATAAATAATTTGTTCAATGAGATATTAATGCCACGTATAATTATCAGAATGTCTTACACTTCTATACAAATGTGTAGAATTGTGTGTAATTAAGATATTTTTTTGGATTATTCTATAATCAATTATATAATTCTTTTTGTCGTTTTATCGAAGTCATTTGTATAGATCATAACCTTTGGTTGTAAGTCCATGTGCCTATAAACAAGGGTCGGAGTTTATTTGCTCCACACCAAGCCACATGTATTCCCTCGCGTGAGTTGCATTTATTGTCTAACAGATCCATCGTCTAACATTACATGTCGTATATATGCTAATAAAAATATCAATAAGATATAGTAGACACACAATATACATACATGCATAAATCAAGCGTCATATAAAAAATATGAATTTTCTTTCATTTGACAATCAAATAAAATTACAGGATATATATTTATCCACATATAAATAAAATTACAGGATATATATTTATCTAAATATAAAGTACAATTTTAATTTGGATACAATTATGAAATATATAGACTAGATACAAGAGAGTAGAGGGTAGAGGGTAGGAAGAGGTTAAACCTGTCAAATTCTGCCTATTTTGACGGGATTTGAAACGGGTAAAAATTGGTATTTGAAATCCTATTTTTAATTCACATTTCCTTGAGAATTTCGTTTCCAAATTCAACAAAATTCCTTGGTTCCAAACACAACCTTACTATACAAGGTGTGGCCCAAGTTAATGAATTTCCTGATCTTGTTTCAACCCATGTTAGAGCATAGGGTACCATGCATGAGTATGCACGATAGTTTGTCCATAAGTGTATTGAGTGTTCATGCATCTATATATATACCCACGTATAATTGAGTTTGTGGTGTATACCATTTTGCATACATGTAAGTACATCTAAACACAATTTTGTTGATACGTGAGATTTTTTTTTTTATATACACAAATGCACAAACCCTTTTTTGTACGCGATATATGTTGAGATTCTATTCTCACGTAGTTATTTTGCACTGTATACTAAATTGAAATATATAATGTGACTGTCTCTTTACTGCAATTTAGTTGTTTATTTGAAAAACTTTCAAACGATGATTTTTCTTTTTATGAAGGATATTCTTACATCAGAGTGCCTTGTAAGGAGATTAGAGTGCAGATACTGTAATTGAGGCAAAGATGTCAAAGGTGTCCATTTAAACTTGAATATATTTGCATTCCTTTTTCATACTCATGTTAATGTCTGTGCATTTGGTAAATCTTTACTCTATCCCCCTCCACCCACCCACCCACCCACCCACAAACACAACAACAAAGTGGTTTACATGGGAGCTTCACATCATTATCCCTGATTCTCTGAATTGTATTTGTAAGTTGTGCGGTGTGGAAAGTTGGATCTTAGATAAAAAGACCTTGGGTCTAGCTTACACTTTTGATTTTTTTTAATTACTTTAATTTTACCGAATTAAAATTAAATAAATCACACAAAGCAATTGTTATATTGTAACCTGAATTTTGTCTCGGCCCCTGTTTATGACTTTCTTATAGTCCAATATATAAGGGTTCTTAAGGTTTGGAGTGGGACTAAGAAAAAAAAAAATGAAAATCGCAGAAAGAGAGTGAGAGAGCGAGAGCTATGCTTTGGGGTTGAAGCTTGTAATCTTGATTTTTGCATAGTGAAAACTTTCGCCAATTCATTGTCGTGGATGTAGGCTTGCTTTAAGATGAACCACAGAAATATTTGTGTTTTGCGTGTGGTGATTGTTTCATTATTATACTTGGTTTGCAGCTGTTTATCCTAACTGGAATAAATAAAATACAGTAAAGTAGAGTAAGATGACACCTGAAATTTCATGTGAAAGCCTCGTAAGGATTAACCACAAAGACTTAGCTACCTCGGGCAAAACAATCTACTATCTTGAAGCGATGTTACACAAGCTGTCTCAATCTCACACTCCACTCTGTCAAAAATTAGTTGCTTTTCTAAACTTCAATTTCCTCGATGACTCCTCGTCAAGCTGCTGCTTACTCCAAACTCATTCCTTAATTCTTGCGCATGGGTTATTGAAACAACATGAATGTTCTGTGAACGCTCTATCCCTTTAATTCTTGCGCATGGGTTATTGGAGCAAGCAAAAATTCATAAGGATTATTAAAAGAGTTTTATCATTCCGCTCAAAGCCCAATATTAAAAAAAAGAAAAAGAGGGCACAACTCAATCTTGTAGGCCCAAACGAGGTTGATTCAAATCTTGATTTTTAATCATTCAAGTAACTTAAAAGAGAGAATCTATTTTGTTGAAGAGTCCAAAAATCGGATTTAAGTTACACTAATTCCATTATTTTATGTAAGTAAAAAATGACATATACTATCCTCATATAAACTAATATAACTGTCCAAACTACATATCATTTTTTTTATTGAATTGTCATGGTTGCATCTCCTCGTAGTAAAATTGATGTAACAATTGAC
Organism: Cornus controversa; assembly: GCA_026545225.1. NCBI lineage: Eukaryota > Viridiplantae > Streptophyta > Magnoliopsida > Cornales > Cornaceae > Cornus > Cornus controversa. Next base: position 45,448,444 of record CM048851.1, read on the forward strand.
ACGTAATAACAAGGTTAGTGGCTTAATGGTATTTTCATTCTAAACAAAAGCAAGGGTCAAATCCTTCTAAGAACATTGTGAAAGAAAAAAATTAAAGCATGGTGTAGTGTGTACCATATTTTTGAGTTGGGTAAAGTTGGACCGTGGAATGACGTTATTTAAATTGTCATTTAGTGCCCATTTTCCAATGGTTATTATTTGGTCACAAATCACGATCATTGTAACATAACACGAGACGACTTTTGACTTTTAAAGAAGATTTAAGCTAATTTATTGGAACCTGGATCTTCTGCTGTAGAGTATTTTGTGGTAACCTCTGTAGTAGTCCAACGATCACGTTTTGTGTTAATTTGTAAAGTATTTGTTAAATGCTAAATTGGTTTTACTAAAGTTACCCAAGAAACTTAATAAAAAAATATTTAAAGTGTCTAATCCATCTGCCAAAAATAATGTTGTTTTTCAAAGTACTGCAATATATAATTTCCTTCACTTAAACTTCAACAACTTTTACTATAAATTGAATTTTTTGATAAAATTATTTCTGTTAGAAAGATAATTATGAGAACTTCAATTTAAGTACCACTTAAACTATGTTACGACTTAATTTTTTTAAAAATAAATTTATTTAAAATCAACACATTTACTTCATAAATAAACAACATAGTTTCCAATTTTAACAACTCCAATTCTATTTTTAACTAAATTAATTCATCTCTCTAAAACTCAATTTAAAATTTTAAATATATTTTAGAAATAATATATTTATGTGTGTATATATATATATATATATATATTTAGAGGGATAAAAAGAGTTTAAATATATATTTATAAATTTTATAATTTATATAGATTTAACATACTTAGGATTAAAGTGAAAATTTATAAAAGTAAAATATATAAAAAAATTATTTATAATGTAATTTTATTACTTTTCTGTTCTTTTTAAAGAGTTATAATATTATTTTAAAATAAATTTATTTAAAATCAACACATTTACTTCATAAATAAACAACATATTTTCCTATTTCAACAACTCCAATTCTATTTTTAACTAAGTTAATTCATCTCTCTAAAACTCAATTTAAAATTTTAAATATATTTTAGAAATAATATATATGTGTGAGTGTGTGTATATATATATATATTCAGAGGGATAAAAAGAGTTTAAATACATATTTATAAATTTTAGAATTTATATAGATTTAACATACTTAGGATTAAAGTGAAAATTTATAAAAGTAAAATATAAAAAAATAATTTATAATATTATTTTATTACTTTTTTTAAAAAAGAGTTATAATATTATTATAAACTTAATAAAAAAATATTATAACTTTTTCTAACACTAAAGTACCGTAACTCTTCCCAACACAAAAGAAAAGTAATATAATAATATTTTAACCTTTTCAAAGAGAAAAGAAAATTAATAAAGTAATATTAAAAAAATATTTTTTTATATATTTTTACTTTTATAAATTTTCACGCTAATCCTAAGTGTATTAAATCAATATAAATTCTAAAATCTATAAATATTTATTTAAGGGAGACGATGTTAGCACTCTCATTTTCTACGTTTGCACTCCCACCTTAAATTAAATGACATTTCTAACCTTAACTTCACAAGTGAATGATTATTGTTTTCAAATTACAGAACTACCCTTTATGATATCCCCTCCATGTTTCCAATCTTTAATGTTTTCAGTATCTTTTGACAAGATCCAAAAAAAAAATTACCAAAAAATAAAGTACTCAAAAAATAGTTATCTCTTTCTAGTTAGACAGGACCCAAAAAAAAGTTATCTATGTTGAAAAAATTCTCTCTTTTGACAGGACCAAAAAAGAAAAGTACCAATAAAATTATTATCTTTATTGAATAAATTATCTCTTTGGACAGGAACCGAAAAAAAGGACCAAGAAAATAATTATCTCTATAGGTTCCAAAAAAAAAAGACCCAAAAAGAATGTTATCTCTGCTGAATAAATTCTCTTTGGACAGGAACCGAAAAAAAGTCTCCATAAAAAAGTTATCTCTGTCGAATAAATTATCTCCTTTGACAAGATCAGAAAAAAAGTCTGATATGCAGAAAAAAAAAGAAGGAAAAATTATAACTAAGTCCTACTTTTTCATGCAAAAACAAATAAGTCCTATAAATTTTTCTATAGGCCCATTAAGTCCTACTTTTGAAACATTTTTCTATTTAAGTTCTAAACCACTTAACTTTCCACTTATACCCTTACCAAATTAGATTTAAAATTAATATAATTAAAATTCAATTCCAAGTTTTTTTTTTTTGTAGATTTTACAACAATAAATTTTCATATACAAATATTAAAAATTATATTTAAAAATTAATAAAATATTATAATTTATTTTTATTGAAATAATTTGAATAATATTATTCTTTTGAAAAAAAAACCAATTATTTTGATAATAATATTTTGTAGATTTTAAGACAATAATTTTTCATATACAAAAATAAAAATTTTATTTAAAAATTAATAAAATATTATAATTTCTTTTCAAAATTAATAAAATATTAAAATTTCTATTTATTGTAACAATTTGAATAAAATTTTATCCTTTAAAAAAAATAATTTTTTTGAAAATAAAAAATACATTGATGAAAAAAATCTAACTGTTAATAAAAAAAATTTAGACATATTTAAATATCCAAATATAAAATTTTAGCTTACGAAATTAAAATTGCAAAATTTTAGTCTAATTTTATAATGGTATAAATGGAATGTTGAGTGGTTTAGAACTTAAATATAAAAGAGTTTCAAAAGTAGGACTTATTGGTCCTATAAACCAAATTATAAGACTTATTTGTCTTTTGGAGGGAAAAGTAACACTTAAGGTGTAATTTTTCCAAAAAAGGACCCAAAACAAAGTTATCTGTGTTAAAAAAAATCTCTTTTGACAGCACCAGAAAAAAAGTATGGTACGCAAAAAAAATTAAAAAAAAATTATCTCTGTTGAATAAATTATATCTTAATTTTGGCATGACTAAAAAAAAAAAGAGTACTCATTATCTCTTTTGACAAGACCAAAAAAAATATTTATAGATTTTTAGAGTTTATACATATTTGACACACTCAATATTACTTTATCAAAAAATAAATATAAAATTAGATAGAGAAAATTCAAAACAAAATATTTCAGAGAGGATTTATAAAAGCAAAATTTTGAAAATTTATAATTTATTTAGTTTACAAATCACCATATTTAATTTTTTTTTAAACAAATTTAATTTATTTAGGGCTAGTTTGGATTGATGGAATTGAAAGGAAAATAAAAGAAAATAAAGGGAAGGATAATGTTTTTTGTGTTTGATTTGTCATTACTAAGAGAAAGAAAAAAGAGAGATATTTTGAGGGATAACTTATCCCTCCAAATCTCTCTTTTGCTATCTTCCCAAAAGTGAAAAGATTTGGAGAGAAATGATAAGAATAAGTAAATCTTTCATAATACCGAAAATAATTCTAACATTTTAAAGAACAAAATTTAAAAGACATTTTGGCATATCTTATAATATAAACACAAAAGGGTATGATAGTAAATTGATTAAAATATTTTTTTTCTTTCTTTTATCTTTTCCAAACAAGAATGTTATCATTTCCTTATTTTCTTTAATAATTTATCCAAACATGGCTCCCATTCCAGCCACACTTCAGGTTTGATACTGTCCCTTATGTGCGCACCCATTCTAAAGTTAATTAAACAATCATGCCAATAGGTTAACACTACCTTTTGTTTATATAAGATGAAACAATAATATTTAATCTACAATACTCAAAGTTTGGACCATTTATTAAAGTAAGTTTAAAATATTAATTAAATTACAATAAGATTTCCACTCTCATTTTGAATATAACAAGCAAACGTTATTAATTATATTATTAACTAAATCAATAACACAATTTTCACTATCTTGAAATCAAATAAAAGTATTAATCTCACTCAAATAATAGAACATCGAGAACAAACATTAATTATACATCTCATTGAATTAGCATATTTTTTAGATCATCGTCAATTTCTCTCGACATTAATATAATATTAACATTCTAATTTATATTAATGTTGAAGTATTATTGACAAAAAATAAAGGAGTGGTATAACTTATATTATTTTAACTAAATAGAAGAATATATAATAATATATAACTGGTTCACCAATCACATGCAAGCGAGGTCATGATAAAGTATGACACAATCAGAAGCAGAATACATTTTATAAAATTAGATCTTCAAATTAAATGGTTTAAACTCATCAATTAGTCTAATTAATTTTTTAGACACTTGACTAGTTAATCAGAATTTGACAAAATAGAAGAAAATGTTCTAACTTATATTGCTTATAAATGTTATATGTTATGTTATATATCTCGGGACACTAAATAACAAATATCATAAAACTAAATGTTCAGATTAAATGGTTTAAATTCATCAATTAATCTAATTAATTTTTTAGACACTTGACTAATTAATCAAAATTTTACAAAAGAGGAGTGCTAGGGATAGTCCCTTACGCGACTGCCCTTGCATAGTCGCTCCACTGATTGGTGGAAATCAATCACAAAAATTAAATATTTTTCTGTAATAAATATCCTACTTTTTCATCAATCGATATACCCTTCTAGTTCTAAAGTATTTACTTTGGTGCCATTAACAAACAGATAAAACTATTTATAAAAGAAAAATATGATAACTATATAAAAGAAAAATATGTTCTTTAATTCAATTAACTATAATTACAAAATATTAAAAATTATATAGGAAATGATTATAATAAGTATATAGATTATTAAAATATTTAAAATCAGGAAAATATAAAAAAATATTAATAAAAATATTTTAATACTTTAAAAAAGCTTTATGTTCTTTAATTCAATTAACCATAATTACAAAATTTTAAAAATTATATAGGAAATGATTTAATAAGTATATAGATTATTATATAGGGAATGATTATAATAAGAATATAGATTATTAAAAATATTTAAAAGCAAGACAATATAAGAAAATATTAATAAAAATATTTTAATACTTTATATTTATAAATAGTTTTATTTGTTTGTTGATGGCACAAATGTAAATACTTTAGAACTAGAAGGGTATATTGATTGATGAAAATTATGACGTTTATTACAAGAAAATATTTAATTTTTATGATTGATTTTTACCAATGGAGCGACTATGCAATCGCTTAAGCAACTCTCTCTAGCACTTCTCTTTAGAAAAAAGAAGAAAATGGTGTAACGTATATTACTTATAAATGTTATATGTTATACTATATATCTCGGGACACTAAAGAATAACATAATATCATAAAACTAGATGTTCAGATTAAATGGTTTAAACTCATTAATTAATCTAATTAATTTTTTAGACACTTGACTAATTAATTTTTTAAACTCTTTTTTTTTTTAATTCTAGCCAAAATAGAACTTTTTTTTATCCTGTAAAAAGAGATAATTTATTCAACTGGGATAACTTTTTTTTTTGGTCTTGTCAAAAGAGATAATGAGTACTCTTTTTTTTTGGGTCATGTTAAAATTAAGAGAATTTTTTTTTGCGCACCATACTTTTTTTCTGGTGTTGTCATAAGAGATAATTTATTCAATAGAGATAACTTTTTTTGGGTCTTTTTTTTTATGCATAACAGATTTTTTTCCGGTCCTGTCAAAGAAGATAATTTATTCGACAAAGATAACTTTTTTTATGGGTACTTTTTTTTTTGTCATGTCAAAAGAGAATTTATTCAGCAGAGATAACATTCTTTTTGGATTTATTTGGGTCCTATAGAGATAATTGTTTTCTTGGTCCTTTTTTTCGGTTTTTGTCAAAAGAGATAATTTTTTCAACATAGATAACTTTTTTTTTGGGTCAAAGTGATAACTATTTTTTGAGTTCTTTTTTTGTTGGTAATTTTCTTTTTTTTTAGATCTTGTCAAAAGATACCGAAAACATTAAAGATCGGAGACAAGGAGGGGATATCAGAAAGGGTAGTTGTGTAATTTGAAAAATAATAATCATTCACTTGTGAAGTTAAGGTTAGAAATGTCATTTAATTTAATATGGGAGTGCACACGTAGAAAATGAGAGTGATAGCATCATCTCCCTTAAATAAATATTTATAGATTTTAGAATTTATATTAATTTAACACACTTAGGATTAGCGTGAGCATTTATAAAAGTGAAAATATATAGAAAAATATATATATATTTATTATTTTTCTTTTCTCTTTGAAAAGGTTAAAATATTATTATATTACTTTTCTTTTGTGTTGGGAAGAGTTACGGTACTTTAATATTATAACTCTTTAAAAAGAGAAGAAAAGTAATAAAATAATATTATAAACAATTTTTTTTTATATTTTACTTTTATAAATTTTCACTTTAATCCTAAATATGTTAAATTTATATAAATTCTAAAATTTATAAATATATATTTAAACTCTTTTTATCCCTCTCTCTCTTTCTATATATATATATGTGTGTATATATACATATATTATTTCTAAAATATATTTAAAATTTTAAATTGAGTTTTAGAGAGATGACTTAATTTAGTTAAAAATAGAATTGGAGTTGCTGAAATAGGAAACTATGTTGTTTGTTTATGAAGTAAATGTGTTGATTTTAAATAAATTTATTTTTAAAAAAAGAAGTCATAACATAGTCTAAGTGGTATGCAAATTGAAGCTCTCATAATTATCTTTCTAATAAAAATAATTTATCAAAAAATTCAATTTATAGTAAAAGTTGTTGAAGTTTAAGTGAAGAAAATTATATATTTAAAATTTTAAATTGAGTTTTAGAGAGATGAATTAATTTAGTTAAAAATAGAATTGGACTTGCTGAAATAGGAAACTATGTTGTTTATTTATGAAGTAAATGTGTTGATTTTAAATAAATTTATTTAAAAAAAAAGTCATAACATAGTCTAAGTGGTACGCAAATTGAAGTTCTCATAATTATCTTTCTAACAAAAATAATTTATCAAAAAATTCAATTTATAGTACAAGTTGTTGAAGTTTAAGTGAAGAAAATTATATATTTAAAAATTTAAATTGAGTTTTAGAAAGATGAATTAATTTAGTTAAAAATAGAATTGAAGTTGCTGAAATAGGAATTTATATTGTTTATTTATGAAGTAAATGTGTTGATTTTAAATAAATTTATTTTAAAAAAAATTAATCGTAACATAGTCTAAGTGGTACTCAAATTAAAGCTCTCATAATTATCTTTCTAACAGAAATAATTTCATGAAAAAAATTTAATTTACAGTAAAAGTTGTTGAAGTTTAAGTGAAGGAAATTATATATTGCGGTACTTTGAAGAACAACATTACTTTTGGCATATGGATCAGGTATTTTAAATATTTTTTTGTTAAGTTTTTTTGGGTAACTTTAGTAAAATCAATTTAACATTTAACAAATTAACACAAAACGTTATCTTTGACAACTGTAGAGGCTACTGCAGAATACTCCACTGCAGACTATCCAAGCTCAATTTATTGCTGTTGTCCCTTGACTTGAGTAGTTGAGTTGAACCTAGTGGGAGCTCAGGACTTTTTTTTTTTTTTCTTCTATTATTTTTACCAAAAATAAAGACATTCAATTCAAGTAGTTCGACACAAATTTGAACACAGCCAAAAGATCAAACCTCTCAAAACTCAGAGAAGATAAATCATACGTTAATGATAGATGAGAGGAAAAAAATTCAAAGAAATGCTCAACACCACCTTTTTTTTTTTTTTTTTTAAGTCATATTTGCCCAATAGATATGGCCTTATGTTTTTTTTTCCTAGAATTATGTTATTAGAGCATCTGCCACGACTTAACTAAAAGTCTCTCTAACAAACTAAACCAACAAATGCTGATCTCACATATAGGTTAGCTATGTGTTTCGCTTAATTAAGCTACCATCCAGCGAAGCAAAATAATTTTTTTTATTATCAAAATTCTTTTATTTCTTGGATGCGCGCGCACACACACTCTCTTGTGTGTGTGTTTTCTCCACTTAAACTTTATAACTTTTATACAAAGTGAATTTTTTTTTTTCGAAATCATTTCTATTAGAAAAAGAATTTCGAGAGCTTTAACTTGAGTACCATTTATGATATGTTCCGACTTAATTAAAAAAATAAAATTTATTAAAATATTATTTTTTTATTAGCAAAAATCTAGAAAAATTATCGTGGACCAAAATCCTGAAATCTCTAACTAACTAAAATGATAATGTGATTAATTAAAATGATGACGTGACTCCATAATTTAAATGAAGATGGATAAAAGAATATATATAGTATGCAGTGACACACGACATTATCAATAAAGTTAAAATGACACCTTGCATGAGCTGCTACCACACCAGAAAAAAAAAAATAATAAATAGGCACAGCCCACACGCATGAGTTGTACAGACTTTTCCATTCTTACCTAAATTGCATGTTCCTTTTTCTTTGGGCAACTGAAAGAACCACTCTTCTATTCTGTGATTTGTTACATGTCATATAAAGGAATATTAAGTTACGGTTATAATAGAATTTATTTGTTTAATTGATTATCCTTTTCATATAAAGTGCTAATTCTAAATTAAAATTTCCCCCTTTTCTAGTTCTAATTGTTCAATGTTAAGTGATAAATAATGTCTATTTCAATTAAATTTTCACTGTAACATTTGTTCTTTTAGTTGGTATCAATATTTCATTATAAACGTGACATCTCTATCGTTAAGTGAACATTAAAGAAATGTTAGAAAAATTGCACTAAAGTGCCAATATTGCCCTTACACACTAAAATATAAAAAATAACCATCTAATTATATGTGATGATTTAAGTACCAATTCCAAATGACCAAAATACTCACCTCGTGGGTGCGTTCTGAGGTTATAATAGTGAGAACAAATTAAAGACTTTATTAGATTTCATAAAAAAATAAAATAAAGAGCTAAATTTTATTTTAAAGAAAAAATTATAGACCTTAGTTGATTTCAGGACGAAATCAAGAGCTAAAAATTATAACTAGCATATTACACTGGGGACTGCATCCCAAATCTAAAACATAAAGGGTAAAGTGCAAAAAAAAAACCCCTTTATATACCAAATGTGCAAATACCCATCTGTTGTTCAATTAACACTCCTACGTTTTCATAATTGTTCAAATAAGGACAAATGGACAATTCTTTGGTACCGGAATTAGTAAATGACTAAAATGCCTTATGGATAATAAAAAAATAAAATAAAAAGTTTTTTTTAAAGCAAAGGGTAGTGTCGAGTTTTCAAAAAAGTTTTAAAGAAATGCCCTTATGGGATAATAAAAATAAAATAAAATTTTAAAGCAAATGGTAGTGTAGACATTAAAAAATTACATGATGGGCCCAAAATATAATTTGGGTTTATCTTCAGTTTAGCCCACTTTGAAATGTGGCCCAACAAGTCAGATAATTTAAAGATCAAGGCCATTACAAATAAATGAGTTATAGATTGGTCTAAATTGTCTAAGAAGTTCAAGCCCACTTGAAAATGGGTCTAATGGATAATTATATATATATATATATATATATATAATTATCAATAAAGATAATTATTATGTATATATTGGATAATTATCACAATAATCACAACAAATAATTGTAAGATAATTATCAGAAGAAAAAAAAGTTACAAATTTACCCCTCTGGTGAGCCTATAAATAAAGGTCTAGAGGTGGGGAAAAGGGGGAACCAGAAGATTCTGTAAAAAAATTGAAACTCTGCAGAAGTCTTCACTCAAAATCCAAAGCTCTTAAACCCTGAAGAAAAATAACAACAATCACATCATCCACGTGTCATTTTTCACCAAAGTTTCAATCCAATTCAAGATCAAGCTCTAGCAGCCCTTGAAGCCGGATTACCAAGGAGATCGAATCAAAGGACTTTTTCTTCACATTTCTTTTGTAAAGATTCACAGAGAATTGAACCCCTTTTTCTTAAATAAATAAAAATCATTTATTTGTAATACCCCGCTCCAACACATGGTATGATATTGTCCGCTTTGGGCCTGAGCCCGCACGGTTTTGCTATTGGGTTTACCCCAAAAAGCCTCATACCATTTGAAGAGAACATACTACATATAAGCACATCCCCTTTTCCACACCCAGGCGATGTGGGATTGAGCACCCTGTACCCTGTCAGTGTGGTAGCTCAGCCCAGTGTCTGTCTTCGCACCCGCCCACTCACACCCGTCCACAAGGGTTACTACAATCCACCCCCCTATGAGGCCCGACGCCCTCGTTGGCACACTTACTTCCGGCTGGGTTCAGGCTTTGATACCAATTGTAATACCCCGCTCCAACACATGGTATGATATTGTCCGCTTTGGGCCTGAGCCCGCACGGTTTTGCTATTGGGTTTACCCCAAAAGGCCTCATACCATTTGAAGAGAACATACTACATATAAGCACATCCCCTTTTCCACACCCAGGCGATGTGGGATTGAGCACCCTGTACCCTGTCAGTGTGGTAGCTCAGCCCAGTGTCTGTCTTCGCACCCGCTCACTCACACCCGTCCACAAGGGTTACTACATTATTTGTCACTAATTTTCATTCCTAGATTTTCGAACCTGAAATTTGTGTGTACAAATTTCTGGCACGCCTGGTGGGACCATCTCTGCCTCTCATCTCTGTCTCCTACATCATACCTCCAAAATTCTGTTCATCAGAATCTATGACTCCTCCCAAGGTTCAGATGGCAAACAAGAAAAACTCAAAAGAAACCATTGCTGCAATGGCTAACACCAAAGTTGCCGCAAGCAGTGACAAGAACATTAGGAACCTGTCAAGTGCCAGCAGCACCTCAGCAGGTCCTATGACGCATAACAAGACCAAAGCAATTGCTTCGCTCAAAAATCAGCAAGATTTGGTGAAAACCAATCCTGCTAAACCAATGGATGTGAAAACTAAACATGTTAACACCACTAATCCTCAAGGGGCAAAGAACTCTGACGTAGTTTCAGAAAAGTCGGCGCCACCACATTCACCCCACTCCGTCTCTAACGCCAACTCTAGCGTCGGTTCGCTCTCATAGTCATTACTTGAGATTTCAAAATAATCGGTCCCTTCAAAGAATGTTGGCCCTCAAGGTCTTTCCTATTCAAATGTTGTCGCAGCTATGATGATTAGAACAACTTCAACAGAAGACCAACTGGTAGTTATGGCGTTCACAATCGAAAACCTTACGAAAATTGTTGAAGAGAAGGACATGCAGATCATCGTGATAATGAGGAAGCTTAAAATCCAAAATCCTGACAAGTCAACACATCTGCCTGCGAATACTTCAAATTCTTCTCTTCAAGGTGCCCAATCAAAAGAGCGTCGTCACACATCTACGACAAGACACATGACTGACGAAACTAACCCTGCTTCGCCAGTCTCTTTGCTATCTGTCCAACAGTTGCAGGATATAATAACAAACACAATTCGAGCATAGTATGGCGGCACCCCTCAGAGCACTCTTGTGTACTCAAAACCCTACACCGAAAGAATTGATAACTTAAAGACGCCAATGGGATATCAACCGCCAAAGTTCCAACAATTTGATGGAAGAGGCAATCTCAAACAACATGTTGCACACTTTGTGGAGACCTGCAATAACGCTGGCACCAAAGGGGATCTCTTAGTCAAGCAATTTGTTCATTCCCTCAAAGGGAAGACATTTGATTGGTACACGGACCTCAAAGCTCGAAGTATTGATTGTTGGGAGCAGATGGATGAGAGTTTTTTAACCGCTTCTATAGTACTCGTAAAACAGTAAGCATGCTAGAACTCACTAGCATGAAACAAATTAAGGATGAGCTTGTGGTCGACTATATCAACCGCTGGCGAGCTCTAAGTCTTGATTGCAAATATCATCTTTCTGAAGTATCAGCAGTCGAAATGTGTATGCAAGGCATGCACTAGGAGCTTCTTTACATTCTGCAAGGAATCAAGCCTCGTACATTTGAAGATTTGGTTACTCGTGCCCATGATATGGAGCTCAGCATAACAAGTTGTGGTGTAAAGGCTTTTGCCTTTCCCAATATGTCTGACAACTGTCTTAAAGATGAAGAGGTTGAGTTTGAAGAGGAAGACGAAATACTTCCTAACTCAGACGATGAAATAAATACATCTTATATTACAAGCATCGTCTCTAATAACTTGTATCAAGAAACACATCGTGCTGCTTCAGTAACTTCATCTAAAAGTTCTCAGTTACATAAGACATTGAGTCAAAAAAACATTGGTAGAAGACTGGACAGACCGGGGGCAAGCCCTCCAAATGCAGTAACCTTGGTAGACGGGTGTGAGTGGGCAGGTGCGAAGACAGACACTGGGCTGAGCTACCACACTGACAGGGTACAGGGAACTTAATCCCATATCACCTGGGTGTGGAGAAGGGGATGTGCTTATATGTAGTGTGTTCTCTTCAAATGGTATGAGGCCTTTTAGGGTAAAACCCAAGAGCAAAACCGTGCGGGCTCAGTCCCAAAGCGGACAATATCATACCATGTGTTGGAGCGGGGTATTACAATTGGTATCTGATTCGTGTGTGAGTGTGACTCAAAAAGTATATCAATTAAAAATTTCCACACTTCGTAATAGAACGAATTCCTTGCAGAATAGAGCTATCGAAAGGGGTATCGTACCTCAGGGATTATAGTCTGACGAGTTGGAATATGGAATTAATTATAATTAAATTTATAAAGAAAAGAATTCTGATTTTTAAACTAATTAAAAAGATAAAATAAAATAAATCAAAGTAGATAGAAAGTGAAGATAATATGAGAGAAATCTAGGGTATTTGACTTCACCACTAACTCCACAATCAATGGTCAATTGAATCAACTATGGGGAATTACATCATGCATAAGTGGTGTCGGTGGCTACAAGCTCATCTTCATCCGTCAAGAAGATAACATATGATTAAGGTTAAGCCATGGACTATCTTCGATTGGCATGGGCCATCTGCCTAACTACTCTAATCTAGGGTGCAGTATGGTTCATCTTCTCTAGACATAATCCATCAAAGCTCTTAACAATATATTCAGTGATTACCATTGTGTAATAATCTATCTCATGATCATAGAAAACAAGAGAGATTGAGTTCAATAACAACAACTAAATATCTAAGACAAGTTAAGAAATTATTGAAACTGAATTTACAAGACTTTTATTGCTTAATTCTATAATAAGAATCCTCTGAATTACACAATCTATGCATGTATATAAAGGTCCCCAATAATTAAAATAATCAAACCATTGATGCTTTGTTAGGGCTACATCAAAACTCTAGTGGATGAACTAGCCGCCCATGGTAGAAGAAGAAGCTTCAACTGTTGAGGAAGAAGGCATCATCTTCATGAATTACGCGTATGACTTCGTTCTCCAATGACTCTGCAAATATGTTTCTGTTCTCTTCAGCCCTCTTAGACTCTCCAATCTCCGTCTCTAATCTCCCCCCAACTCAGCCTCTTATTCTTCACTTTATTCCCCAAGAGAATACACCAAAGTCCTAATCCAATTAGGAATAAATTAGGGTTTCCCGCAGCACTAATTAGGTGGATTTTTCCTGTTGACTTCGGCCCAACTTTTGACCTACTAGAAGTTTGATTTACGAAATTTTCGTGAAATACAAAAGTGTGTAGAATCGAATTTCGTTCAACCTATCATGAAAATAATGTCGATTTGAGGCTCAAAAATAAGACTTATGATCCGTTTTCCAAAATGGGATTAAGACTGTATTATGCGCAGATTTGGGCTTCAGGCCCGAAACCTTCTTAAGCAGTTGTAATTCTCTTGGACCTCTTCCTTGGGCTGATTTGAGTTGAAATAAATGGTTGAGTGAATCTCCTTGATGTAGGCTTCATCTCACCATCTTGGATGTCTTCTATAAAAGCCCAAAAGCTTGGTTTTAACTGAAATAATCATTAAGGCCCTGAAAATACAGAAAATACTAAAACGAAGTAAAATCACAAAATAATCTATCACTAAGAAAATAAAATACACAAGTTAAGAGGCTAGAATGCGTAACATTCAACGCCTATCACACCCCCAAACTTACATATTGCTAGTCCCTTAGCAATAGAATAAAATAAAACTAAAACAAAGAAACTACTAAACACTAACCAAACTACTCAACTCCACTTTCGTGGGAGAAACGATTGCATTTAGCATATGCAACAAGCCTTTAAACCCCTAGGTTCCCCCTAGTGGACGAGTATAGTCTCGTGAGGGTTTCCAGAAATGTTACCCACAAACATTCAAAATTCTGTTTCAACATTAATTCAAGAAGAAGATTACAATACATAGTTACAAACTTGCATTCAGGAATAATTTCAAATTTCTAAATTCTATAATTCAAACCAATGGTCCCCACACATAATTCACATCAACACATCTCAAAATAATCAACTCTAGTCTCCTCGTGTAAAGTGAACTAGCAGTCCTCTCATGTAGCATAACTCAGCTCTGAATACATTAAGACACATACCCCTTCAACTCACTAGCTCCCTTTATTGAAATCATACTTCCAAACATGAATACATGACTTTTTCATTCATTTTTTTCTCACTTCTTTTTTTTTTCATTACTTTATTGGTTGTGCAATGTCTTGATTTATTAAGCTTTCTGAAAGATCCATGTAGCAAGCTTTCAGTCAGTGGCTCCCAAACCAGATGGCTTTAGGGCACTAGGCTTTAAGATACCCCGAAGAACCTAATTACTCGAATCAGTCAGGCTACAAATCAAGACAACCAATGCTCATCTTTTCTCACCCTTTCACTTTTGACGCGAACACTCCGTGCTTCCTGATGCATAGAGGCCCCGGTTACTCATGAAAAGGATCAAATTGATTTGCTTATTCATCACTTTTTTTTTCTTTTCATTGAAGTCAAGTAAAACACATTATCGGTACTCATTCTCAAGAGATACTAATTAATATCAAGCATATGTAACTCAATAACTCAAAACCACAGTTTATACCCCATAAGACTATGCTAGTGTGTTTGTGCATATAAGGAAACTAAAATTAATCATCCCAAAGCATGTTATTGCAAACCATGATTAAAACCACTTAATTTAAACCACAGTTTCCAAAAATTTAAAACATATTCAAAAATTGCAAGTTATGCACCTACATAAGGTACTAATCCCTTGAATAACGTAAAAACATTCTATCTAAAAATAAAACAAAAGAAAATTAAAATAAACAAACTAAGAAAATAAAATAAACAAAAATCCTAATATAAGAAGAATTTCACAAATTTTCCCCCATATTGCAATAAAGCACATAATAGGCATCGCCTCACCCCCAAACTTAAACTGTACATTGTCCCCAATGTACTACCCAATGAAAGCATAGAGAAGAGTAAGAACGATGTTACCCGAAATCCGGAGTAGTAGAAATAAAATAGAGTATACCACTAGCATGAAGGCAATGTAAGCACACCCCCAAACTTGGATGTTAAAACCTGTCAAAACAAACCACTATACCCCCAAAGATCAAGTGAAATAGTATGGGTGAAAATAAATATGAAAGAGAAAAATCCTAAAAAAAATAATTAAAATATTTTTTTCATTTTTCAAATTTTTTTTTATAATGAAAATCTAACTACAGAAAAGAAAAATAAAAATAAAAATAAAAATAAAAAGAAAGATAAAAACTAAAAATAAAATAAAATACAAAAGATGGTTACCTTCCTGTCAAGGATATGGTGGTGACTGAGCATCCGGATTCAAGTTTGCGTGGCGCATCAGTGCACACAACATCCTCCTCATCTCTAGTTGGTCTTGGCGAGTGTCACGAAAGTGATCCGCCATCTCAGTCCTCATTGCACCAAACTGTGTGGATACCTCTGTCTGTAGGGTGCCAAACTGGGCTGTTAACCCAGCAATCTGCCCCTCTAAATACTGATAATCATGGCCACCAGTTTGTGCATGCACCTCCTCTTCCTCCGCCTCTATCTCCTCAGGATCTTCCACCGGTGGTGGTATATCTATATGTTCTCCTCCCTGGGCCAACCGAGATACCTCACCAGGCGCCGCTATGACTCTCTGGTGCATATGAGATCTGCTCAAATTCTAGTCATGCATGCCATAATGAAGATCACGTGGAAAGGCAAGCTCGTCCTCATGGACTGCATACCCCTGTGCCACAAGCAACTGGTGAATGATTGTAGGGAATGGAAAATCCCAGTCACTTGTACTGTCTGGTGCCTTGGCCACAACCTTGGAATAGAAATTTTTCATCTGGCCCCAAACAATCTGTGGGAATGACAGCCAATGCCCAAAATGTATATCATATAAGGATCGAAGGAACTTTTGACGTCTTTCGGTTTTATGTCCAATGGGACATATATTCTTGAGTAGAACAGCGTCAAGGAACCATAAATGATTTGACATTGAAGATTTGGAAACTGCATTCCTTTTCGGCTCGGAAAACTGATTAGCACACAAACGTGCCACCAAATTACCCACTGACAACTCGTCGGGTAGAGGAGTATAGATATGAGTCAAATCATCTAGGCACTCATGAGGACAACCCATGTCAATGGCAATGGATGACATATCCACTCGAACTACTGTTCCATTTACTGAAGAAATAAGCACCTCCCGCTCATCAGGTGTCGGCATTAAGTTCTGATAAAATACCTTGACAAGTCTCAGGTAGATAGTAGACGAGAGTGGAACAAAAATGGATGCCGACCGACGACGACGGATGTCAGAAATCCCCCATCGTGTCTCAGGAAACATACCATAAAGTTCGGCTATGTCAAACGTGGTGTCAAAGTTCAAAGCCCTTGGATACCATCTCTCTTGAATACCTTATCGGCAAGATCGTGAAGAACCTGTGGTTGGATCATGCCTCGCTCGGCGAGGATTACGTGAACTTGAAGCACCTTGATGACTTGCTCTCTTTGGTGCCATAGAAGTAGAAAAAGTGTAGTTGAGGAATTAAATCGAACACTTGGTATGCACAATTCTTTTGTAACCTTCAACCTCCTCTTTTCGGCAATTGTTCCACCCAAATTGAACAAGTAAATACACCAAATTGATGCCCCAAACTTGGTCTTCAAAAGCCCTAAAAAAGAATTGCACAATTTCACCAAAGAAAAACTTCACTTACTTTGATGTTGAACTTGAAAAAGTGAGAACTTCCTTTGAGAACTAGTGATTCTTGATCCGGTTTTGATGTTGATGATGATGATGATCAATGTTGAATTCTTGTTTAATAATCACCAATTAAAGAAAATGATTTCCCGGTTGAAGTAGGACTTGAATTGGAGCTCAAAGAGGTCTAGGATGCAAGTAGTAGCAACTAAGGAGGAGAGGTGGCCTTTATAGGCCTTAAAAATTCGGGCAACCTCTCCATGGGCCTGGGCAATCGATCCCCCTTGGAGTGGGCGATCGATCGCCCACCTGCTGGTGGGGATCTTCAAAAAATATAATGGGGCGATCGATCCCCCTTGGCTGGGGCGATCGATCCCCCCCCTGGATGCTTGTTGGACCCTCCATCGCCCAAGGTCGACCGGGACTTGATATTTTTGAGTCTCCATCACCCAAGGTCGACCGAAAGCACGATTTTTCACCCGTCTTGAGTCCAAATACCTCGGTACACCTCTTGGCATCCTCCGGAAGCAATTTATACATCAAAAACTCAAAGAAAAAACATTAAAACGCAACTAGAATTGAAAGAAAACTTAAGAAAACTAAAACTAAAAATTAAAATCAAAGAAAACTAAAGAAAATAAAGTATAGAAATACATACAGAACCTAGAATTTAACGTCCATAGGGGACGATCAACTCTCTGAAGGGATTAAGTTGGATAGACGGGATCCGTCAAGTCGACGGACTCTACGTCTCTTCTTGGCACACATCCTTCCACACAATGCTTCAACCTTTGGCCATTTACTTTCATCAAACCAATTCCAAACAATTGCTCATCCGGGAATGAGTCTCGAATAGGTAATGCATCGATCACCGGCTCAAACTCAATCCTAGATAAATGATCCGCAACCACATTCTCAGTCCCCTTTTTGTCTTTTATCTCCAAATTGAATTCTTGCAACAATAAAATCCATCGAATAAGATGCGGTTTGGTTTATTTCTTCGCCAATAAGTGTCTTAATGCTGCATGATCAGAGTAGACAACCACCTTTGACCCCAATAAATAAGAACGAAACTTGTCCAAGGCAAACACTGTACTAAAATCTCTTTCTCTGTGGTTGTATAATTGAGTTGGGCATCAGAGAGAGTCTTACTAGCGTAATAGATGACATATGGCCGTTTCTCTTCTCTTTGTCCCAACACTGCTCCCACTGCATAATCAGAGGCATCACACATGATTTCAAAAGGTAGAGCCCATTTTGGCGATTGCATAATTGGTGCAGAGGATAACAGAGACCGAAACTTTTCAAAAGCTTGCACACAATCTTTATCAAAAAGAAAGGGAACATCTTTTGATAACAAATGGCACAATGGTCGAGCAATTTTACTGAAATCCTTGATAAATCTTCTATAGAACCCAGCATGGCCTAAGAAAGATCGAACTTGCCTTACCGAAGTTGGATGAGGCAGAGTTGCAATTAGGTCAATCTTTGCCTTATCAACTTCAATGCCTCTCTCTGAAACAATATGGCCCAATACAATGCCCTCTTTCACCATGAAATGGCTCTTCTCCCAACTAAGTACCAAATTCCGTTCTCGGCACCTTTGAAGCACAAGTGATAAATTACTCAGATAGTTTTCAAAGGATGATCCAAAAATAGAGAAATCATCCATGAACACCTCCAAGAATTTTTCCACCATGTCAGAAAAAATGGCCATCATACACCTCTGGAATGTCACCGGAGCATTGCATAATCCAAATGGCATACGACAATAAGCAAAAGTACCAAAGGGACAAGTGAAAGTAGTCTTCTCTTGATCTTCTGGATCCATAGCCACTTGGTTGTAGCCAGAGTAACCATTCAGAAAGCAATAATACCTTTGACCAGCTAACCTTTCAAGTATTTGATCAATGAATGGAAGAGGGAAATGATCCTTCCTTGTCATAGAATTGAGCTTTCTGTAATTAATGCAAACACGCCAACCTGTGGCAGTACGTTGTGGAACAAGCTCCCTCAGAGAGTTAGGGACAATGGTAAGATCAGACTTCTTAGGAACCACTTGTGTTAGACTCACCCATGTGTTGTCAAAAATTGGATAAATGATGCCTGCATCAAGTAACTTGACGACCTCTTTCTTTACCACCTCCTTCATGTTGGGGTTCAGTCGCCTCTGTGCCTCTCTAGTTGGCTTACATCCTTCTTCCAAATGAATTTTGTGCATGCAAATTGAGGGATCAATGCCCTTAAGATCAGCAACACTCCATCCAATTGCTTCACGATGTTGATATAAAACCTCTACTAAGCTTTTTTCTTGAATTTCTATCAGATCAGAGGCAATTATAACAGGAAGAGTTTTCTGTGCCCCCAAAAATACATACTTTAATTTGTCAGGCAAATGCTTCAACTCTAATTCTGGAGGGGACTCCAATGAAGGCACTAGGGGAGTGCTAGATAGAGAAGGTAGTGGCTCAATTGGAATTCTCCATGGTGGAGTATTCTGAATAGCATCCACTTCCAGCATAGCATGCACTTCTTCACACAACCCTTCATCATTAATGTTCTCTAAGTCATAAAGAGACTTACATACCTCCAGGGAGTTTCGAGATATAGAGGATAAAACCAATTCCTCTACACATTTATCAATATCATCCATGCAGAACACATCACTCTGATCTGGAGGGTGTTGGATAGCATTGAACACATTAAGCTTGACATTCATGTTGCCAAATGAAATATCCATTATCCTCGACCTATAATTTATGCAAGCATCAGCTGTAGCTAAGAAAGGTCGACCAAGGATCATTGGAATGTGCCTCTTTGGATTGTGAACCGGCTCAGTGTCAAGTACAATGAAATCAACAGGAAAGTAGAGCTTGTCCACTTTAATGAGCACATCTTCTATGATTCCTCGGGGTTGCTTTGTTGATCTGTCTGCAAATTACAATACCACCGAGGTAGGCTTCAATTCTCCCAAGCCCAATTGTAAGTAAACTGAATAAGGTAGCAAATTCACACTTGCACCCAAATCAAGAAGAGCTTTATCCACATGGTGCTCCCCAATAATGCATGAGATAGTTGGAGCACTAGGATATTTGTACTTGGGAGGAGTACATTGCTGAATTATTGAACTTACTTGTTGTGGCAGTATTACTTTCTTTGGCACATGGCTTTTAGAACGCCTTTTCTGAGTGCACAAGTCCTTCAAAAATTTCGCATAAGGAGGAATTTGCTTGATGGCATCAAGGAGTGGCAAATTAATCTTCACTTGTCGAAACACCTCCATCATGTCATGCAGCTTGTCCCCTTGCTTTCCCAATTTAGATGCTTTAAGGAAACATTGTGGGAAAGGAGCCTTGGGCTCATAAGGAATTTCAGCACTTGGACTTGTGGTCACTTTTTCTTCTTCTTTCTTCTCACCCACCTTATTGTCAATTATTTTCCCACTCCTCAAAGTGGTAATAGCTTGAACTTGCTCATGGTGTGGGTTGCTTGTGGAAGCTTGCATCCCTCTTGGATTAGCAATTGGTTGACTAGGGAGCTTCCCTTCTTCTCTTCTACATAATAAAGTAGCAAGCTGTCCAAACTGAGATTCCAGTTTGGCAATGGATTGAGAATGTGAGTGCACTAGCTGAACTGTAGATTGTACTGTTACTGCAGTAGCTTGCACTGTCTCTATAAGAGAATCAAACTTGTCAAATTTGGACAAGGTAAGAGTCAGCTTGTCTTCAATAGCAGAAATTCTTTGGGCCATAGGACTTTGTGTTTGATATTGCTGTTGAGGCACAAAAGTCCTAGGTTGATATGATGGTTGCATTGCTGCCCCTTGGTTACTGTAGGAAAAACCAGAATGATTCCTCCATGTAGACTTGTAAGTATTACCTCGTGGAGGATTCATTGGTCCAGTGAATGTAGCTTGAACTTGCTCTTGTTGAACATCAAAAAATTGCCCCATTGAAGGACAATTGCTCACATTATGCATAGGACTAGAGCAAAATTCACAAGGGCCTAGCAATGAAGAATTTGAAGTAGAAGGAGTTTGATTGGCAGCCATAATTACTGCTACCTTCTGTGCAATTAAATCAATATCAGTTGGCATAGCTTCTGAAGCACCAACCTCATAAATCCCATCAGTCTTCCTTGTAGTGGCATGTCTACTAGAACGAGTAGAGGACATATGTTGTAGAGAGTTGTCACTAAGATTTTCAAATAAGGTCCATGCCTCTTCTTCACTCTTCAACATAAAAGTACCTCCATACGACGCATCAACCATCTGTCTGTTGGCTTCTGTCAGCCTTTCATGAAAACTCTGCACTAGTTGCCACTTAGGAACTTGATGATGGGGACACTTCCTAAGAAGGTCCTTGAATCTTTCCCATGTCTCATAAAATTGTTCCCCCTCATGTTGGGAGAACCTAATTAATTCCTAATGGGATTAGGACTTTGATGTATTCTCTTGGCTATTAATAGTGACGAATTAGGGCTGTATTGGGGAGGCTTGGCAGCAGTTTTGAAGAGCTTTTGGAGTAGAGAATCATTGGAGAACAAGGCGTATCATGGGCGGCTAGTTCAGCCACCAGGGTTTTGATGTAGCCCTAACTAAACATCACTGGTTTGATTGTTCTAATTATTGGGGATTTTTGTATTCATTCATAGATTGTGTAATTTAGAGGATTCTTATTATATAATTAAGCAATAAAAGTCTTATAAATTCAGTTTCAATGATTTCTTATCTTGTCTTAGATACTTGATTGTTGTTATTGAACTCATCCCTCTTGTTTTCTGTGATCATGAGAGTGATTATTACACAATGGTTTTCACTGAATATATCATTAAAAGCTTTGATGGATTATGCCTAGAGAAGATGAACTATACTGCACCCTAGAGTAGAGTAGTTAGGCAGATGGCCCATGCCAATCGAAGATAGTCCATGACTTAGCCTTAATCATATGTTATCTTCTTGACGGATGAAGGTGAGCTTGTAGCCACCGACACCACTTATGCATGATATGATGCCCCATAGTTAGTTCAATTGACCATTGATTGTGAAGTTAGTGGTGAAATCAATTACCCTAGACTTATCTTATATTCTCTACACTCGTTAGTTTTTCTTGCTTTTGTTCAATTGCTTCATTAGTTAATTTAGAATTAAAAATCAGAATTTATTTCTTTTAAATTTAATTAGAAGTAATTCCTTATATCCAACTCAGTCAGACCACAGTCCCTGAGGTTCGACACCCCTTTCGATAGCCCTATTCTGCAAGGAATTCGTTCTATTGCGAAGTGTGGTAATTTTTAATTGATATACTTTTTGAGTCACACTCACACATGAATCAATTTTTGGCGCCGTTGCCGGGGACTGTCTATTTGATTGTTTGGATTTTAGAATTAGTTCTAATTAGATTTTTAGTTTAGGAATTTTTTTTTTAATTTTATTATTTTTCATTTATTTATTTTTTGTTTTCTTTTCAATTACTAATTAGTTTTATTTTTTGTTTAGAATTTTTATTTTTGCTACTAACCTAATTTTTTTTTTTTTTTAATTTTTTTTTTTTCCGGTACTTCAATCACCATACCATTGAGCAAGAGGAAGAGATTATTTACATCATGGATGGTGTGCGTGGTAATAATGAGGACAACAATATTGTGCCTAATGCTGTTGTAGAAAGAGCGAGATTGCTCAGAGACTACTATGTCCCAGAGACTTATAATTCACCAGCTGATTTTCAATTGCCTAATGTCACAGCACAGAACTATGAGATCAAGACCAGTATCATTCATATGTTGCCATCTTATTTTGGGTTGACTCATGAGGATCCGTACAAGCACTTGGATGAATTTTTAGAAGTTTGCTCATTAAGAAAAATTCATAACTTCTCAGAAGATGCTTTTCGGATGCGACTCTTTCCATTCTCTTTGAAGGAGAAGGCCAAGTATTGGTTCAGATCTCTACCGGTGAGTTCTATCACTACATGGACTCAAATGCAAAATGAGTTTTTGAAGAAATATTTTTCGATAGGGAGGACCAATCAATTCAGACGAGCTATCACTGGTTTCTCTCAATTTGAGGGAGAACAATTTTTTGAGGCATGGGAAAAATTCAAGGACCTTCTTAGGAAGTGTCCTCATCATCAAGTTCCAATGTGGCAGTTAGTGCAGTGTTTCTATGAGGGACTTACAGAAAATAACGGATAGATGGTGGATGCATCATGTGGTGGTACTTTTATGTTAAAAAGTGAAGATGAAGCATGGACTTTGTTCGAGAATCTCAGTGATAATTCTTTGCAACATGCGTCTTCATCTTGTTTGAGCAGACCATCTAGTACAAGGAGGACATGTGATATTTTTAAGATTGGTTCTGTAGATGATATGTCTACCATTGTGGATACTGTGGCAAAGAGAGTGGTGCAACTCATGGCGGCTGGTCAAGTTCCTAATCAATCTTCATACCCTCCTATTTTTGAGCCATGTGATTTTTGCTCGAGTCCTATGCATCATGTGAATAATTGCCCTTCACTTGGGCAGTTTGTCGATGTTTCACAAGAGCAAGGGGCAGCAATTCAGCCCACTTTTCAGCCTCAGAGCTATGTGCCTTCACAATCATATCAAGAACAAGTTCCTATGGCACAGAGGTATTCAGCCATTGAGGACAAGATGACAATTGTCCTAGCAAAACTTGAGAAGCTTGACTCTATTGTAGAGACAGTACAAGTTACAGCAGCAACAATTCAATCCACTACTCAACTGGTTCATTCTCACTCTCAATCGATTGCCAAACTGGAATCTCAGTTTGGACAACTTGCCAATGCCTTGAGTAAAAGAGAGGAGAGGAAACTACCAAGCCAACCAGTTGCCAACCCAAGAGGGGTTTATGTCCTTGACAATATTTCTTCTTCAAGCAACTCACACCATGAAAAGGTTCAAGCCATCACCATTTTGAAAAATGGGAAAATAATTGATAAAAAGGTGGGAGAGAAGGAAGAAGAAGAAGAAGTGCTCAAAAGTCTTAATGCTGAAATTTCTCATGAGCCTAAGGTGAACTTGAATACTTTTAATGCCATTCAACATCTTCAAGATGAGAGTGATTGTTTCTTCATGGATGGCTTTGATGATTATGTTGAAGAAGTTGATCCGGTTGATCTATCTCATGATGTTGAGAAGTCCATTGAGGGGGTAAATGATTTACTTGATGTAGTGGCCATGAAAAATACTCCACCTTGGAGGATTTTGATTGAGCCATTGCCTATTCTTTCTAGCACTCCTCCAATGCCATCATTAGATTCTCCTCCATGGGTAAAATTGAAACATCTTCCGTTAAGGCAGAGAGATATGTTTTTTGAAGCCAATGAGACCATTCCGGTTACTTTGAGTTTGGCACAAAGAGGTGAGGATCATATAAGAGGGACGAAATTAAATCTCCTCAAGAGATGTAGCATTGGATGAACTTTCAATTCAAGTTGATGATCGTCGCCTACGGACGTTAAATTGTAGGATTTGTATGTATTTCTATCCCTTAATTTCTTTAGTTTTCTTTTATTTTTATTTTTATTTTTAGTTTATGTTTTTCTTTATTTTTCTTCCATTATTAGGTGTGTTTTAATATTTTTCTTTGAGTTTATGATGTATAAGTTGCTTCCAGAGAATGCCAAGAGGTGTACCGAGGTATTTGGACTCAAGACGGGTGAAAAAATGAGCTCTCAGTCGACCTTGGGCGATAGAGACTCCAAAAATACATGTCCCGGTCGACCTTGGGCGATAGACGCCAAATGAGCTCCAACAGGGGGGATCGATCGCCCCTTTGAAGGGGGATCGATCGCCCCCATTTTTTCTCTACATGGACAGCAACCAGCTGAGCGATCGAACGCCCAACCCTGGGGGGATTGATCGCCCCAGCCCCTGAATGCTCAATTTGATTCGTTTTGTTTATTTTTGCTCCCTCTTCAATACCTCATTGCTCCCACTCAAAATTTTAAGACTTGATGCCTCTTTGTGCTTGTCCAACATCAAAATTCACTCTAAAAATTTTCCATAACACTACTTGATCATCATCATTCATCACCATCATCATCCATTCCAACTTGTTATTCTCCATCATCATTAAAATTTCAACTTTTCCAAATTTCCTTCTTCACAAGAGGTGTGCATTAATTGCAAAATTGGTTGGATTTCTTTGAGGGGTTTTGAAGTCCAAGTTTGGGGGAGGACATTGCACATTGATTGTGGGCTAGTTGGTTGATTTTGATGCTCCATTTTGACCTTGACTTAGATGCTCCAACACCACATTCTCCTTGATTTTTCGGAGGTAACTATCTTTTGTAATTTTTGTTTTATTTTTATTTTATTTTTGTTTTCTTTATTTTATTTTTTATATTGTTTATTTTTATTCAGTTTAAAAAAAAAAACTTATTTCATATTTATTTTCACCCATACTATTTCACTTGGTCTTTGGGGTATAGTGGTTTGTTTTGACAGGTTGAAACATCCAAGTTTGGGGGAGTGCTTGCATTGCCTTCATGCTATTGGTATTTTTTTTCTTGCCATTACTCTCCGAATTTCTGGTAACATTGTTCTTACTCTTCTCTACACTTTGATTGGTAGTACATTGAGGACAATGTACAGTTTAAGTTTGGGGGCGAGGCGATGCCTTATTTTTGTGCTTTATTGCATATGGGGGAAATTTTTATGAAATTCTTCTTGTTTTAGGATTTTATTTTATTTTTTTTAGTTTTTTATTTTATTTTATTTTATTTTGTTTTTAGATAGAATGTTTTAACATTATTCAAAGGATTAATACCTTATGTAGGTGCTTAACTTGTAATTTTTGAATATGTTTTAAATTTTTGAAAACTATGGTTTAAATTATGTGATTTTAATCATGGTTTGCATTGACATGCTTTGGAGTAATTAGTTTTAGTTTTCTTACATGCACAAACACACTTGCATAATCTTGTGAGGTATAAACCTATGTTTTGAGTTATTGAGTTACATATGCTTGATATTAATTAGTATCTCTTGAGAATGAGTACCGATGATGTGTTTACTTGACTTCAATGAAAAAGAAAAAAGAGAAAAAAAGAAAAAAAAAGAGAAAAAAAATGTGATGAATAAGCAAATCAATTTGATCCTTTTAATGAGTAACCGGGCCTCTATGCCTCAGAAAGCACGGAGTGTTCGCGTCAAAAGTGAAATGGTGAGAAAAGATGAGCATTGGTTGTCTTGATTTGTAGCCTGATTGATTCGAGTAATTAGGTTCTTCGGGGTATCTTAAAGCCTAGTGCCCTAAAGCCATCTGGTTTGGGAGTCACTGACTGAAAGCTTGCTACATGGATCTTTCAGAAAGCTTAATAGATCAAGACATTGCACAACCAATAAAGCAATGAAAGAAAAAAAGAATGAAAAAAAAAATGAAAAAGTCATGTATTCATGTTTGGAAGTATGATTTCAATAAGAGGAGCTAGTGAGTTGAAGGAGTATGTGTCTTAATATATTCAGAGCTGAGTTATGCTAAATGAGAGGACTACTAGTTCATTTTACACGAGGAGACTAGAGTTGATTATTTTGAGATATGTTGATATGAATTATGTGTGGGGACCATTGATTTGAATTATAGAATTTGAAAGTTTGAAATTATTCTTGAATGCAAGTTTGTAACTATATATTGTAATCTTTTTCTTGAATTAATGTTGAAACAGAATTTTGAATGTTTGTGGGTAACATTTCTGGAAACCCTCACGAGACTATACTCGTCCACTAGGGGGAACCTAGGGGTTTAAAGGCTTGTTGCATATGCTAAATGCAATCGTTTCTCCCACGAAAGTGGAGTTAGGTAGTTTAGTTAGTATTTGTTAGTTTCCTTTGTTTTAGTTTTGTTTTATTCTATTGCTAAGGGACTAGCAATATGTAAGTTTGGGGGTGTGATCGGCGTTGAATGTTACACATTCTAGCCTCTTAACTTGTGTATTTTATTCTCTTAGTGATAGATTATTTTGTGATTTTACTTCGTTTTAGTGTTTTCTGTATTTTCAGTGCCTTAATGATTATTTCAGTTAAAACCGTGATTTTGGGCTTTTAAAGATGACATCCAAGATGGTTAGATGAAGCGTACATCAAAGAGATCCATTCAAATATTTATTTCAACTCAAATCAGCCCATGGAAGAGGTTTAAGAGAATTACAGCTGCTTAAGAAGGTTTCGGGCCTGAAACCCAAATCTGCGTTTAATACAGTCTTAATCCCGTTTTGGAAAACGGACCAGAAGTGTTATTTCCGAGCCTCAAATCGACTTAATTTGCGCAAAAGGTTGAATGAAATTCGATTCTGCACACTTTTGTATTTCACGGAAATTCCGTGAATCGGACTTCTAGTGGGTCAAAAGTTGGGCCGAACGTCAGCAGGAAAAACCCACCTGATTAGTGCTGCGGGAAAACCTAATTAATTCCTAATGGGATTAGGACTTTGATGTATTCTCTTGGCTATTAATAGTGACAAATTAGGGCTGTATTGGGGAGGCTTGGCAGCAGCTTTGAAGAGCTTTTGGAGTAGAGAATCATTGGAGAACAAGGCGTATCATGAACGGCTAGTTCAGCCACCAGGGTTTTGATGTAGCCCTAACTAAACATCACTGGTTTGATTGTTCTAATTATTGGGGATTTTTGTATTCATTCATAGATTGTGTAATTTAGAGGATTCTTATTATATAATTAAGCAATAAAAGTCTTATAAATTCAGTTTCAATGATTTCTTATCTTATCTTAGATACTTGATTGTTGTTATTGAACTCATCCCTCTTGTTTTCTGTGATCATGAGAGTGATTATTACACAATGGTTTTCACTGAATATATCATTAAAAGCTTTGATGGATTATGCCTAGAGAAGATGAACCATACTGCACCCTAGAGTAGAGTAGTTAGGCAGATGGCCCATGCCAATCGAAGATAGTCCATGACTTAGCCTTAATCATATGTTATCTTCTTGACGGATGAAGGTGAGCTTGTAGCCACCGACACCACTTATGCATGATATGATGCCCCATAGTTAGTTCAATTGACCATTGATTGTGAAGTTAGTGGTGAAATCAATTACCCTAGACTTATCTTATATTCTCTACACTCGTTAGTTTTTCTTGCTTTTGTTCAATTGCTTCATTAGTTAATTTAGAATTAAAAATCAGAATTTATTTCTTTTAAATTTAATTAGAATTAATTCCTTATATCCAACTCAGTCAGACCACAGTCCCTGAGGTTCGACACCCCTTTCGATAGCCCTATTTTGCAAGGAATTCGTTCTATTGCGAAGTGTGGTAATTTTTAATTGATATACTTTTTGAGTCACACTCACACACGAATTTTTAAGTGACACCGAAGTGCACTAAGGGACCCTGAAGGGACAATAAAAGTGACACCGAAGTGCACTAAGAAACCCCAAAGGGACAATAAAAGTGACACTAAAGTGTACTAAGGGATCTCGAAGGGATAATAAAAGTGACACCGAAGTGCACTAAGGGACCCCAAAGGGACAATAAAAGTGACACTAAAGTGTACTAAGGGACCTCGAAGGGATAATAAAAGTGACACCGAAGTGCACTAAGGGACCCCAAAGGGACACTAAAAGTGACACCGAAGTGCACTAAGGGACCCCGAAAGGACGAAAAAGTGACACCGAAGTGCACTAAGGGACCTCGAAAGGACGAAAAAATGACACCGAAGTGCACTAAGGGACCCTGAAAGGACAATAAAAGTGACACCGAAATGCACTAAGGGACCCCGAAGGGACGAAAAAGTGACACTGAAGTGCACTATGGGGACCCCGAAGAGACAAAAAAGTGACACCAAAGTGCACTATGGGGACCCCGAAGGGACGAAAAAGTGACACCGAAGTGCACTAAGGGACCCCAAAGGGACAATAAAAGTGACACTGAAATGCACTAAGGGACCCCGAAGGGACGAAAAAGTGACACCGAAGT
Source organism: Cornus controversa (assembly GCA_026545225.1). Classification (NCBI taxonomy): domain Eukaryota; kingdom Viridiplantae; phylum Streptophyta; class Magnoliopsida; order Cornales; family Cornaceae; genus Cornus; species Cornus controversa. The sequence continues at coordinate 45,477,537 of CM048851.1, forward strand.
GCACGAAGGGACCCCGAAGGGACAAAAAGTAACACCGAAGTGCACTAAGGGACCCCGAAGGGATGAAAAAGTGACACCGAAGTGCACGAAGGGAGTCCGAATGGACAAAAAGTAACACCGAAGTGCACTAAGGGACCCCGAAGGACAATAAAAGTGACACCGAAGTGCACTAAGGGACCCGAATGGACTAATTGTAATAACCTGTAATTTTTAAAAATTACATGTTGCTTTAAAAGAAATTCATAAACAAATGTCAAAATAGTATTCTCCACATGAAGGCGAGTCAAATGAGTATAATGTTGCCTATGTTTTGACTTAATAGAATTCATATTTTTATTGTTATATTTATTATTATTAAAAAAAAATTATAAATTTTTTTTATAAGATAATTATATAAAGGTATAGATATGTATAAAATTATGCATATTGCCATGTGTATAGAAACTCAATGAGTACACTTAATGAGAAAAATTAAAATCACAACTCTTGGGGTTCTCCAACAGATGTCACTAATGTTCTTTAGGTTACAACCCTTTCCTCTTACTAGAGTAATGATAAGGTCAAGGTTACAACCTTTCATCTTACTTGAGTAATGATTAGAGTTTAGGTTACAGTCTCTTCATTGACTATATTAATGAATAGTTGATTTGTATTATTATAACAAGTTTAACATTCTATATAAATGGGTGCTTGAGAAGACCCACATGATCACATGATAGTTTGTGACGACTTGTAATTTGTTTTATTATTACGAAATTGTTTTTATTATTGTTATTATTATTATTATTTAAAAAAACATTGCTACAAATTTGTTATGAAACAATGATATAAAAGTGTGTATATATATATATATATATATATATATATATATATATATAGGTGAGTGTGAAAAATAGTAATGTGGGGATGTGAAGGGGTTAGTAATGATGAGTTATTTATTACAGGGGTTGTTACTTATTGGGTTGTTAATGAGGAGTAAAACACCAATTAATAGGAGACTTTACAACTTTTGAACTGACACAAAATTTATGTTTAATTATTACCTAAATTAAATGTCAGACCTTTCATTTCTCGTCAATTACAAAAGGACTATGTATATATATATAACAACAGATATCTTTTACTTTGGGACATAACATTCACTCATTTAGAAATTAGAGAGAGAAGAGGGAATGAGAGAAAAGACTGATCGACAGAGGAAAAGAAGTACAACAGGTAGGGGATTTATGGGGTACTCTATTTTTATATATGCTAGTAGATGGAAGTTACAGAAGAAATATATTTTTATATTTTATATTATGTTTTGTTATATACGTTCTTATATATTTTCATATTTATTGAATTCATTTGCTAATGAGTCTATATAATTAATGATGTGGGTCTTGGAATAATTTGTTAATATGGCAGTGGGTGGTATACATATTGTAAACGGTTTGTAAGTCGTTGACTTTTTAGTTTATATATGTATTTTATTTGGTTCTTAGTATATAATTATAATGGTATATATATTACATTGGTATTACTAGTTGTTTATATATATACATGTGTGTATTGTTTGCATGGAATCAATGGACCCAAATTGTGGGCAAAGGTAACTTAATATATATATATATATATTTTATTTTCTTTAAAATTGTAAACTCACTTTTGTTATGTTTTAGTTTTATAATTTGAAATTACTTGTTCTGAATTAAGTTTAGCTAAATTTATAGTTATAAGAAATAAACCCATTGTTGCTTTTAGGTGTTTTATTTGCTGTTTAATTAATTTTTGATCAAGTGAAATTTTGTAAATGAATAGTATGTTGAAGAGAGAAGTTCTATCTTTTGAATTTGATGGTATATAAGTATTTGGTTTGAGAAATGGTACACGAATTATGTTCTGTTTATGACTATGAATGAAATTTGATTGTTGTGCTCGTACATGTATAACCGGATGAAAATAGGTAGGGTTGTAATCCCTTCGGTCGAAAAATCGAGAATTGTTCGGAACTATAGTTGGGTTCAGCAGCCCGCCATGAGAATGACCGAAAATTTACAGTATGTGTGTGCGGTGTACATGTCGAGGGGTTATATTATGGTTAATTTATCAATAATTGATTTATATTTGCACTAATTATTTATTGAACGATTATTTGTACGGTATATATGATGAGATTATAATAATTTACCGAATATGCTTGGACTTGACTTTATGCTAAAATCTTGAATGGTGGTTGCATTTTGCAGTAGTTGTTTTATTATTTTTATTTTTATTTTTATTTATACGTAAATTTATGTATATTTAAGTTATATATTCTTTTGTATGATGTTTCGTGTATATATGAAAGTAGAGTTGTTGTTTTTCCTACTGGGCGATTGTTGTGCTCACCCTAAAAATATTTCAGGTCTGGCTGAAGTATGGAGTAGCGAAGAATTTATCAGAGATTACTGAGAGCGTGTTTTGTCATAAAGAGTTTAAATGGAGGTTATTTTATTATAATATCTTTTGTAATCGGAAAGAAAGACTTTGGTTGTAGTTGTAAGATATTATTTTATTGAGATGAAATATTAAGTGAGAAAGTTTGTAGTTGAAATATTAAGTGCATAAGGTTTCAATTAACTAATATGTCTATTTTATTTTATTTTATTTTATCACGTCTCAAAAATTCGGGGCGTGACACTAATGAATGACGTCCGGAACTCCATATTTTGAGAGAAGCAATTTGATCTGCAAGAATTGACAAAAAAAAAAAGAATTGAAGCTTACGAGAGAAAAGTTGAGTGACTCTCATAAAGTTGTCTTCTTCAACGAGTTCAATGGATCTGTACGATGTTCCAGAGGCAATAAAAAACTTAAGCAGAGCCCAAAAGTAGAAATCGATCTGAAAAAAAAAAGTTGATTAAAAGTGATCATGGAAGGTCGTTGTTAAAAAAAAAGTGTAATTTTTAAAGTTCAGTTGTATATTATATTATATTCCAAGGGTTTATAATACATATAGTTATGTAGCAGAGATGGTGTGGTGTTATAATATCTCTTCATGAGATCTTGCGTTCAAATCTACCAAACAACAAAAAAGAAACTTAATTTTTTTTTAACATATCCTCTTCTACCATCAAAGAAAAGAAAAGAAAGAAAGAAAGAAAAAAGAAAAAAAATAGGTGCCTAGAAAGAAAAAAAAGAGCAGCTGCCTGGAAGAGAAGAAGAAGAAAAAGAAAGAAAGGAAAAAAAAAAAAGAAAAAAAACAGTCGTCTGGAAGAGAAGAAGAAAAGAAAGAAGAAAAAAAAAAGATCCAACGGCTGGAGAAAGAATAAGTGAAGAAAAGAAAAAAAAAAATTCTAGCGGCTGAAAAAAAAAGAAGAAAGAAGAGAAGAAGAAAAAGAAAAAGAAAACGAAAAAAAAAAAGAAAAATTCCAGCGCCTGAAGAGAGGGAAGAAAGAGAGAAAAAAAAGAAAAAAAAAGAGAAAAGAGAAAAGAAAAGGAAAAAAGTGGCGTGAAGAGAAGGAAGAAAGAGAGAGAGAGAGAAAGAAAGAAAGGAAAAAAAAGGAAAAGAAAAGAGAGACTGGCGGCAGTAAAAAAAAAAAAAAAAGAAGGAAAAAAAATTCAAAAGAAAGAAAGAACGTAGAACTTACAGATGCTGGAGTTCATGGAATTTCTCTCAATTATTCTCTGATATGAAAAGTCTGAAGCGTAGGCTACATATATATAGTGCTGAGTTAATCCTATTTGACATAGGATTTTCAAGACTCCAATTCCGTTTGAACATGGAAAACATCAAATCCTATTTCAAATTAGACAAGGAAAAAAAATCCTATTTGCAATAAGGTTTTCAAGACTCCAACTCAGTTTGGACAAAAAAAAAAAAATCTATTTGCAATAAGGTTGTAGTAACCCTTGTGGACGGGTGTGAGTGGGCGGGTGCGTAGACAGACACTGGGCTGAGCTACCACACTGACAGGGTACAAGGTGCTCAATCCCACATCGTCTGGGTGTGGAAAAGGGGATGTGCTTATATGTAGTATGTTCTCTTCAAATGGTATGAGGCCTTTTGGGGTAAACCCAAGAGCAAAACCGTGCGGGCTCAGGCCCAAAGCGGACAATATCATACCATGTGTTGGAGCGGGGTATTACAGTTGGTATCAGAGCCTGAACCCACCCGGAAGTAAGTGTGCCGACGAGGGCGTCGGGCCTCGTAGGGGGGTGGATTGTAGTAACCCTTGTGGACGGGTGTGAGTGGGCGGGTGCGTAGACAGACACTGGGCTGAGCTACCACACTGACAGGGTACAAGGTGCTCAATCCCACATCGCCTGGGTGTGGAAAAGGGGATGTGCTTATATGTAGTATGTTCTCTTCAAATGGTATGAGGCCTTTTGGGGTAAACCCAAGAGCAAAACCTTGCGGGCTCAGGCCCAAAGCGGACAATATCATACCATGTGTTGGAGCGGGGTATTACAAAGGTTTTCAAGACTCCAACTCAGTTTGGACCAGGAAAAAAAAAACCTATTTGTAATAGGATTCTCAAGTCTTCAATTCCACTTGGACAAGAAAAAAAATCCTATTTGCAATAGGATCTTCAAGTCTTCAATTCCACTTGGACCAGAAAAAAAAATCTTATTGGCAATAAAATCCTCAAGTCTTTGATTCAACTTGACAAATAAGACATCCTTTTTGCAGTTGAATTTTTGCAAAAAAAAAAAAAAGCAAAATTTAAATACTTCAAGTCCCGCTTTAAATACGTGACAAACTCAATATGGCGCGAGACTTGAAGTGGGCGCAATTTGTAGACATTAAAAAATTACATGATGGACCCAAAATAAAATTTGGGTTTATCTTTAGTTTAGCCCACTTTGAAATGTGGCCTAACAAGTCAGATAATTTAAATATCAGGGCCATTACAAATAAATGAGTTATGGGCTGGTCTAAATTGTCTAAGAAGTTCAAGCCCACTTGAAAATGGGTCTAATGGATAATTATATATATATATATATATATATGTAATTATCAATAAAGATAATTATTATGTATATATTGGATAATTATCACAATAATCACAAAAGATAATTGTAAGATAATTATCAGAAGAAAAAAAGTTACAAATCTACCCCTCTGGTGAGCCTATAAATAAAGGTCCAGAGGTGGGGAAAAGGGGGAACCAGAAGATTTTCAGAAAAAACTGAAACTTTGCAGAAGTCTTCACTCAAAATCCAAAGCTCTTAAACCCTGAAAAAGAACAACAACAAGCACATCATCCACGTGTCGTTTTTTACCAAAATTTCAATCCAATTCAAGATGAAGCTCTAACAGCCCTTGAAGCCTGATTACCAAGGAGATCGAATCAGAGGACTTTATCTTCACCTTTCTTTTGTAAAGATTCACAGAGAATTGTACTCTTTTTTTTAAATAAATAAAAATCGTTTATTTGTCACTAATTTTCGTTCCTAGATTTTCGGACACGAAATTTGTGTGTACAAGTAGTTTTGAGTTTTCAAAAAGTTTTAAAGAAATACCTTTATGGGATAATAAAAATAAAATAAAATAAAATTTTAAAGCAAATGGTTGTTTCGAATTTTCAAAAAAACTTAAAGCTCTAATTGTTAATTTTGAACAGTAACCTGTTAGAAGGGACTATTTGCACATACTTTCTAGACTGTAGGAAGTTATATGAATGTACATAACTAGAGTAGTATTTTTTGCACATTATGTTTATAGTTGGAGTGTTTTTTTGCACTTTACCCACATATAAAAGCAACTAACATTTTTTCTATTAGCAAAATTCATAATAATTTGGTGTTTGGGAGTTCAACCCGATCCAACTTAGAATTAAGTATTGAATTACGATAAGTTATCAAAAACACGTAAGTCACATGCGTCTACTTATATATATAGTTGGAAGAGTTTTGATTCCTTGGAAGAGTTTGAGAATTTAATCTTATCCAACTTAAATGAACAACATGAGGTACAAACATATTGGTCTTTAAACACACACACATATATGTATATATATTCCTTGCAAAGAAAGATTATAATAGGAAAATTAAACAAATATCCTGAAGGGGTTGTGTTTGAAATTAGGGTAAATATCATTTGACACTCTCTGAGGTTTGACTTTATGTCACGTGGCTACAATTTTGTGAAATTTCATCACAAACACCACTTATGATTTGTTCTGTATATCACAAACACTGATAGGCGTTGAATGTTACGCATTCTACCTTCTTAACTTATGTATTTTATTCTCTTAGTGATAGATTATTTTGTTATTTTATTTCGTTTTATTATTTTCTGTATTTTCAGGGCCTTAATGATTATTTCAGTTAAAACCAAGCTTTTGGACTTTTAAAGAAGACATCCAAGATGGTGAGATGAAGCCTATACCAAGGAGAATCATTCAGCCATTTATTTTAACTCAAGTCAGCCCAAGAAAGAGGTCCAAGAGAATTACAGCTGCTTAAGAAGGTTTCGGGCCTGAAGCCCAAATTTGCGCATAATACAGTCTTAATCCCGTTTTGGAAAACGGACCAGAAGTCTTATTTTCGAGCCTCAAATCGACATAATTTTAGCGTAAGGTTGAGCGAAATTTGATTCTGCACACTTTTGTATTTCACGAAAATTCCGTAAATCAGACTTCTAGTGGGTCAAAAGTTGGGCCGAAGTCAGCAGGAAAAATCCACCTGATTAGTGCTGCGGGAAACCCTAATTTATTCCTAATTGGATTTGGACTTTGGTGTATTCTCTTGGGGAATAAAGTGAAGAATAAGAGGCTGAGTTTGGGGAGATTACAGAGAGATTGGGAGTCTGAGAGGGCTGAAGAGAACATAAACATATTTGCAGAGCCATTGGAGAACGAAGTCATACGCAGAAGTCATGAAGATGATGCCTTCTTTCTCAACAGTTGAAGCTTCTTCTTCTACCATGAGCGGCTAGTTCATCCACTAGGGTTTTGATGTAGCCCTAACAAAGCATCAATGGTTTGATTGTTTTAATTATTGGGGACCTTTATATACATGCATAGATTGTGTAATTCAGACGATTCTTATTATAGAATTGAGCAATAAAAGTCTTATAAATTCAGTTTCAATGATTTCTTATCTTGTCTTAGATATTTAGTTGTTGTTATTGAACTCAATCTCTCTTGTTTTCTGTGATCATGAGAGAGATTATTACACAATGGTAATCACTGAATATATTATTATGAGCTTTGATGGATTATGCCTAGAGAAGATGAACCATACTGCACCCTAGATTAGAGTAGTTAGGCAGATGGCCCATGCCAATCGAAGATAGTCCATGGCTTAGCCTTAATCATATGTTATCTTCTTAACGGATGAAGGTGAGCTTGTAGCCACCGACACCACTTATGCATGATGTAATTCCCCATAGTTGATTCAATTGACCATTGATTGTGGAGTTAGTGGTGAAGTCAAATACCCTAGATTTCTCTCATACTATCTTCATTTTCTATCTACTTTGATTTATTTTATTTTATCTTTTTAATTAGTTTAAAAATCAGAATTCTTTTCTCATAAATTTAATTAGAATTAATTCAGTATTCCAACTCATCAGACCATAATCCCTGAGGTACGATACCCCTTTCGATAGCCCTATTCTGCAAGGAATTCGTTCTATTGCGAATTGTGAAAATTTTTAATTGATATACTTTTTGAGTCACACTCACACACGAATCAAACACTTTCTTCTGCCAAAAGTAAATTATGTCAAATCACTTTTTGACGGTGAAATGACTTTATTGCCCTTTGACTTCTAACCTAACCCTTTTGAACTCTAAATTTACCTATTTAACCTTGTGTAACTGACCAAAATACCTCTAACTATGACTTCACATTATAGACCCCCAACTATGTAAATTTAAGTCAACACTTTTGTCACGCCACGATTTCTGACTTTCGGAACCCGAGGGTGATTAGGTTTTCACATCATCAACTCACATCAAAATCTAACTATAGTACTATACATTGATACCAAGTTGTCACACCTTGGTTTCTGAGCCACCAGAGATATTGTCTTCAAGCCCGAGGGTGAACACTTCCATAACTCCAATGGACTACCTCAACCTTTAATTCAATGCGGTAGTGTAAAATACATGCATATGATTATCTACGTATAACTCGACATCAATCACAAACTAAGGCCCCACACGTGGCCACACTTGCCTAAGCTTAGTTGCAAACTACCGTTTTGCACAATCGAACTGTGTTTTTCGCATAATCGAAAACTTTATTGATCAAAGTACATGTGAAGTACCATCAAGATTACGCTGGAATTAAGGTTTTATATTATCAAAAATCTCGATTGATCGAAGTACGTGCGAAGTACTATCGAGATTGCACTGGAATTTGAGGTCTTATACTATCAAAAATCTCGATGGAAGCTCGCACAATTGATGGATTTCGATTATGCAAAACTTTGATTTCGGACTATCAAAATTCTATTGAAGGATTTCGATCATGTGAAAATGTGATTTCACATAATCGAAATATCCTTTTTGCAGCGATCTTGCAACTTTACATTTGGTCCATCTCAAGTCCCAATTCCATTCTAACATCCTAGAATAGTCTCACAACATTCTAATCGTTGTTGAAATGTAAAAGCTCATACGTTTAAGTCAAAATCATACATCTGAACCAATCTATACACATAGATTAAATCTCTAAGTGATCATTTCCATACAATTTATACATTGAGGTTCAAACTAAACATCATACATTCATTTTCTCAAAATTCATATACATGCGACATATGAGGATTACAATTGAAGTCAATTACATAAAGCTTGTCCAAGTGTAAAACAACATTTCTAAAGAAACTAGTCGATATGCCACAAGCCGGCATGAACATCTATATACATGCATCCAAAAGAAACTCTAAAAATCCACTCGAGCATTCTAAACCTCATCCTCTATGGGAGCTTTATTTGAAAAGAGTTTGGGGGAAGGTGGTGAGCATACAACTACGCCTAGTAGGAATGATCCACCTGACCCGACCTTGACTCAGGCAGCCATGCATGAATGCAAAATGAAATCTCTATATGGCTACATGTCATGATCTTATGGTTTTCATGTTCAAAATAATATCGTTTTGGAAATCATGCATAATGCCACAAATTCTCAATACACATAAATAGTTTAAAAATGAATCACATTAACCAAATAGACTCACGCCACGTATACTCTAAAATTACTTTAACTGGGGACTTCTGCTTGTCACAATTCCATAGTAAGGGTCTTTTCAAGACCACAAACTCTGCTTACGTTTTATGGGTTGCTAACCCGACGGAAACGAAATCCACTTAACCAAGTTTTGGGCCTTGCACCCTAGGGTTTCGGGCTCTTCTTAATTCTCACACATGCCCCAAAAACCACAAGTTCTCACATAAGTGCACATTATCACATAAATGCACCAAAACAAATTGTCACCAATTTCACTTAATACACAACATTACCAAGTTAATGCATTTCAAATTTCAACTCATACATATTCAATGCAATTCAATCATCTCACAAAAATCACAATAATACATTTTAAAGAAAAACCTTCTTTTATGCATGCCTTCTACACATGGAGTTGAATTTCTAAAATACTTCTAAAATGAAAGCAAGGTCACGTAATGCATTCATGAATATCACTAAGCCATGTATAATACATAAATTCTATCTAGGTATACTAGACAATCCATATATATGCATGAAATATCACATTTCATATAATTTTCAAAGAAAAGTCTCATGTCACAAGTATGTGAACTATAGAATCAAAATAAAGCAAGGATTCACTCCCTTACCTCAAATATTAAGTCTTGGAAGCTAAGTCCCAAAATTCTAGATTTTCTATCCTTGCCAAAAGTGAACTTTTGGTCGGTTTAATACGTAGCCCTCATCGAGTAGAGCAATCCATTTACCTTCAGAGTTCGCCAAATCCTAGCCCAATACATCCGAATTGAAGAGAGAAAGAAGAAAGGTGAAATGGGAGAGAGAAATATATATTCAGATGTGTATAATGGTTGAGGTCTCTATCTTAGATATTTATAATATCTTGGGGTACGAAATGATTGAAATGCCCCCGAGTCACTTAATGTACTTTCCTGACCTCCGTTTTTGATTTCGAAAGTGGCTATGGCTCCAAAATTGCTTCCTTAACTCATTTAAAATTTCGTTTGGCCCAAAATCAAAAATGATATTTTTTCAGAAATTTCTTGGATTCCCGGGCCCACCCGGACCACGTTTCGAGGCCCGTTGACCCAAAAATCTTAAATTACCCCAAATGTTATGAAAACTTCCCAAAACCTCTAAACAAATTCCAAACATGTTTGCTACATTTCAAATATGCTAAACATCATTTAAAATGCAATTAGGGCAAAATGATAATTAGGATAGAAACCGGTCAAAATTGAACCTGGTCTCTAAAACTTTCCAACCTTCAAGGAATTTCGTTCTTGAAATTAAAACGTACCTATGTGGTGAACAATTCGGGATTCTTGGAATGCACTTTTTGTTCTCGCTCCCACATAGCTTTTTCAACTCCGTTATATCTCTAAAGTACCTTGACCAATGGAATGGGTCTTCCCCTGAAATACTTGTTCTCTAGTATCTAGAATCTAAATCAACCTCTCCTCATATGACACATCCTTCTCCACCTCAAGGTTTGTCCAATCTAACACATCTGAAAGATTCGGTTCATACTTTCTCAACATAGACACGTGAAAAGTGTTGTGACACTTGACATTTGTGGTGACAATGCCAAGTGATATGCAATCTCACCAACTCGATCCAGAATCTTAAATGGCCCTATAAATCTTGGCGCTAGCTTGCCACTACAACCAAATCTCATCAAGCCCCTCTGTGGCGAGACCTTTAGAAAGACATGGTCTCCAACCTCAAATGCTAATGGTTGCCGCCTCCTATCAGCTTAGTTTTTTTATCAACTCTAAGCCGTAAGCAACCGTTGCCTTATACATTGATTTTCATGCTCACTCTGAGACTTGTAAATCAAATATTACAACTTGATCAGGTCTAGTTTTGACACCGAAGATTGCCAATTACAAAAATATATGTCACATAGTAACGTTAACACTCCCCCTCAAGGTGGAATGTGTATGGAAATAATATCCAGCTTGCATATCAAACCATGAAATAAATCTCTTTCCAACTATTTGTTGAAGATATTTGCAAGTTAAGAGTGTCCAAATGACCTTGATGCCAAAAAAATATTTTAGGTTGCCCAAATCTTGGCAATAAGTGAACAATGAGTGATTAAACTTTGATTGGGAAAACTAGCCTCAAGAAAATTCTGCGTCTCCCCCTTTCAGGAAAACCCAAGTAGATTCACCATGAATATGAAAAATATATTGATGAAAGATTTATAAAATCAATACCATGAATCTTTCCTATCAATATTCTATCAAGGACAACTTGAAATTAAATACGAAGTTGTCGATATAAATTATTGTTGAATGAATAACAAGGAGGGTCTGCAAAAATGAACAACATGATTCCAAACACTTCATGAGAAAATTTAGCATATAGCCAACAATATGCATTTAAGCACACCAAAAATAACTCTGCGGCAATAATAATAAAATGAAAACAGATGATGATATTTGGTTTAGAGGCCCCTTGAATGATATGGTCACAAAGACACTCCTTTGATGATGTCATTCTACAATTGACATAAAAAAAAATGCACGGAATGATGCATCAAGCAAAATGATGACAAAAAATCAACAATTCATTGCTTAATAATTTACGAGTGAACAGAAAAATAATTGATATAAAACAAGTGGAAGACTGATTTGGAGTAGGATACGATTAACTTGCTCTAATACCATGTATTAATATAATTCATAGATAATTCACTCTCCCTTTCTCTTATAGCTAAACCAATTAAACATATTTTACTTTTTGGTATCAGAGCCTGATAGGCGTTGAATTTTACGCATTATAGCCTCTTAATTTTCATATTTTATTCTCTTAGTGGTAGATTATTTGTGATTTTACTTTGTTTTAATATTTTTTGTATTTTTAGGTCCTTAATGATAATTTCAATCAATTTATGATTTTTGGACTCTTAAAGATGACATTCAAGAGGGTTATAAGAAGCCTACATCAAGTGGACCAAGTCTAGACAATATTCTGACTCAAAACAATCCAAGGAAGAGGCCTAAGAGAATTATAACTGCTTAAGGAGATTATGGGCTGAAATCTAATTCTGCGCGAAATAAAGTTTTAATCCTGTTTTGGTAAACTGCTCGTAACTATTATTTTTGACTGTCAAAATGGCCCAGTTCTTGTATTGATTGAACAAAATTCGATTCTGCATCTTTTTGTATTTCATAAAAAATTTTATAAATTGGACTTCTAAGGCATCAAACGTTGGCCCGAAGTTCAGCAGAAAATCCACCTGATTAGGGCCTACGGGAAAACCCTAAATTGTCTCCTAATTAGGCGGGGACACTTCATATTCTCTTGGCTATTAAAAGTGACGAATTGGGGCTGTATGGGGAACCTTTGGCAGCAACTTTAAAGAGCTTTTGGAGTGAAGAATCATTGGAGAACAAGGCGTAGCATGACTTCCATGAAAATGATGTCTTCTTCCTTAACTGTTGAAGCGTCTTCTTCCTGAACCGTTGAAGCGTCTTTTTCTACCATGAGCGGCTAGTTCAACCATTAAGGTTTTAATGTAGCCCTAACTAAGCATCAATGGTTTGATTATTCTAATTATTGAAAATTTTTGTATTCATGCATAGATTGTGTAATTTAGAGGATTATATTATATAAAGAATTGAGCATTAAAGTCTTAACATTTAGTTTCAATGATTTTTTTTTATCTTATTTTAGATATTTAGTTATTGTGATTGAATTCAATCCCTCTTGTTTTCTGTGATTATGAGAGTGATTATTACACAATGGTATTAATTGAATGTATGATTAAAATTTTGCCTCTTGCATGTCATCTTTAAAAGCCCAAAATCATGGTTTTAACTGAAATAATCATTAAGGCCCTGAAAATACAAAAAACACTAAAACGAAGTAAAATCACAAAATGATCTATCACTAAAAGAATAAAATACATAAGTTAAGAGGCTAGAATGCGTAACATTCAATGCCGATCACACTCCCAAACTTACATATTGCTAGTCCCTTAGCAATAGAATAAAACAAAACTAAAACAAAAGAAACTGACAAATACTAACTAAACTACTCAACTACACTTTCGTGGGAGACACGATTGCATTTAGCATATGCAACAAGCCTTTAAACCCCTAGGTTCCCCTTAGTGGATGAGTTATAGTCTTATGAGGGTTTCCAGAAATATTACCCACAAACATTCAAAATTCTGTTTCAACATTAATTCAAGAAGAAGATTACAATATATAGTTACAAACTTGCATTCAAGAATAATTTCAAACTTTCAAATTCCATAATTCAAAGCAATGGTCACCACACATAATTCACATCAACACATCTCAAAGCAACCAACTCTAGTCCCTCGTGTAAAGTGAACTAACAGTCATCTCATGTAACATAACCCAGCTCCGAATATATTAAGGCACATACCCCTTCAACTCATTAGTTCCCCTTATTGAAATCATACTTCCAAACATGAATACATGACTTTTTTTTATTTTTTTTTCATTCTTTTTTTTCATTGCTTTATTGGTTGTGCAATGTCTTGATCTATTAAGCTTTCTGAAAAACCCATGTAGCAAGCTTTCAGTCAATGACTCCCAAACCAGATGGCTTTAGGGCACTAGGTGTTAAGACACCCCGAAGAACCTAATTACTCGAATCAGTCAAGTTACAAATCAAGACAACCAATGCTCATCTTTTCTCCCCCTTTCACTTTTGACGCGAACACTCCGTGCTTCCTGAGGCATAGAGGCCCGGTTACTCATGAAAGAGATCAAATTGATTTGCTTATTCAACATATTTATTTTTTCTTTTTTTCATTGAAGTCAAGTAAAACACATCATCGGTACTCATTCTCAAGAGATACTAATTAATATCAAGCATATGTAACATAATAACTCACAACCAAACTTTATACCCCACAAGATTATGCTAGTGTGCCTGTGCATGTGAGGAAACTAAAACCAATCACCCCAAGGCATGTCAATGCAAACCATGATTAAAACCATATAATTTAAACCATAGTTTCCAAAAATTTTAAACATACTCAAAAACTGCAAGTTAAGCACCCACATAAGGTACTAATCCCTTGAATAATGTCAAAACATTCTATCTAAAAACAAAACAAAAGAAAATAAAACAAACAAACTAAGAAAATAAAATAAACAAAAATCCTAGAACAAGAAGAATTTTACAAAAATTTCTCCCATATTGCAATAAAGTACAAAAATAAGGCATCGCCTCACCCCCAAACTTAAACTGTACATTGTCCTCAATGTACATCCAATAAAAACATAGAGAAGGGTAAGAATGAGAATACTAGGAATTCAGAGAAGTAGTGGCACGAAAAGATATCAAACCAAGTTGTAAGAAGGCAATGCAAGCACACCCCCAAACTTGGATGTTACAACCTGTCAAAACAAACCACTATACCCCACCAACCAAGTGAAATAGCATGGGTGAAAATAAACATGAAATAGAAAATTATTATTATTATAAATTTTTTGAAACTGAATTTATACAGAAAGAACAAATAAAAATAATAATAATAAAAAAAATGAAAAATAAAATAAAATACAAAAGATAGTTACCTCCAATCAAGGATGTGGTGGTGACTGAGCATCTGGATCCAAGTTCGCCTGGCGCATCAATGCACGCAGCATCCTCCTCATCTCTAGCTGATCCTCCTGAGTCTCACGAAAGTGATAAGCCATCTTTGTCTGCATAGCTCCAAACTGTGTGGAAACCTCAGTCTGTAAGGTGCCAAACTGGGCGGTCAACCCAGCAATCTGCCCCTCTAAATAATGATAATCATGTCCACCAGCTTGTGTATGTATATTTTCTTCTTCTTCTTCTGCTTCCATCTCCTGTGGATCCTCCACCGGTGGTGGTATGTTTACAGCTTTCCCTCCTTGAGCCAATCGAGATACTTCACCTGGCGCAGCAATGACTCTTTGATACATATGAGAATGGCTCAAATTCCAGTTATGTGTGCTATAATGAATATCTCGTGGAAAAGCAAGCTCGTCCTCATCGACTGCATACCCTGTGCAATGAGTAACTGGTGAATAATAGTAGGGAATGGAAACTCCCAGTCACTTGCACTGCCCGGTGCCTTGGCCACAATTTGGCCCCAGACAATCTGTGGGAATGATAGCCAATGCCCAAAATGTATGGCATATAAAGCTCGAAGGAACTCTTGACGCCTCTAGGTTTTATGTCCAATGGGACACACATTCTTGTACAAAATAGTATCAAGGAACCATAGATGACTTGGCGTAGAAGACTTTGAAGCTGCATTACGCTTTGGCCCAGAGAATTAGTTAGCACACAAACGTGCAACCACATTACCCACCGACAAATCATCGGGTAAAGGAGTGTAAATATTGGTTAAATCAGTTGGGCATTCATGAGGACAGCCTATGGCAATAGAAATCGAAAACATATCAACCTGAACTCGTGTTCCATCCACTGAAGAAATAAGCACACCCCGCTCGTTAGGTTTTGGCATTAAGTTCTGATAAAAAACTTTGACGAGCCTCGGGTATATAGTAGTAGATAACGGAACAAAAATTGATACCGACCGATGACGACGGATGTCAGAAATTCCCCATCATGTCTCAGGAAACATAGCATACAGTTCGGCGATGTCAAACGTCGCTTCAAAATTCAAGGCTCTTAGATGCCATCTTTCATGAATTCCATCTCGGCGAGATCTTGAGGAAACGAATGTTGGATCATGTCTTGCTCGGTGAGGATTGCGCAAGCTTGAAGCACCTTGGTGATTTGCTCTCTTTGGTGCCATAGAAATAGAAAAAGTTTGGTTGAGGAATTAAATCAAACACTTGGTGTGCACAATAAAAGTTTCTCCTTCAACCTCTTCTTTCGAAAATGTTTTCACCCCAAATTGAACAATTCAATCCACCAATTATGTCCCCCAAACTTGGTCTTCAAAAGCCCTCAAAAAGATTGACACAATTTTGTAAAATAAAAACTCTACTTACTTTGATGAAGAACTTGAGAAAGTAAGAGTTTTCTTGAGAACTAGTGATGATCAATCCAATTTTGATGTTGATGTTGATGATGATCAATGATAAATACTTGTATGAGAATCACCAATTGAAGAAAATATATTCTCGATTGAAGTAGAAGTCAAATTGGATCACAAAGTTGTCAAAGAAGCAAGTAGTAGCAAGTAGATGACAGGGGGTCTATATATAACCCAAAAATTTGGGCAGCCTCTTATTGGGCTTGGGCGATCGATCCCCCCAGCAATGGGCGATCGATCGCCCACTTGCTGGTCCTCCCAAGTGAGGAAAAAAATGGGGCGATTGATCCTCTTTCTGCTGGCCTGTTTGAGCCTCAATCGCCCAAAGTCGACCGGGACGTGTATTTTTGGAGTCTCTATCTCCCAAGGTCGATTGAGAGCTCATTTTTTCACCCATTTTGAGTCCAAAGACCATGGTACACCTCTTGGCATCCTCCGAAAGCAACTTATACATCAAAAACTCAAAGAAAACACATCAAAACGTAACTAAAATTGAAAGAAACATTAAGAAAACATAAACTAAAAATTGAAATCAAAGAAAACTAAAGAAATTAAAGGATAGAAATACATACAAATCCTACAATTTAACGTCTGTAGGCGACGATCAACTCTCTGAAGGGATTAAGTCGGATAGACGGGATCCGTCAAGTCGACGGACTCCACGTCTCTTGTTGGCACAAATCCTTCTACACAATGCTTCAACCTTTGTCCATTAACTTTTATCAAAGTATTATCTCGAAAACTTTGAATTTTCACAGCACTGTGAGGAAAAATCAAAATCACTTGGCATGGTCCATCCCACCTTGAATGTAACTTCCCGGGAAACAATCGAAGCTTTGAATTGAAGAGCCACACTTTATCACCTGGAGAGAAGGACTTTCTTGAGATATATCTAACATGGAACACCTTCGTCCTCTCTTTGTAAATTCGTGAACTTTCATAAGCATCATGTATGAATTCTTCCAATTCATTCAACTGTAACTTTCTCTTTTCTCTAGCTCTTTTTGCATAGAAATTGAATTTTCGGATCGCCCAAAGTGCTTTGTGCTCAATCTCTACTGGAAGATGACATGTTTTCCCGTACACCAACCGATATCTGTATACTATGGCATGGAGTTATCGTATACTCCAAACAATTGCTCACCCCGAAGTGATTTGGGTGGTTTAGCATATATAGAATTTACCACAATTATAGAAAATTGATCTTCTAGCACATTCTCTTCCTTTTGTTTTTCTTGACCCTCAATTTCATCTGTAGGCTCAGACACATCCGCAGAGTCTATGAAGAAGACATTAGTCTGATCTGGAGGGTTCTCAACAGCATTAAAAATATTAAGCTTAACCTTCATGTTGCCAAATGAAATATCCATGATCCCCGACCTACAATTTATGCAAGCATCGACAGTGGCTGATTCGTGTGTGAGTGTGACTCAAAAATATATCAATTAAAAATTTCCACACTTCGCAATAGAACGAATTCCTTGCAGAATAGGGCTATCGAAAGGAATGGGTATCGAACCTCAGGGATTATGTTCTGACGAGTTGGATTACGGAATTAATTCTAATTAAATTTAGAAGAAAAGAATTCTGATTTTTAAACTAAACTAATTAAAAAATAAAATAAAATAAATCAAAGTAAACAAGATAGTGAAGATAATAGGAGAGAAACCTAGGGTGTTTGACTTCACCACTAACTCCACAATCAATGGTCAATTGAATCAACTATAGGGGAATTACATCATGCATAAGTGGTGTCGGTGGCTACAAGCTCACCTTCATCCGTCAAGAAGATAACATATGATTAAGGTTAAGCCATGGACTATCTTCGATTGGCATGGGCCATCTGCCTAACTACTCTAATCTAGGGTGCAGTATGGTTCATCTTCTCTAGGCATAATCCATCAAAACTCATAACAATATATTCAGTGATTACCATTGTGTAATAATCTCTCTCATGATCACAGAAAACAAAAGAGATTGAGTTCAATAACAACAACTAAATATCTAAGACAAGATAAGAAATCATTGAGATTGAATTTACAAGACTTTTATTGCTCAATTCATTAATAAGAATCCTCACAATTACACAATCTATGCATGTATATAAAGGTCCCCAATAATTAAAACAATCAAACCATTGATGCTTTGTTAGGGCTACATCAAAACCCTAGTGGATGAACTAGCCGCTCATGGTAGAAGAAGAAGCTTCAACTGTTGAGGAAGAAGACATCATCTTTCTGAATTACGCGTATGACTTCGTTCTCCAATGGCTCTGCAATATGTTTCTGTTCTCTTCTCAGCCCTCTCAGACTCTCCAATCTCTATGTAAGCTCTCTCAATTCAGCCTCCAAGTCTTCCCTTTATTTCCCAAGAGAATACACCAAAGTCCTAATCCAATTAGGAATTAATTAGGGTTTCCCGCAGCACTAATCAGGTGGGTTTTTCCTGCTGACTTCGGCCTGACTTTTGACCCACTAGAAGTCCGATTTACGGAATTTTTGTGAAATATAAAAGTGTGCAGAATCAAATTTCATTCAACCCCACGCAAAAATAATGTCGATTTGAGGCTTGAAAATAAGACTTCTGGTCCGTTTTCCAAAACGGGATTAAGACTGTATTATGCGCAGATTTGGGCTTCAGGCCCGAAACCTTCTTAAGCAGCCGTAATTCTCTTGGACCTCTTTCTTGGGCTGATTTGAGTTGAAATAAATGGTTGAGTGAATCTCCTTGATGTAGGCTTCATCTCACCATCTTGGATGTCTTCTTTAAAAGCCCAAAATCCTGGTTTTAACTGAAATAATCATTAAGGCCCTGAAAATACAGAAAACACTAAAACAAAGTAAAATCACAAAATAATCTATCACTAAGAGAATAAAATATATAAATTAAGAGGTTAGAATGCGCAACATTCAACGCCTATCACACCCCCAAACTTACATATTGCTAGTCCCTTAGCAATAGAATAAAATAAAACTAAAATAAAGAAACTAACAAATACTAACTAAACTACCCAACTCCACTTTCGTGGGAGAAACGATTGCATTTAGCATATGCAACAAGCCTTTAAACCCCTAGGTTCCCCCTAGTGGACGAGTATAGTCTCGTGAGGGTTTCCAGAAATGTTACCCACAAACATTCAAAATTCTGTTTCAACATTAATTCAAGAAGAAGATTACAATACATAGTTACAAACTTGCATTCAAGAATAATTTTAAACTTTCAAATTCCATAATTCAAATCTATGGTCTCCACACATAATTCACATCAACATATCTCAAAATAATCAACTCTAATTCCCTCGTGTAAAGTGAACTAGCAGTCATCTCATGTAGCATAACCAAGCTCTGAATATATTAAGGCACATACCCCTTCAACTCACTAGCTCTCCTTATTGAAATCATACTTCCAAACATGAATACATGACTTTTTCATTTTTTTCTCATTCTTTTTTTTTCATTGCTTTATTGGTTGTGCAATGTCTTGATCTATTAAGCTTTCTGAAAGATCCATGTAGCAAGCTTTCAGTCAGTGACTCCCAAACCAGATGACTTTAGGGCACTAGGCTTTAAGATACCCCGAAGACCTAATTACTCGAATCAGTCAGGCTACAAATCAAGACAACCAATGCTCATCTTTTCTCACCCTTTCACTTTTGACGCAAACACTCCGTGCTTCCTGAGGCATAGAGGCCCGGTTACTCATGAAAATGATCAAATTGATTTGCTTATTCATCACTTTTTTTTCTTTTTTCTCTTTTTTTTTTCTTTTTCATTGAAGTCAAGTAAACACATCATCGGTACTCATTCTCAAGAGATACTAATTAATATCAAGCATATGTAACTCAATAACTCAAAACATAGGTTTATACCCCACAAGATTATGCTAGTGTGTTTGTGCATGTAAGGAAACTAAAATCAATCACTCCAAAATATGTTATTGCAAACCATGATTAAAATTACTTAATTTAAATCACAGTTTTCAAAAATTTCAAACATACTCAAAAATTGCAAGTTATGCACCTACATAAAGTATTAATCCCTTGAATAATGTCAAAACATTCTATCTAAAAACAAAATAAAATAAAATAAAATAAAACAAACTAAGAAAATAAAATAAAATAAAATCCTAATACAAAAAGAATTTCACACAAATCTCCCCCCATATGCAATAAAGCACAAAAATAGGCATCGCCTCACCCCCAAACTTAAACTGTACATTGTCCTTAATGTACTAGCAATCAAAGCATAGAGAAGAGTAAGAACGATATTACCGGGATCATGGAGCAGTGGAAAAAAAATAGAGTACATCACGAGCACGAAGGCAATGCAAGCACACCCCCAAACTTGGATGTTTCAATCTGTCAAAACAAACCACTATACCCCAAAGATCAAGTGAAAATAGTATAGGTGAAAATAAATATGAAAGAGAAAAATCCTAAAAAAATAAAATATTTTTTCATTTTTCAAGTTTTTTATTTTTTATTTTTTTTTACAATAAAAATCTAACTATAAAAAGAAAAATAAAAAGAAAACTAAAAATAAAATAACATACAAAAGATGGTTACCTTCCTGTCAAGGATGTGGTGGTGACTGAGCATTCGGATCTAAGTTTGCTTGGCGCATCAGTGCACGCATCATCCTCCTCATCTCTAGTTGCTCTTGGCGAGTGTCACGAAAGTGATCCGCCATCTCTGCTCTCATTGCACCAAACTGTGTGGAGACTTCTGTCTGTAAGGTGCCAAACTGGGCTGTCAACCCAGCAATCTGCCCTTCTAAATATTGATAATTATGGCCACCAGTCTGTGCATGTACTTCCTCTTCCTCTGCCTCCATCTCCTCTGGATCGTCCACCGGTGGTGGTACATCTACATGCTCTCCTCCTTGGGCCAACCGAGATACCTCACCAGGCGCTGCTATGACTCTCTGGTGCATATGAGATCGACTCAAGTTCCAGTCATGCGTGCCATAATGAAGGTCATGTGGAAAGGCAAGCTCGTCCTCATGGACTGCATATCCCTGTGCCACAAGCAACTGGTGAATAATAGTAGGGAATGGAAACTCCCAGTCACTTGCACTGTCTGGTACCTTGGCCAAAACTTTGGAATAGAATTTCTCCATCTGGCCCCAGACAATCTGTGGGAATGACAGCCAATGCCCAAAATGTATGGCATATAAGGCTCTGAGGAACTCTTGACGTCTTTCGGTTTTATGTCCAATTGGACATACATTCTTGAGTAGCACAGCGTCAAGGAACCATAAATGATTTGGCATTGAAGACTTTGAAGCTGCATTCCTTTTTGGCCCAGAAAATTGGTTGGCACACAATCGTGCAACCACATTGCCCACCGACAACTCGTCGGGTAAAGGAGTATAGATATGAGATAAATCAGCTGGGCATTCATGAGGACAACCCATGGCAATGGCAATGGATGACATGTCCACTCGAACTATTGTTCCATCTACGGAAGAAGTAAGCACATCCCACTCATCCGATTTCGGCATTAAGTTTTGATAAAATACCTTGACAAGCCTCGGGTAAATGGTAGATGAGAGTGGAACAAAAATGGATGCCGACCGACGACGATGGATGTCAGAAATCCCCCATCGTGTCTCGGGAAACATACCATACAGTTCGGCTATGTCAAACGTTGTTTCATAGTTCAACGCCCTTGGATGCCATCTCTCTTGAATACCGTCTCGGCGAGATCGTGAAGAACCTGTGGTCGGATCATTCCTCGCTCGGCGAGGATTACGTGAACTTGAAGCATCTTGGTGACTTGCTCTCTTTGGTGCCATAGAAGTAGAAAAAGTGTGGTTGAGGAATTAAATCGAACACTTGGTGTGCACAATTCTTTTGTAACTTTCAACCTCCTTTTTTTTCGGCAATTTTTCCACCCAAATCGAACAAGTAATTGCACCAAATTGATCCCCCAAACTTGGTCTTCAAAAGCCCTAAAAAAGATTTGAACAATTTCTTCAAGGAAAAACTTCACTTACTTTGATGTTGAACTTGAAAAAGTGTGAGCTTCCTTTGAGAACTAGTGATTTTTGATCCAATTTGATGTTGAAGTTGATGTTGATCAATGTTGAATTCTTGTATAATAATCACTAATTGAAGAAATTAGTTTTTCGGATGATGTAGAACTTGAATTGGAGTTCAAAGAGGTCTAGGATGCAAGTGGTAGCAACATAGGAGGATAAGGAGTCCATTTATAGCATAAATTTTCGGCCAGCCCACCCATGGGCTTGGGCGATCGATCCCCCCTAGGGTGGGCGATCGATCGCCCACCTGATGGTGGGGAATTTCTAAAAAACACATGGGGCGATCGATCCCCCTTGACTGGGGCGATCGATCCCCCTCCTGAAGGCCTGTTTGACCCTCCATCGCCCAAGTTCGACCGAGACTTGATATTTTTGAGTCTCCATCGCCCAAGGTCGATCGAGAGCACTATTTTTCACCCGTCTTGAGTCCGAATATCCCGGTACACCTCTTGGCATCCTCCGGAAGCAACTTATACATCAAAAACTCAAAGAAAAAACATTAAAACGCAACTAGAATTGAAGAAAAACCTAAGAAAACTAAAGCTAAAAATTAAAATTAAAGAAAACTAAAAGAAATAAAGTATAGGAATACATACAGAACCTACTATTTAACGTTCGTAGGAGACGATTGACTCTCCGAAGTGATTAAGTCGGATAGACGGGATCCGTCAAGTCGACGGACTCCACGTCTCTTCTTGGCACACATCCTTCCACACAATGTTTCAACCTTTGGCCATTAACTTTCATCAAAGTATTATCTCGAAAGCTTCGAATTTCCACGGCACCATGAGGAAAAACCGAAATCACTTGGAATGGTCCATCCCACCTTGAACGCAATTTTCCGGGAAACAACCGAAGCTTGGAATTGAAGAGCCACACTTTATCACCTGGAGAGAAGGACTTTCGTGAGATATGTCGATTGATAAGCACAGAATGTTGTGCATTCAGTCCTTCTAATTTACATATGTTAATCCTTTAAATATGTTTATATTAGTATTTTTATAGTGCTATTCTGTTTTTATCATTTTCAGATCCTTAGATGAAATAATGGTTAATTCCATGGTTCTTGGGCTTTCAATGAGGCTTCCATAAGAAGAAGAAATTGCCATTAGTTTGGGCCAAATTCCAATGATGAGTCCGTGGATTGGGCCAAGATATATTGAAGATTTAATGCAAAAGGGGCCAAGAATCTCAATTGGTTCATTCATTGGGTCAACTACAAGTGCAAGACTAATCTCAAGCCCAAAATTCGTTCAAAATTCTGATCTGCGCACTGTTTGTATTTTGACCATAACTTCATGCTCGAAACTCCAATTAAGGCGATTTTTGCAGCTATGGAAAGATAAAAGAGAGTTCTAAATACGTTTAGTTTTAAGAAATCTCTAAATATGGCATCTTGGTGGTTGAAAGTGGCCAAAATAGTAGGATAAATATTCTGGGCAGATTTTTCTTTGGTTGCTTTTGTGACAAGTGACCAATGATATGACAAGCAACCACCCCACTCAATTAATTCACCAAAGTGATATACACATGGAGGGAGATGATCCAATTCTTCTAAAATGGAATACATATGGAGCTATTTAGGCCATAGGATGAGTTTTAGTGGAAGACATGGTGGACACTCATATTGCACTAACTTTGGCTATAAATGGAGGGGAATTGAGTAGTGTAGAAGGGGAAGTGAGTGGAAATA
Source organism: Cornus controversa (assembly GCA_026545225.1). Lineage (NCBI taxonomy): Eukaryota > Viridiplantae > Streptophyta > Magnoliopsida > Cornales > Cornaceae > Cornus > Cornus controversa. The sequence goes on from CM048851.1 coordinate 45,501,442, forward strand.
TTCTGCACACATAGAGAAATATGAAGTGTTCTTCAACCATGAAGACTTGTAAGTTAGCCATGAGGAGCTAAAACTCTTCCTAGGGCATTGATGTAGCCCTAGCCAAGCATCAATGGTATGATAATAGTATTTTTATTTGGGATTGTTATATGTGTATAATAAGTTGTATAACTTTGAGGATTACATTTGTAATTGAAGTATAAAGTTATGTTTAATCTTGACTTCATTCTTCTCTTGTCTTATAAAGTATGAAAGTTATACAATAGTTTTATTAGAACATAAATTCATTAGATTTGATAATTCATGCTTAAGGAAGATGAATCGTTCTACACTTTTAATTTCATGTTATTTCTTTTATTTAAGTAGTTAGGTAGACGATTCATGCTAACTAAAGATGAATTATTCTTATCTTTTGATTTATGTATTTTCTTGAAGATATCATGGTGGTATGTGACAAATTCCATGAATCATGATTATACATATGTAACTTTCCCAAGTTAAATTACATTCTTCCATTGATGTAAGGCTAGTGGTGAAATCAATATCCTAGTCCCTCTTATATTTATTAATTCAAACTTTAACTAGTGCCATTTATTTTATGTTAAACAAATACCAAAAATATCAACCTCTCTTTCAATGAATCAAATGAGACTAATTTAATCACATTCTCTGTGGGATCGACACCTTCACAAGAGCCCTATCTTACAAAGATTCGTGCTATTGCGAGTGGTTTATTAAGAATTGGATAAGAATTATTTTAGTAAAACAAAATACCCTTTCCAAGCACAACATCGATCATGAAATGCTTTCGTCCTCTCCTTGTAAATTCGTGAACTTTCATAAGCATCACGTCTAAACTCTTCTAATTCATTCAATTGCAACTTCCTCTCTTCCCCAGCTCTTTTTGCATCGAAATTGAATTTTCGAATTGCCCAAAGTGCCTTGTGCTCAATCTCTACTGGAAGATGACATGCTTTCCCATACACCAACCGATATGGTGACATACCGATAGGGGTCTTGTAAGCAGTCCGATACGCCCATAGTGCTTCGCTCAGTCGCAATGACCAATCTCTTCTATCCGGTCTCACTGTCTTCTCAAGAACATGCTTAATTTCTCGATTGGACAGCTCTACTTGCCCACTTGTTTGAGGATGATAAGGCGTTGCCACCTTATGTGTCACTGAATATTTAGCAAGCAAACCTCTCAAGAATTTATTGCAAAAGTGAGTACCACCATCACTGATCAAGGCTCGAGGAATTCCAAATCGACTCAAAATATTCTCATGCATGAATTTGATTACCACCTTGTGATCATTGGTTCGAGTTGCAATGGCCTCCACCCACTTGGAGACATAATCCACTCCAACCAGAATATATTCGTATCCAAAAGAAGGTGGAAAGGGTCCCATAAAATCAATTCCCCAAACATCAAAAATCTCCACCACCAGAATGGGGCTCATTGGCATCATATCACGCCTCGACATTGAACCCAATCTTTGACAACGATCACAAGTCTTACAGAAAACATATGCATCGTGAAATAGAGAAGGCCAAAAGAATCCACATTGAAGTACCTTTGCCGCTGTCTTCCTTGCACTGAAGTGGCCTCCACATGCCAATGAGTGGCAGAACTTGAGAATATCTTGAAACTCATGGTCTGGGACACATCGCCGAATAATCTGATATGGACAATATTTAAATAACTCTGGATCCTCCCAAAAGTAATGATGAACTTTAGAGAAGAATCGATCACGTTCTCTCTTGGTCCAGTCTCTTGGCACTTTTCCTGTGGCTAAATAGTTCACAATATCTGCATACCATGGTGTGGAGTTGTCGGACACTCCAAACAATTGCTCCCTCTGAAGTGTTTTGGAAAGTGTAGTGCATACAGAAGTTACCACCATGGTAGAAATTTGATCTTCAAACACCTTCTTCTCCTTCTGTTTTTCTTGCACCCTTATTTCATCTGTAGATTCAATCACCTCTTCAGAGTCTATGAAGAAAATATCAGTCTGATCTGGAGGATTCTCAACAGCATTGAAAATATTAAGTTTAACCTTCATGTTGCCAAAGGAAATATCCATGATCCCTGACCTACAATTTATGCAAGCATCAGCAGTAGCTAAGAAAGGTCGACCAAGGATCACATGAATGTGCCTCTTCAGATTGTGAACCGGCTCAGTGTCAAGTACAATGAAATCAACAGGAAAGTAGAACTTGTCCACTTTAATGAGCACATCTTCTATGATTCCTCGGGGTTGCTTTGTTGATCTGTCTGCAAATTGTAATACCACCGAGGTAGGCTTCAATTCTCCCAAGCCCAATTGTAAGTAAACTGAATAGGGTAGCAAATTCACACTTGCACCCAAATCAAGAAGAGCTTTATCCACATGGTGCTCCCCAATAATGCATGAGATAGTTGGAGCACCAGGATCTTTGTACTTGGGAGGAGTACACTGCTGAATTATTGAACTTACTTGTTGTGGCAGCATTACTTTCTTTGGCACATGGCTTTTAGAACGCCTTTTCTGAGTGCACAAGTCCTTCAAAAATTTTGCATAAGGAGGAATTTGCTTGATGGCATCAAGGAGTGGCAAATTAATCTTCACTTGGCGAAACACCTCCATCATGTCATGCAACTTGTCCCCTTGCTTCCCCAATTTAGATGCTTCAAGAAAACATTGTGGGAAAGGAGCCTTGGGCTCATAAGGAATTTCAGCAATTGGACTTGTGATCACTTTTTCTTCTTCTTTCTTTTCACCCACCTTATTGTCAATTATTTTCCCACTTCTCAAAGTGGTAATGGCTTGAACTTGCTCATGGTGTGGGTTGCTTGTGGAAGCTTGCATCCCTCTTGGATTAGCAATTGGTTGACTAGGGAGCTTCCCTTCTTCTCTTCTACTCAATGAAGTAGCAAGCTGTCCAAACTGAGATTCCAGTTTGGCAATGGATTGAGAATGCGAGTGCACTAGCTGAACTGTAGATTGTACTGTTGCTGCAGTAGCTTGCACTGTCTCTATAAGAGAATCAAGCTTGTCAAATTTAGACAAGGTAAGAGTCAGCTTGTCTTCAATAGCAGAAATTCTTTGGGCCATAGGACTTTGTGCTTGATATTGCTGTTGAGGCACAAAAGTCCTAGGTTGAAATGATGGTTGCATTGCTGCCCCTTGGTTACTGTAAGAAAAACCAGGATGATTCCTCCATGTGGGATTGTAAGTATTACCTCGTGGAGGATTCATTGGTCCAGTGAAAGTAGCTTGAACTTGCTCATGTTGAATATCAGAAAATTGCCCCATCGTAGGACAATTGCTCACATTATGCATAGGACTAGAGCAAAATTCACAAGGGCCTAGCAATGAAGAATTTGAAGCAGAAGGAGTTTGATTGGCAGCCATAATTGCTGCTACCTTCTGTGCAATTAAATCAATATCAGTTGGCATAGCTTCTGAAGCACCAACCTCAAAAATCCCATCAGTCTTCCTGGTAGTGGCAGGTCTGCTAGAACGAGTAGAGGACACATATTGTAGAGAGTTGTCACTAAGATTTTCAAATAAGGTCCATGCCTCTTCTTCACTCTTCAACATAAAAGTACCTCCACATGACGCATCAACCATCTGTCTGTTGGCTTCTGTCAGCCCTTCATGAAAACTCTGCACTAGTTGCCACTTAGGAACTTGATGATGGGGACACTTCCTAAGAAGGTCCTTGAATCTTTCCCATGTCTCATAAAATTGTTCTCCCTCATGTTGGGAGAAACCAGTGATATCACATCTGAACCGATTGGTATTTTCTATCAGAAAATACTTTTTAAGGAACTCTTGTTGCATCTGAGTCCAACTTATGATAGAACCTGCCGATAGAGAATTGAACCAATACTTTACTTTATCTTTCAGGGAGAATGGAAAAAGTTTCATTCTGAAAGCATCTTCAGAGAAGTTGTGAATTTTGGTAGTTGAGCACACTTCATTGAATTCATTTAGATACTTGTAAGGGTCCTCTTGAGTCAGCCCAAAATAGGATGGTAGTATCTGAATAATGCTGGACTTGATCTCATAATTCTGTGCTGTGACATTGGGCAGTTGAAAACCGACTAGTGAAGTGTATGTCTCAGGAACATAGTAGTCCTTAAGCAATTTAGCCCTTTTTCCAGCAGCATTAGGAACAAGGTTGTTATTCATTTCTTCTGCCATGTCTTCAATGAATTTTTCCTCATACAAAATGGTATCAACAGGGATGCTCCTCTGTTGTCTAAGAGTACGTTCAGGCTCAGGATCAATAGATATCAAAGGATCAGCCACAGAACGATGACCTTGCATATATTAACAGAAAGTACCTAAAAAGAAAACAAAAACAAAATTAAAAACAAAATAAAAAAAATTTCTAACCTAAAATCCAATTAAAATTAATTCTGTAAAATCAAATCAATCAAATAGATAAACCCTGCAACGGCGCCAGAAATTGATTCGTGTGTGAGTGCGTCTCAATTAAAATTACCACACTTCGCAATAGAACAAATTCCTTGCAGAATAGGGCTATCGAAAGGGGTGTCGAACCTCAGGGATTATGGTCTGAATGAGTTGGAATACAGAATTAATTCTGATTAAATTTAGAAAGAATAGAATTCTGATTTTTATATTTAAACTAATTAAAAAGCAAAATAAAATAAAACAAAGGAAATAGAGAGTGTAGAAAATATGAGATAAATTTAGGATAATTGACTTCACCACTAACTCCACAATCAATGGTCAATTGAATTAACTATGGAGAATTACATCATGCATAAGTGGTGTCGGTGGCTACAAGCTCGCATTCATCCGTCAAGAAGATAACATATGATTAAGGCTAAGCCATGGACTATCTTCGATTGGCATGGGCTATCTGCCTAACTACTCTAATCTAGGGTGTAGTATGATCCATCTTCTCTAGGCATACTCCATTAAAACGTTTAATGATATATTCAGTGATTACCATTGTGTAATAATCGCTCTCATGATCACAGAAAATAAGAGAGATTGAGTTCAATAACAATGACTAAATATATAAAACAAGATAAAAAATCATTAAAATTGAATTTATAAGACTTTAATTGCTTAATTCTATAATAAGAATCCTCTAAATTACACAATCTATGCATGTATATAAAGGTCCCCAATAATTAAAACAATCAAACCATTAATGTTAGTTAGGGCTACATCAAAACCCTAGTGGATGAACTAGCCGCTCATGGTAGAAGAAGAAGCTTCAACGGTTGAGGAAGAAGGCATCATCTTCATGAATTATGCGTAAGACTTCGTTCTCCAATGGTTCTTCACTCGAAAGCTCTACAAAGTATATCTTCAATTCTGTCCAAAGGCTCTCTAAGCTACCTCAAAATAGCCTTCAATTTTCCACTTTATGCCCCAAGAGAATACACCAAAGTCCTAATCCAATTAGGAATTAATTAGGTTTTCTCGCAGCACTAATCAGGTGAGTTTTTCCTACTGACGTTCGGCCCAACTTTTGACCCACTAGAAATCCGATTCACAGAATTTTCGTGAAATACAAAAGTGTGCAGAATCAAATTTTGTTCAACCTTGAAAGAAATTAAGTCGATTTGAGGCTCAAAAATAACACTTCTGGTCCATTTTCCAAAATGGGATTAAGACTGTATTAAGCGCAGAATTGGGCTTCAGGCCCGTAACCTTCTTAAGCAACTGTAATTCTCTTGGACCTCTTTCTTGGACTGATTTGAGTTGAAATAAATATATGAATGGATCCCTTTGATGTAGGCTTCATCTAACCCTCTTGCATGTCATCTTTAAAAGCCCAAAATCATGGTTTTAACTGAAATAATCATTAAGGCCCTGAAAATACAGAAAACACTAAAACGAAGTAAAATTACAAAATAATTTATCACTAAGAGAATAAAATACATAAGTTAAGAGGCTAGAATGCATAACATTCAACGCCGATCAATTATGAACTGGCTCAGTGTCAAGTACAATAAAATCAACTGGAAAATAGAACTTGTCCACTTTAACGAGCACATCTTCAATGATCCCCCGGGGTTGCTTTGTTGATCTATCTGCAAATTGCAAAACCACCGAGGTAGGCTTCAATTCTCCCCAGCCCAATTGTAAGTACACTGAATAGGGTAGCAAATTCACACTTGCACCCAAATCAAGAAGAGATCAATATGGTGCTCCCCAATGATGTATGAGATAGTTGGAGCACCAGGATCTTTGTACTTGGGAGGAGTGCATTGCTGAATTATAGAACTCATTGGTTGTGGCAGCATCACCTTCTTTGACACATGACTTTTAGAATGCCTCTTCTGAGTGCACAAGTCCTTAAAAAATTTGGCATAAGGAGGAATTTGCTTGATAGCATCAAGGAGTGAAAAATTAATCTTTACTTGTCGAAACACCTCCATCATGTCATGTAGCTTGTCCCCTTACTTTCCTAATTTAGATGCTTCAAGGAAACATTGTGGAAAAGGAGCCTCGGGCTGATAAGAATTTTTAGCACTTGGACTTGTGGTCACTGTTTCTTCTTCTTTCTTTTCCCCCACCTTGTTATCAATTATTTTCCCACTCCTCAAAGTGGTAATAGCTTGAACCTGCTCATGGTGTGGGTTGCTCGTGGAAGCTTGCATCCCTCTTGGATTAACAACTAGTTGACTAGGGAGCTTCCCTTATTCTCTTCTACTCAATGAATTAGCAAGCTGTCCAAACTGAGATTCCAATTTGGCAATAGATTGAGAATGAGAGTGTACTAGCTGAACTGTAGATTGTACTGTTGCTGCAGTAACTTGCACTATCTCTATAATGGAATCGAGTTTATCAAATTTTGTTAATGGGTGTTAGTTTGTCTTCAATAGCAGAGATTCTTTGTGCCATAAGAACTTATGTTTGATATTGTTGTTGAGGTACAAAATTCCTAGGTTGATATGCTGGTTGCATTGCTACTCCTTGGTTACTGTAGGAAAAATCATGATGATTCCTCCATGTAGGATTGTAAGTATTACCTCGTGGAGGATTCATTGGTCCAGTGAATGCAGCTTGGACTTGCTCATGTTGAACATCAGAAAATTGTCCAATTGAAGGACAATTATTCACATTATGCATAGGACTAGAGCAAAATTCACAAGGGCCTAGCAATGAAGAATTTGAAGTATAAGGAGCTTGATTGGCAGCCATAATTGCTACAAACTTCTGTGCAATTAAATCAGTGTCGGTTGGCATAGCTACTGAAGCACCAACCTCAAAAATCCCATCAGTCTTCCTTGTAGTGGCAGGACTGCTAGAACGAGTAGAGGATACATGTTGTAGAGAGTTGTCACTAAGATTTTCAAATAAGGTCCATGCCTCTTCTTCACTCTTGAACATAAAAGTACCTGCACAAGATACATCAACCATCTGTCTGTTGGCTTCTGTCAGCCCTTCATGAAAACTCTACATTAATTGCCACTTAGGAACTTGATGATGAGGACACTTCCTAAGAAGGTCCTTGAATCTTTCCCATGTCTCATAAAATTGTTCTCCCTCATATTGGGAGAAACCAGTGATAGCACGTCTGAACTAATTGGTCTTCCCTATCAGAAAATATTTCTTAAGGAACTCATGTTGCATCTGAGTCCAAGTCGTGATAGAACCTGCCGGTAGAGAATTGAACCAATACTTTGCTTTATCTTTCAGGGAGAATGAAAAAAGTCTCATTCTGAAAGCATCTTCAGAGAAGTTGTGAATTTTAGTAGTTGAACACACTTCAATGAATTCATCTAGATGCTTATAAGGGTTCTCTTGAGTTAGTCCAAAATAGGATGGTAGCATCTGAATAATGCTGGACTTGATCTCATAATTCTGTGCTGTGACATTAGGCAGTTGAAAACCGGCTAGTGAAGTGTATGTCTGAGGAACATAGTAATCCTTGAGCAATCTAGCACTTTCTCCAGCAGCATTAGGAACAAGGTTGTTATTCCTTTCTTCTGCTATGTCTTTAATGAATTCTTCCTCTTGCACAACGGTATCAACAGGGATGTTCCTCTGTTGTCTGAGAGTACGTTCAGGCTCAGGATCAAGAGGTATCAAAGGATCAGCCACAGAACTATGTCGAGTAGGAATGATCCACCTGACTCAGGCAGCCATGCATGAATGCAAAATAAAATCTCTATATGGTTACATGTCATGCTCTGATGGTTTTTTTGTTCAAAACAATATCGTTTTGGAAATCATGCATATTGTCACAAATCCCAAATGCACATAAATAGTTTAGAAATGAATCACATTAACCAAATAGACTCACACCACATATACTCTGAAATCACTTCAACTGGGGATTTTTGCTTGTCACAATTCCATAGTAAAGGTCTTTTCAAGACCACAAACTCTGTTTAGGCACTACCAGTTGCTAACCCGATGAAAGCAACATCCGCTTAGCCAAATTTTGGACCTTACACCCTAAGGCTCCGGATCCTTCTTAATTCTCACACATGCCCCAAAAATCACAAGTTCTCATATAAGTGCACATTATTGCATAAATGCACCAAAACCAAGATTTTCACCAATTTCACTTAATGCATAACATTACCAAGTTAATGCATTTCAAATTTCAACTCATGCATATTCAATGCAATTCAATCATCTCATGGAAATCACAACAATGCATTTTCAATAAAAACCTTCTTTTATGCATGCCTTCTACACATGGAGTCAAATTCCTAAAATACTTCTCAAATGAAAGCAAAATCACACAATGCATTCATGAACATCACTAAGCCATGTATAATACATAAATTATATCTAGGCATACTAGACAATCCATATTTATGCATGAAATAACACATTTCACATAATTTTCAAAGGAAAGTCTTATGTCACAAATATGTGATCTATAGAATCAAAATAAAGTAAAGATTCACACCCTACCTCAAATCTCAAGTCTTGGAGTCGAAGTCCCAAAATTCTAGCTTTTCTATCCTTGCCAAAAGTGAACTTTGATCGGTTCAATGCGTAGCCTTCACCGAGTAAAGCAATCCACTTGCCTTTGGCGTTCATCAAATCCTAGCCCAACACGTCCGAAATGAAGAGAGAATGAAGAGAGGTGAAATGGGAGATATATATATATATAATGGTTGAGATCTCTACCCCATAAATTTATAATATCTTGGGGTGCGAAATGATTGAAATGCTCCCGAGTCACTTAATGTACCCTTCTGACCTCCGTTTTCGATTTCAAAAGCGGCTATAGCTTCGAAATCTTTTCCTTAACTCATTTAACATTTCATTTGGTTCAAAATCAAAAATAATATTTTTTCAAAAAAATTTTAAATTTCTGGGCCCACCCGAACCGCGTTCCGGGGCCGTTGACCCAAAGATTTTAAATTCTCTCAAATGTTCTGAAAACTTTCCAAAACCTCTAAACAATTTTTCAAACATGTTTCCTACATTTCAAACATGCTAAACATCATTTAAAATGTAATTAAGGCAAAAATGATTATTAGGATGGAAATCGGTCAAAATTGGACCCGGTCTCTACAACTTTAAATTATGAACCCACTAATCAAAAAATGAAGATTATCTAGTGAACTAATTACATAGAGAGAAATTTTCAATAGGTACCTTAATAAAGAGTAAAAATCAATTAATTGCAATAAATTTTCACTAATTTTAGGGATTAGTCACTATATTTTAACAACTACCCACTTCACAGTTGTTACATATATACAGGGGGGAGAGAAGAGGAAACCACTGAATTTTTTGAATAAAGATCAGAATCGGTGGCGAGAGCCCAGTTAGCGACTCAACACCTTCTTCCTCCGAACACCGCTACCTCGCCATTGCACCCCAGAAGTTTTCGCAGCCAACCTCCACCACGTATCACTGCCAAGACTTATCATTGAGCAACACTGTCGAGCCCCATGGTCATCTTTTTTCACTGTCAAAGACTAATCAAACTCCACAGTTTAGACCCATCACTGCCATTCACCACCGAACTCCATTGAAGACATACGACGCCACTGCTGAAGCTCCACTCCACCATCTCCATCTATCGTTCGGTGCTCTATGAAGAGTTTTGGGTATTTTTTTTGGAGTTGTGTGCTTAGTCTGTTTGTACCAGCGAAGCTTTCCCGATTAATTTTTTCTTTCGATTTATATATTTTGTATTTTGTAGTTGCAATGGAGAATTCTGATGTTAAAATTGAGAATTTATGAGATGGAATATACAATTATAGAGGTCAGAATGGTTTTCGCAAGGGTTCAAATGGTCGAGGTGGTTACATTGGTTGTAGAGACGTTTATTTTGGTAGTTATGGTGGTTCTATGATAAAAAACGCAGTTACCACCACCCACTGTCATCCTCATCGTCCGCCCTTCCAAACTCTTCCCTGTAACACCAAAACTCAATATGAGAGCCCTCTGTACTTTTCATCTGTACAATATATATACGTAGTTATATACACACAGTGTCACACACACACACGACTACTTGCCCCATTTCTCATTCTCATTCTCTCTGCGTTCACACCATCATTCACACGTTCTGTTGAACATTTCAACGACGAAGACTTTCCCAAATCTCTCTCTTCATCGGTGATGGAGGTCAATCATGGGTTAATGGTTGGGTAATAATTATGGATTTTTTGGTCATTTTTGCAATTCTTATATTTTTATATTAGAAATTAATTAATTAAATTAGGGGTCATCTAGACATTTCACACATTTTTAAAATGAAAAAGCTGACACCCCAATTTGCGAAGTTACATAAAATCAAACCTGGTGTCAATGACATTTACCCTTGAAATTAATTAAAGACCGTAGGAATGATATTTGGATAAACTTTAGGAAGTAATTAATAAATAGGAAACTCTCTCTGTTCTATATTAGTTGTCCATTTTTTCAATTTGAGTTGTCTGAAAATAATTGTACATTAGAATCAAAGTAAAATAAATTCAATCTTTCCATAACTACCTTTTAAGTTTTTTTAAAGGGAGCTGATATTTGTATTCCACGTTTGACTTCTGGCACTCCATCTTTTAATTTTAATAATTGAAATGACATATTTCCCTTCATTTCCTAAGTCAATTTGTATTAGATAAATATTATCTTTTTCTAAAAAATAAAAGCAATATAAGAATCTAAATATATAATTTTTCATGACATTGAGAGAGAGATAGACTATTATACTATTATTTATAAAATATATCCATAAACACATTTTATTTAAAGAGATAAGGCATAACAGTAAGTTCACACAACTTTCAAATGAAAGTCACTTCTTTTAGTGTTTTTTTAAGGAAAAATTTATGAAAAAATTAGCTGGTTAATAAAAATTACTTTCTCAAAATTTTCATTTTCCTGCTCTCCCAAATCTTGAAAAGTTAGAATAATTTTTATTTCTTTTTCATTCTTTCTATTTCTATCTAACCAAACGATGTCATAAAATTTATTTGGAAAGACAACACAAAAAGAAGGGCAAAAGAGTCATTTAGATGCTAAATTTAAAATGTGGAGTGTCTAAGATCGAATGTGGAGTGTCAATATCAATATTTTTTTTAAAATCTCTCATTTTAGTAATGTACATGATCAGGGGCGTAGCCATTAAGGCACTAGTGGGTACTAATGTACCCACTTAACTCTATAATTTTTTTATATATATATAGTAAATGTAATTTTTTGAAGTTTAAAATTATAATGACCTATTAAATCTTGAGTAATGTATCCACTGGATAAAGCTAAGACTTAAATTCCTCCCATCTAGAAGGAAACAAATTATAATATATAAAATATAGTCAAATGATTAATTTCCTTTATCTGTCTATGCAAACATTTATGTGGCTGAAGTTGATTTCTACGGCTCCTTGAGTTACACTCAATAAGTCTGACCAACCAATCACATAATGACATGTCTACTAAATAGTAGAATTCAAACTAAAAGTAAACATTTGTGCCTCATTATTTGAAAAGTATATAAGAGACATTTTGTCCCCTCAACTAAAAAAAAATAAATTAAACTTCTTATCATGATCGTAATATATGTGACTAATGTATATAATTTTCTACCAGCTTCAAAATAGAAAAATATCTAAACCAGATTGATTCAAAAAAATTCTCTGCAGTTGAATTTTTGTGGAACTTGAAATCTAAAAAGAAGGCGAAGTTGTTTGAGAGCTACAAAATGTAGGTTGAAAAGGTCAAAGTCGTTGTATTATAGTCGCTAATAATAGCTGCAAATCTCTGAATTCCACGGAAAAAAATAAAAAAAAAACACTCTTATCCTCACTTATTAACAATTTTCTCTTATAAATATACAGCCAAGCTGTTCGAATAAACAACTAACTAATATACCTACACGTCTCTGTCACCGTTTTCTTCTTCCATTCTTTTTATATACATATATATGTGTATATATATATATAGATACAGTTAAACACACACACAAGGTGCATTTTGCTCCGATTGCTTGGAATCTGACATCATTGGTTGACTCTACTACGTCTCTTTGTCTCATTAGATTGTGAATCCGCTGCAAGTGGCTGATTCAGTATTAAAAAGCATTTGATAGAGAAAGAGGAGAGATTGTTTGACGGACGGTAGGAAGGAGCAATGGCAGGAGCAGCATTTGGTGATGCAGAGGATGGAAAGAGGGCTCATCTTTATGAGTATAAGATTACATCTTATTTTGTCTATGCTTGTATGGTTGCAGCCATGGGAGGATCTCTGTTTGGGTATGATCTTGGTGTTTCTGGTGAGTTTTTCCTGTATTCGTGCATTAAATGATAAACTTTTCCCACTTTGATTCAATTTTGTGAACTCTTAAGAAATTAGTGAACTGGGGGTTTTTCTTTTTTTCTTTTTGGGGGTAAATAATTACTCACCTGGGTTGCTATTAAATATGAGATTAGTGATCATTTTCATTTTTGATTTGGAGAAAATGATTGAAAAGCAAAGAAATTTTGCAATACCGATGAGAATAGAAATGATATTTGGCCTGCTAGTATGGAAATGAAACGTGTGAGTTTCTTACTCGGTATCGTTTTTGCTTGCTTTGTTCCAAATTTGGGTTGAAATTATTCATATATAAGTAGACAACAGAGTGACAAACACCTTGCTTTAGGTTTTTAAATCTATTATTTTTGCTTCTTGATAGATTTAAAAAGAAAGATTAAAACAGAAAAAGCTTAAGAACTGGCATTCATTTTCTACCATTTGTGCAGGGTAGGTATTGAAAATGTCTATCATTTATGATCATACATATAATAAGCATACAAACTTATCTCAAATTCATTGTACATATGTAACCTGTCAGATAGTGTTCGAGTGCTGCTAATTCTGATCCTTTGTTCACAAACATGAGAAATGAAGATTAATTTCACAGAGTGTAGTGTGATATTTTTGGAAAGAAAGTAATGTATGAAGTTAAATTTGATGGTAATTGCTGCTGCAGGTGGGGTGACTTCCATGGATGACTTCTTGAAGAAATTCTTCAAAGACGTTTATGACAGGAAACAGAAACATCTGAAAGAAACAGATTATTGTAAATATGACAATCAGATACTCACTCTCTTCACATCCTCACTCTACTTTGCGGCCCTGGTCTCCACATTTGGAGCTTCATATGTAACCAGAAATAAAGGCAGGAGAGCCAGCATACTTGTAGGGTCAGTTTGTTTCTTTGCTGGAGCAGTCATGAATGCAGCTGCAGAGAATATCGCAATGCTTATCATTGGTCGAATACTTCTTGGTTTTGGCATTGGATTCGGCAACCAAGTAAGCAGTCCCAAGTTCCCAACATCATAGTTGTTCCCAATTTGACAAAGGAAAAATTTAAAATTTAAAATCATATTGCAGCTAAGCTTAATTTCTTATATTCACCATTTTCTTTTGTTCTTGCTCTTGTGGTGCGTACGTACAGGCAGTTCCTTTGTACCTTTCAGAAATGGCACCTGCAAAAATCCGAGGAGCGGTTAACCAACTGTTTCAACTCACAACTTGCTTAGGGATCCTCGTAGCGAACTTCATAAATTATGGAACTGACAAGCTCCATCCATGGGGATGGAGATTGTCCCTTGGTTTAGCCACAGTTCCAGCAACTCTGATGTTTGTTGGGGGATTGTTCCTACCAGAGACCCCCAACAGTCTTGTCGAACAAGGCAGATTACAGGAAGGAAGAAAAGTGTTGGAGAAAGTTAGAGGTACCACGAATGTGGAGGCCGAATATCAGGATCTTGTGGAAGCAAGCGAGTTAGCACGAGCCATAAAACACCCATTCAGAAACCTATTTGAGCGGAAGAACCGTCCACAATTAGTAATAGGAGCTTTGGGGATCCCTGCATTCCAACAGCTCACTGGCATGAACTCCATACTCTTCTATTGCCCAGTAATATTTCAGAGCCTGGGGTTTGGTTCAGGAGCAAGTCTCTACTCATCTGCCATTACCAGTTCTGCACTCGTACTTGCTACATTCATATCAATGGCTTTAGTTGACAAATTCGGTAGAAGAGCTTTCTTTTTGGAGGCTGGTGCTGAAATGATATGCTGCATGGTAATTTCACTTCTACAAACAACTAGTATAAGTAATAATCTTGATCTTAAGAAAGTGCATACTTATATATCAATACTAATCACTTGAGTGTTTAATCTGCAGGTAGCAGTTGCCGTTACTCTAGCTTTGAAATTTGGACAAGGAGTGGTGCTTCCAAAAGGAATTGGCATATTCCTCGTCATTGTTATTTGCATATTCGTGGTGGCTTATGGAAGGTCTTGGGGCCCTTTGGGATGGTTAGTTCCAAGCGAGATCTTTCCCTTGGAAACAAGGTCAGCTGGCCAAAGTATAGTGGTCTGTGTCAACATGATATTCACAGCCCTAGTTGCTCAGTGTTTCCTTGTGTCTCTCTGTCACCTCCAATATGGGATTTTCTTGCTGTTTGGTGGCTTGATTGTCATCATGAGCTGCTTTGTCTACTTCCTCCTGCCAGAAACAAAGCAAGTTCCTATAGAGGAGATACATTTTCTGTGGCAAAATCACTGGTTCTGGAAGAGATACTGTCCTCCTGAAGAAAAAAATGGCAAGTCAGGGGTGCAGCTTTGAATTTCAGAGAGCACAAACAAGAACATTATAATTATTATTTTGTTTTCTTGTTTTTTCAAGTTTATTTCAGATCCCAAAGAAATGGGTTATATATATATATATATATATTAATAGAGGTATTTTGGTCCATTAGACATGATTAAATTGATAAATTTAGTATTCAAATGGGTTATGTCAGAAGTCAGTGTTAAAAAAATTAATAAAATTCTAGTTGCATGGTAATGAGTTTATAATCCAAATGGCTTTATTATTCTAAAAAGAGATTATAATGCATTTTAATCACTAATACTTATATTCCCTCTCTCACTCTAAAATCTCTCTTCAAGTGCCCCTCCTCTTTTACTAATAACTCTGTCACTCTTGACCAAAATGTTGGCAACCTGGCTCTAAAGACTAAAAAGATGATTAGAATTTTGGGTCAAATTAATTGATTACAAGATAAGGTCAAAGAGAGTGGCAGATATTATGTGAAATTGCAGAGATTTTAATTGAAAGCTCGAACACTTAACCTCCTTTTTAGGAAGAGAGTTTATACCATCGAACTTGTTAATTATACCAACATCTACCTTTTACTTTAAAATAAAAAAAAATATTATTAGATCACATGCGGTTGGTATCACAAAAAAACATTTTTGTTATCATTCCGTCTCTCAAAGCAAGCAAAAATTCATAAGGATTATTAAAAATAGTTTTATCATTCTGCTCAAAGCCCAATATTAAAAAAAAGAGGGCACAACTCAATCTTGTAGGCCCAAATGAGGTTTATTCAAATCTCGATTTTTAATCATTCAATTGATCTAAAGAGAGATTCTATTTTGTTGAAGAGTCCAAAAGTCGGATTTAAGTTACAATAATTTGACTATTTTATGTAAATAAAAAATGACAGTTACTATACTCATATAAACTAATATAACTGTCTGATTACAAATCTTTTTTTTATTGAATTGTTGTGGTTGCATCTCCTAGTAAAATTGACGTAACAACTCACTTAATAACAAGGTTAGTGGCTTAATGGTATTTTCTTTCTAAGCAAAGGGTAAGTATCAAATCCTTCTAAGAACATTGTGAAAGAAAAAAATTAAAGCATAGTGTAGTGTGTACCATATTTTTTGGTTAGGTAAAGTTGGACCGTGGAATGATGTTATTTAAATTATCATTTAGTGCCCATTTTTCAATGGTTTTTATTTGGTCACGAATCACAATCATTGTAACATAACATGAGACGATTTTTTACTTTTAGAAAAGATTTAAGCTAATTTATTGATGTTGTCCCTTGACTTGAGTAGTTTAGTTGAACTAGTGGGAGCTCAGGGCCCTTTTTTGTCTTTTTCTTTTTTTTCTTTTTATAATTTTGCCAAAAAGAAAGATATTCAATTCAACAAGTTCAACACAAATTTGAACACAGCCAAAAGATCAAACCCCTCAAAACTCACAGAAGATAAATCATACGTCAATGATAGATGAGAGAGAAAAAATTCAAAGAAATGCTCAACACCACTCTTTTTTTTCTTTCTTTTTTAATGTCTTTTTTGCCCAATTGATGCGGCCTTATGTTTTTTTTTTCTTCTGAAATTATGTTCTTAGAGCTTCTACCATGGCTTTACTAAAAGCCTCTCTAACGAACCAAACCAATAAATGCTGCTCTAACTGGCTCAAAATTGGACCTCACATGCAGCGTAGCTATGTGTTTTGCTTAATTAAACTTATCATCTAGCGAAACAAAATAAATCATTTAATATCAAAACTCTCTTATTTTTGGGATGCGCACACACACACATATATATACATACATATATATATTGTTGTATTATCTTCACTTAAAACTTTTATGACTTTTATATAATTTTTTGTTTTTTTATGAAACCATTTCTGCTAGAAAGAGAATTTTGAGAAGTTCAACTTGAGTATCTCAGGTTATATTCTGACTTAATTAAAAAATATATATATTATTATTTTTTACTAGCAAAAATTTTAAAAAACTATTATTGAGCCAAATCCAAAAATTCTCTAATTAGCTAAAGTGATGATATAATTAATTAAAATGACCACGTAAGTGCACATAATTTAAATACAGAGAAGCACATTTAGAGAAGCGAAGAAAGTTGGCCTCATCGGACTAAAAAGTTCTTTTCCAAAAATAATAGAATAATAATGAATGGATAAAATAATATATAGAGTATGTAATTGTGCAGTGACACATGACATTATCAATAAAGTTAAAATGACATCTTGCATGACCTGCTACCACACCAAAAAAAAAAAAAAATAGGCACAGCCCACATGCATGAGTTGTACAGACCCTTTTCCATGCTCACCTAAATTGCATGTTCCTTTTTTTGGGTAACTGAAAGAACCACTCTTCAATTCTGTGATTTGGTACATATTATATAAAGGAATATTAAGTTACGGTTATAATAGAATTTATTTGTTTAATTGATTGTCCTTTTCATATAAAGTGCTAATTCTAAATTAAAATTTCCCCCTTTTTAGTTCTAATTGTTCAATGTTAAGTGATAAATAATGTCTTTTTTACTTTAATTTTCACTGTAACACTTGTACTTTTAGGTGGTATCAATATTTTATTATAAACATAAATAAGTATTTAATTTACTAACATCCTTTTGTTTCATGTTTTCACTCATAGATAAAATTTTGATCAAATCTGTGTCAATCTCTTCGAAAACTTTGAAAAAATTACGGATTATCCTCCACTATCATTAAGTGAACATTAAAGAGATGTTAGAAAAATTGGACTAAAGTGCCCTTACACGCTGAAATATCAAAAATAACCTTCTAGTTATATGTGATGATTTTACATACCAATTCCAAATGACCAAAATACTCACCTCGTGGGGTGCCTTAAGAGGTTATAATAGTAAGAACAAATTATAGACCTTATTTAATTTCATAAAAAATGAAATAAAGAGCTAAATTTTATTTTAAAGAAAAAATTATAGACCTTATTTGATTTTAGGACAAAATCAAGAGCTAAAAATTATAACCAGCCTATTACATTGGAGACTGCATCCCAGATCTAAAACATAAAGGGTAAAGTGTAAAAAAATACCCTTTTATATATCAAATGTGCAAATACCCGTCTGTTGTTTAATTAATACTCTTACATTTTCATAATTGTTCAAATAAGGACAAATGAACAATTTTTCGGTACCGGAATTAGTAAATGACTAAAATGCCTTATGGATAATAAAAAAATAAAAAAAGTTTTTTAAAAGCAAAGGGTAGTTTCGAGTTTTCAAAAAAGTTTTAAAGAAATGCCCTTATGGGATAATAAAAATAAAATAAAATTTAAAGCAAATGGTAGTTTTGAGTTTTCAAATTTTTTTTTAAAGAAATGCCCTTATGAGATAATAAAAATAAAATAAAATTTTAAAGCAAAAGGTTGTTTCGGATTTTCAAAAAAGTTTTAAAGCTTCAACTGTCAATTTTGAACGGTAACCTATTAGAATGGGCTATTTGCACATAATTTCTAAACTATAGGAAGTTATATAAACGTGCATAACTGGAGAGGTTTTTTTGCACATTCTTTATATAGCAGGAGTGTTTTTTTGCACTTTAGCCACATATAAAAGCAACTAACAATTTTTCTATGGGAGGCGCACTCCGCTTCTCTCCTATTGCACTCCACTTGTCTTTTTCTTTTAAAAGAAATGATAAAAAAGTCCATAAACTCATTAATGCATCATCTTTTATTTTATAATACCATAACTACCCTTAATCCTATAAACTTTAACTCTTTTTACATTCTTTAGTACCTTTTTTTTTTTTTTGGAGTAATGTCAAAAGATATAATTTATTCGGTAGAGATAAAAAATTTTGGGTCCTTTTTTTGTGTAGTATATTTTTTCCCTCAAATGAGATTAATATTTATTCTACATATGATAACTTTTTTTGGTCATGTCAAAAGATATAATTAAGTTACATTTTTTTGGGTCTTTTTTTTTTCGGTTCTTGTCAAAAGAGATCTTTTTATTCGACATAGAAAACTTATTTTTTTTTTAATCCGGGAAAAATAGATAATTTATTTAGCATAAATAACCCTTCTTTTTTTGTCATGTCAAAGGAGAACATATTTAGAAGAGAGAACTTTTTTTTTTCAGATTCTCTCAAAAGAAACCTAAAATATTAAAGATGAAAAACAAAGAGGGGATATCTTAGAGGGTAGTTGTGTAATTTGATAAAAATAATAATCATTCACATGTAAAGTTAGGATTATAGTGTCATTTCATTTAAGATGGGAGTGCAAATGTATAAAAGGGGAGTGTGAATATCGCCTCCCTTTTTCTATTAGCAAAATTCATAATAATTTGGTGTTTGAGAATTTAACACGATCCAGCTTAGAATTAAGTATTGAATTACGATAAGTTATCAAAAACACCTAAGTCATATTCGTCTACTTATATATATAGTTGGAAGAGTTTTGATTCCTTGGAAGAGTTTGAGAATTTAATTTTATCCAAATTAAATGAACAACACGAGGTACAAATGTATTGGTCTTTAAACACACACATATATATGTATATATATTCCTCGCAAAGAAATATTACAATAGAAAAATTAAACATATATCTTGAAGGGGTTATGTTTGAAATTAGGATAACTATCATTTGACACTCTCTGATGTTTGACTTTATGTCAAATGGCTACAATTTAGTGAAATTTCATTACAAACATTCCTTGTGATTTGTTCTGTATATTACAAACACTTTCTTCTGTCAAAAGTAAATGATGTCAAAACACTTTTTCATGGAGAAATGACTTTACTGCTTTTTGACTTCTGACCTAACCATTTTGAACACTAAATTTACCCATTTAACGCGGTGTAACTGACCAAAATACCCCCACCTATGCCTTATCATTATAACTCCCAAGTATGTAAATTTAAGTCAACACTTTCGTCACACCACGATTTTTGACTTTCGAAACCCGAGGGTGATTAGGTTTTCACATCATTAACTCACATTAAAATCTAACCATGGTACTATACATTGATACCAAGTTTTCACGTCCCAATTTTTGAGCCACCAAAGATACCGTCTTTGAACCTGAGGGTGAACACTTCCATAACTCCAATGGACTACCTCAGCCTTTAATTCAATGCGGAAGCGTAAAATACATGCATACGATTATCTACGTATGACTCGACATCAATCACTAACTAAGGCCCCACACGTGGCCACACTTACCTAAGCCTAGCTACAGACCATCGTTTTGCACAATCAAAAACTCTATTTCGCACAATCGAAATTCTTGAATGATCGAAGTACGTGTGAAGTACTATCGAGATTGCGCTGGAATTTGAGGTTTTATACTATCAAAAATCTCGATGGAAGCTCGCACAATTGATGGATTTTGATTATGCAAAACTTGATTTTCGGACAATCAAAATTCTATCGAAGGATTTTAATCATGCGAAAATGTGATTTCGCACAATCGAAACATCCATTGTGCAGAGATCCTGCAACTTTACATTTGGTCCATCTCAAGTCCCAATTCCATTCTAACATCCTAGAATAGTCTTACAACATTCTAGTCGTCATTGAAATGTAAAATCCCATTCGTTTAAGTCCAAATCATACATTTGAACCCATCCACACAATCCATACACATATATTAAATCTCCAAGTGATCATATACAAAAAACTTATACATTGAGGTTCAAACTAAACATCATACATTCCTTTCCTCAAAATTCATATACATGTCACATATGACGATTACATTTGAAGTCAATTACATAAAGCTTTTCCAAGTGTAAAACAACATTTCTAAATAAACTAGTTGACATGCCACAAGCCGGCATGGATATCTATATACATGTATCTAAAAGAAACTCCAAAAATCCACTCAAGCATTATAAACCTCATCCTCCATGGGAACTTTATTTGAAAATAGTTTGAAAAAATGTGGTAAGCATACAACTATGCCCAGTAAGAATGATCTATCCGACTCGACCATGACTCAGGCAGCCATGCATGAATGCAAAATGAAATCTCTATATGGCTACATGTCATGCTCCTATGGTTTTCATGTTCAAAATAATATTATTTTGGAAATTATGCATAATGCCACAAATCCTCAATGCACATAAACCATTTAGAGATGAATCACATTAACCAAATAGACTCACGCGCCCGTATACTTTGAAATCACTTTAACTGGGGACTTCTGCTTGTCAAAATTCCATAGTAAGGGTCTTTTCAAGACCACAAACTCTGCTTACGTTCTACAGATTTTTTAGCCGACAGAAGCGACATCCGTTTGGCCAAGTTTTGGGCCTTGCACCCTAGGGCTTCGGGCCCTTAGTAATTCTCACACATGCCCCCAAAACCACAAGTTCTCACATTAGTGCACATTATCGCATAAATGCACCAAAACCATGATTGTCACCAATTTCACTCAATGCACAACATTACCAAGTTAATCCATTTCAAATTTCAACTTATGCATATTCAATGCAATTCAATCATCTCATAGAAATCACAATAATGCATTTTCATGAAAAATCTTCTTTTATGCATGCCTTCTACACATGGAGTCAAATTCCTCAAATATTTCTCAAATGAAAGCAATGTCACGTACTACATTCATGAACATCACTAAGCCATGTATAATACATAAATTCTATCTAGGCATACTAGACAATCCATATATATGCATGAAATATCACATTTCACAAAATTTAGGAAAGTCTCATGTCACAAGTATGTGACCTATAGAATCAAAGTAAAGGAATAATTCACACCCTTACCTCAAATCTCAAATCTCAAATCTTGAATAAGTCCCAAAATCCTAGCTTTTCTATCCTTACTAAAAGTGAAATTTGATCAGTTCAATGTGTAGCCTTCACCGAGTAGAGCAAATCACTTGCCTTCAGCATTCGTCAAATCCTAGCCCAACACGTCCGAAATGAAGAGAGAATGAAGAGATGTGAAATGGGAGATATATATATATATATATATATATTCAGCTGTGTGTATAATGGCTGAGATCTCTACCCCTAATATTTATAATATCTTGGGGTGCGAAATGACCGAAATGCTCCCGAGTCACTTAATGTACTCTCCTGACCTCCGTTTTCAATTTCAAAAGTGGCTATAGCTCCGAAATCTCTTCCTTAACTCATTTAACATTTTGTTTGATTCAAAATAAAAAATAATATTTTTTTAAAACTTTTTTAAATTTTCGGGCCCACCCGAACAGCGTTTCGGGGCCCGTTGACCCAAAAATTTTAAATTCTCCCAAATGTTCTGAAAATTTTTCAAAACCTCTAAACAATTTTTCAAACATGTTCCCTACATTTCAAACATGCTAAACATTATTTAAAATTTAATTAAGGCAATAATGATTATTATGATGGAAACCGGTCAAAATTGGAGCCTGTCTCTACAACTTTAAATTATGAACCCACTAATAAAAAAATGAAGATTATCTAGTGAACTAATTACAGAGAGAGAAATTTTCAATAGGTACCTAAATAAAGAGTAAAAATCAATTAATTGCAATAAATATTCACTAATTTTAGGGATTAGTCGCTATATTTTAACAACTACCCACTTCATAGTTGTTACATATATACGGCGGGGGGGGGGGGGGGTTGGGGAAGAGGAAACCATTGAAATTTTCAAATAAAGATCGGAATCGGTGGTGAGAGCCCAGTTAGCGACTCAACACCTTCTTCCTCCCCAAGAACACCGCTACCTCGCCATTGCACCCCAGAAGTTTTCACCGCCAAGCTCCACCACGTATCACTGCCAAGACTCATCATTGAGCAACGCTGTCGAGCCCCATGGTCATCTTTTTCACTGTCAAAGACTAATCAAACTCCACAGTTTAGACCCATCACTGCCATTCACCACCGAACTCCATTGAAGACATACGACGCCACTGCTGAAGCTCCACTCCACTATCTCCATCTATCATTCGGTGCTTTATGGAGAGTTTTGGGTATTTTTTTTGGAGTTGTGTGCTTAGTCTATTTGTACCAGCGAAGCTTTCTCGATTAATTTTTTCTTTCGATTTATATATTTTGTATTTTGTAGTTGTAATGGAAAATTCTGATGTTAAAATTGAGAATTCATGAGATGGAATATACAATTATAGAGGTCGGAATGGTTTTCGCAAGGGTTCAAATGGTCGAGGTGGTTACATTGGTCGTAGAGGCGTTTATTTTGGTAGTTATGGTGGTTCTATGATAAAAAAAAAAAAAAACGCTGCTACCACCACCCACTGTCATCCTCATCGTCCGCCCTTCCAAACTCTTCCCTATAACACCAAAACTCAATATGAGAGCCCTCTGTACTTTTCATCTGTACAATATATATACGTAGTTATATACACACAGTGTCACACAAACACACACACACACACGACTACTTGCCCCATTTCTCATTCTCATTCTCTCTGCGTTCACACCATCATTCACACGTTTAGTTGAACATTTCAACGACGAAGACTTTCCCAAATCTCTCTCTTCACCGGTGATGCGTTTGGGATGTTAGGGTTGCTACTTCCAAGTCGGTGATGGAGGTTAATCATGGGTTAATGGGTTGGGTAATAATTACGGACTTTTTGGTCATTTTTGCAATTCTTATATTTTTATATTAGAAATTAATTAATTAAATAAGGGGTCATCTAGACATTTCATACATTTTTAAAATGAAAAAGCTGACACCCCAATTTGCGAAGTTACATAAAATCAAACCTGGTGTCAATGACATTTACCCTTGAAATTAATTAAAGACCGTAGGAATGATATTTGGATAAACTTTAGGAAGTAATTAATAAATAGGAAACTCCCTCTGTTCTATATTAGTTGTCCATTTTTTCAATTTGAGTTGTCTGAAAATAATTGTACATTAGAATCAAAGTAAAATAAATCCAATCTTTCCATAACTACCTTTTAAGTTTTTTTAAAGGGAGCTGATATATGTATTCCACGTTTGACTTTTGGCACTCCATCTTTTAATTTTAATAATTGAAATGACATATTTTCCTTCATTTCCTAAGTCAATTTGTATTAGATAAATATTATCTTTTTTCTAAAAAATAAAAGCAATATAAGAATCTAAATATATAATTTTTCATGACATTGAGAGAGAGATAGACTATTATACTATTATTTATAAAATATATCCATAAACACATTTTATTTAAAGAGATAAGGCATAATAGTAAGTTCACACAACTTTCCAATGAAAGTCACTTCTTTTAGTGTTTTTTTAAGGAAAAATTTATGAAAAAATTAGGTGGTTAATAAAAATTACTTTCTCAAAATTTTCATTTTCCTGCTCTCCCAAATCTTGAAAAGTTAGAATAATTTTTATTTCTTTTTCATTCTTTCTATTTCTATCTAACCAAACGATGTCATAAAATTTATTTGGAAATACAACACAAAAAGAAGGGCAAAAGAGTCATTTAGATGCTAAATTTAAAATGTGGAGTGTCAATATCAATATTTTTTTTAAAATCTCTCATTTTAGTAATGTACATGATCAGGACGTAACTATTAAGGCACTAGTAGGTACATTAGTACCAACTTAACTCTATAATTTTTTTTTATATATATAGTAAATGCAATTTTTTGGAGTTTAGAATTATAATGACCTATTAAATCTTGAGTAATGAACCTACTGGATAATGCTAAGACTTAAATTCCTCCCATCTAGAAGGAAACAAATTATAATATATAAAATATAGTCAAAAAGATTAATTTCCTTTATCTGTTTATGCAAACATTTATGTGGCTGAAGTTGATTTCTATGGCTCCTTGAGTTACACTCAATAAGTCTGACCAACCAATCACATAATGACATGTCTACTAAAGAGTAGAATTCAAACTAAAAGTAAACATTTGTGCCTCATTATTTGAAAAGTATATAAGAGACATTTTGTCCCCTCAACTAAAAAAAAATAAATTAAACTTCTTATCATGATCGTAATATATGTGACTAATGTATATAATTTTCTACCAGCTTCAAAATTGCAAAATATCTAAACCAGATTGATTCAAAAAAATTCTCTGCAGTTGAATTTTTGTGGAACTTGAAATCTAAAATGAAGGCGAAGTTGTTTGAGAGCTACAAAATGTAGGTTGAAAAGGTCAAAGTCGTTGTATTATAGTCGCTAATAATAGCTGCAAATCTCTGAATTCCACGCAAAAAAAAATTAAAAATCACTCTTATCCTCACTTACTAACAATTTTCTCTTATAAATATACAGCCAAGCTGTTCAAATAAACAACTAACTAATATACCAACAAGTCTCTGTCACCGTTTTCTTCTTCCATTCTTTTTATATACATTTATATGTATATATATATATATATAGATAGATAGATACAGTTAAACACACATAAGGTGCATTTTGCTCCGATTGCTTGGAATCTGACATCATTGGTTGACTCTACTACGTCTCTTTGTCTCATTAGATTGTGAATCGGCTGCAAGTGGCTGATTCAGTATTAAAAAGCATTTGATAGAGAAAGAGGAGAGATTGTTTGACGGACGGTAGGAAGGAGCAATGGCAGGAGCAGCATTTGGTGATGCAGAGGATGGAAAGAGGGCTCATCTTTATGAGTATAAGATTACATCTTATTTTGTCTATGCTTGTATGGTTGCAGCCATGGGAGGATCTCTGTTTGGGTATGATCTTGGTGTTTCTGGTGAGTTTTTCCTGTATTCGTGCATTAAATGATAAACTTTTCCCACTTTGATTCAATTTTGTGAACTCTTAAGAAATTAGTGAACTGGGGGTTTTTCTTTTTTTCTTTTTTGGGGGTAAATAATTACTCACCTGGGTTGCTATTAAATATGAGATTATTGATCATTTTCATTTTTGATTTGGAGAAAATGATTGAAAAGCAAAGAAATTTTGCAATACTGCGAGGATGAGAATAGAAATGAAATATGGCCTGTTAGTATGGAAATGAAACGTGTGAGTTTCTTACTCGGTATCGTTATTGCTTGCTTTGTTCCAATTTTGGGTTGAAATTATTCATATATAAGTAGACAAACCCCTTGCTTTAAGCTTTTAAATCTATTAGTTTTGCTTCTTGATAGATTTAAAAAGAAAGATTAAAACAGAAAAATCTTAAGAACTGGCATTCATTTTCTACCATTTGTGCAGGGTAGGTATTGAAAATGTCTATCATTTATGATCATACATATAATAAGCATACAAACTTATCTCAAATTCATTGTACATATGTAACCTGTCAGATAGTGTTCGAGTGCTGCTAATTCTGATCCTTTGTTCACAAACATGAGAAATGAAGATTAATTTCACAGGGTGTAGTGTGATATTTTTGGAAAGAAAGTAATGTATGAAGTTAAATTTGATGGTAATTGCTGCTGCAGGTGGGGTGACTTCCATGGATGACTTCTTGAAGAAATTCTTCAAAGACGTTTATGACAGGAAACAGAAACATCTGAAAGAAACAGATTACTGTAAATATGACAATCAGATACTCACTCTCTTCACATCCTCACTCTACTTTGCGGCCCTGGTCTCCACATTTGGAGCTTCATATGTAACCAGAAATAAAGGAAGGAGAGCCAGCATACTTGTAGGGTCAGTTTGTTTCTTTGCTGGAGCAGTCATGAATGCAGCTGCAGAGAATATAGCAATGCTAATCATTGGTCGAATACTTCTTGGTTTTGGCATTGGATTCGGCAACCAAGTAAGCAGTCCCAAGTTCCCAACATCCTAGTTGTTCCCAATTTGACAAAGGAAAAATTTTAAATTTAAAATCATATTGCAGCTAAGCTTAATTTCTTATATTCACCATTTTCTTTTGTTCTTGCTCTTGTGGTGCGTAAGTACAGGCAGTTCCTTTGTACCTTTCAGAAATGGCACCTGCAAAAATCCGAGGAGCGGTTAACCAACTGTTTCAACTCACAACTTGCTTAGGGATCCTCGTAGCAAACTTCATAAATTATGGAACTGACAAGCTCCATCCATGGGGATGGAGATTGTCGCTTGGTTTGGCCACAGTCCCAGCAACTCTGATGTTTGTTGGGGGATTGTTCCTACCAGAGACCCCCAACAGTCTTGTCGAACAAGGCAGATTACAGGAAGGAAGAAAAGTGTTGGAGAAAGTTAGAGGTACCACGAATGTGGAGGCCGAATATCAGGATCTTGTGGAAGCAAGCGAGTTAGCACGAGCCATAAAACACCCATTCAGAAACCTATTTGAGCGGAAGAACCGTCCACAATTAGTAATAGGAGCTTTGGGGATCCCTGCGTTCCAACAGCTCACTGGCATGAACTCCATACTCTTCTATTGCCCAGTAATATTTCAGAGCCTGGGGTTTGGTTCAGGAGCAAGTCTCTACTCATCTGCCATTACCAGTTCTGCACTCGTACTTGCTACATTCATATCAATGGCTTTAGTTGACAAGTTCGGCAGAAGAGCTTTCTTTTTGGAGGCTGGTGCTGAAATGATATGCTGCATGGTAATTTCACTTCTACAAACAACTAGTATAAGTAATAATCTTGATCTTAAGAAAGTGCATACTTATATATCAATACCAATCACTTGAGTGTTTAATCTGCAGGTAGCAGTTGCCGTTACTCTAGCTTTGAAATTTGGACAAGGAGTGGTGCTTCCAAAAGGAATTGGCATATTCCTCGTCATTGTTATTTGCATATTCGTGGTGGCTTATGGAAGGTCTTGGGGCCCTTTGGGATGGTTAGTTCCAAGCGAGATCTTTCCCTTGGAAACAAGGTCAGCTGGCCAAAGTATAGTGGTCTGTGTCAACATGATATTCACAGCCCTAGTTGCTCAGTGTTTCCTTGTGTCTCTCTGTCACCTCCAATATGGGATTTTCTTGCTGTTTGGTGGCTTGATTGTCATCATGAGCTGCTTTGTCTACTTCCTCCTGCCAGAAACAAAGCAAGTTCCTATAGAGGAGATACATTTTCTGTGGCAAAATCACTGGTTCTGGAAGAGATACTGTCCTCCTGAAGAAAAAAATGGCAAGTCAGGGGTGCAGCTTTGAATTTCAGAGAGCACAAACAAGAACATTATAATTATTATTTTGTTTTCTTGTTTTTTCAAGTTTATTTCAGATCCCAAAGAAGGGAATGAAGCTGAACAATGTTTGGTTTTTCACTAGACATGTTTACATTACTGTTCATGATTCTAGGGTTTCTTCAATAAATGTTTAGTGTGAAGTTTCCAACATTCTTTTGTCAATTGGATGTGCACAATCTTCTTTGTAATCCTCCATTCTTTGATTTTTAGAGAACTCTTCCTTTTTCATTTTTCATGAAAATGTTATGGCCTGCTCACCTCCAAATTTCTAGTATTTTGCTTCTCAAATGTCTGAACAACCTTCCTGGGTTGGCAAATCAAACCCACCACCAGTTTCAGATTTCTTGGCGTCGTCCTTGGATCCATCTTCAGTATTGGGAGGGAGGGAGGCTTCCAATCTCTCTCTCTCCACATTAGTATGTGTTTCTGTTGCTCAAATGAGATCAGCAAGATCCTGGAATTAAGGAAGAAGGGGTTTAATGAGAAAAAATTGGTATGACTACTAATTTTTGTCTATAGAACAAACAATAAGTTGACCAGACGATGGTCTTGGCACCTGTTTTCTAGTAGTCAATCCAATTCTTCCCTACCAATTCACATGCTCTTCGAGTGCCTCTCGGAGAAGTGCTGAACAATTTTTGCCCACATGAGAATATAGGCGAGCACATACCAAGATTGCATATTGGTGTTAGTTTGCGTCCCTCTTGTTTATTTCAGTTGATTCGTCCAGGGTCAGACCCTCTGGCACCTGCAGAATCAACCATGGATATACAGGTATAACAGATTTCCACAACATAAGAGGGAAGTGTGGATGAGTTTTATGGTTGTAATTTCTACTGCAGAAAAGGTACATTCCCGGTGGCCAATCCTCTACAATATATGATCGATCTCCCCTCTTGATTTCTTCTGTGAGATCATGAAACGGTCTACAAAGAACAGGTCTTGTCATGACAAAGAATAAAACTAAAAATCATGCCAAACAAGTAACATGTTGAATTAATAATTAATTTCACTGCATTGAGAATTTTATTGAACTCTTTGAAAAACTACTGATATGCTGCATCTACCAGATAAACAAAATTGTAGCAGATACAGAAATAGAGAAATGCAAGAATTTTATCCTACACACTTGTAATTGTTGACGCAATAACACACCCCTTTGCATTTTATCTTACACACCCTCTGTGGCTACCATGAGCATGAAGTTGTCTAACATGCTGTGTGTAGAACAAGTTGAATGTAAAGAAAGGCCATAAGTTTCCCTTTTAATGGCAATTTTCATCTCTAATTACCCATTAAATTCAATAAAAAGCAAGACAGAGACAATCTACATGTCACAGCGACTGACAAATACAAGAGTTGATGATTAATAGCGTATCCACATTCAATTCAAGTATCACACTTGACAGTAATTACCCATTATTCATAAGATTATAGCATCTGAGACGGGTAAAAACAAATAGAACCATTGTGTTAAAGCATACCCAAATTCAAATTCTAGAATCAACCAACAAATATAAATTATATAACATTGCTTACAAAATACAGAAAGAGTCATCAAATTAAACCATACCCACATACAAGTTATACAATCCAGTAGAGCTACCAATAAATCGACCAACATGTGCAAGAATACTGAAGAAAATACAAATAGAATCGATGAATTTGAAGCATACCCATATTCAGTTGCCATTTCCTTTCATAAACCCGCAATAAACACCTCAATGTCCTCGTCTATCAAAGTACCTCTTCCCTCGACTTGACATACTTGGAACCAAACCGGCAAGGGGCTTGAATGTCGCAATCAGCAACTTTATGGGCTTCTGGTTTTCTGAAAGTTACTTATTTCTCCTTATAAAGATAAGATGAGGGCACACAAGTAAATGAGAAGATAGAGAAGCAAACCAAAAAGGAGTACAGTTTTCGAAGAACTTAAAACAGATACGGAGTATTTTTTTTTTTCTTTTTTCTGGGGGTTTGAATTAAAATTTCTTCACCACTGATCTCAATTGGATCGAAACTGATTACAACTTATATTAGTAATAATAATAATTTTTTTATTAAATCATTAGTAGTCCCAGCTTAATTTGACCAACTCAATTTTAACAAAAAAAAATAAAAAATAAATTCATTTTAAAAAAATATGTTTTGATTGGACTAGTTGGGTTGAATGTTGGATCGGACTTGAGATATATCCATGTTCGTCTTGGAACTGTTGGACAATGAAAATACCATCAATAAAAGCTAACAATAATCACACACAAATATAAGATTTACATGTTTTATCAAAAAATTTAATATTGACGAAATATATTTCAAGTGGGCTTAAATGATGTATATGATCTCATTTTTCTCTTTTT
The DNA here is from genome assembly GCA_026545225.1 of Cornus controversa. Taxonomy (NCBI): domain Eukaryota; kingdom Viridiplantae; phylum Streptophyta; class Magnoliopsida; order Cornales; family Cornaceae; genus Cornus; species Cornus controversa. Next base: position 45,531,925 of record CM048851.1, read on the forward strand.
TCTTGCTTATTTTTTATTCTCATTAATAAAATGATGGAAATGACACTGAAACTTAACCTAATTTATTCATGCAATTCAAGTTCCAAACTCTCTCTTTCTTCTCTCATTTGGATATATAAATTAAATAATTCAAGATTAAGGTTTAGTTCACTTTTTGATAATTCCTTTTTCAGGACAAGGAGTAAAACTAGGGGTCATTTATGGACCACTCAGCTTCCAGTGTGTACCTATGCTGATAGTTTGAATATTGCTAACTTTATAGTAATATAGAAATTGGAGTTCAGTGTAAAAGGTTGTGTCATGCCCAAATCCAGAGACTTCTGTTGATCCTGGGGATATTAGCTGCTACTCTAATTCTGTTTCAGTTACTTGCATTTCCCTATTATGGAAAGTATTTACGCGCTCTATCTCATGCCAATAATGGTTCAGTGTCAGTGATGGTTGGCATTGCCACCCTTTTAAATAGTTCAAGATTAACCAATATTCATTCATCTAGTTCATGGGGTGGTCACTAATGCTAATGCTTCTGATTTGGAGAAAAAAGGCTAAGAATGAGAATGAAATGGACAGAGAGGACAACGACTATGATTTTGCATCTGATGATGATGATGGAGAGATTGATACTTCTTCTGAAATAGATGAGGAGAGGAACTCGCGTAATGAGTTTAGATTGGGGATGAGTTTAACGGTACTTTATAACAGTTCAACAATCAGAATTGTTAGGGGGACAGATAGTAGTTCTACTCAAGAAATGGTTACAGGATTAGGACTTGGTGCCCTTGAACAGGTTAAGGAATCAGACAACGATTCTACTATAAGCAAAGGCCAAAAAACAACTAGCTCCCCAATTCCAGGAGGAATTCACAATCAAACTGGTTTGAAGACCTACCACTCTTGTCATCAAGACCTTCACTGTTACCTGTTGCAGCCAATGTATCCAAAGGACACTGTGACAAGCAAACTACGGAAACCCAGCAGAAGAATGCAAGTAGTGAGCTGACGCAAAAAAATTCAGTCACTTTGAGCAATAATTCCTCATTGGCTGTTAGTTCTATTAAGAAGGCGAGGGGGAAGAAAACAATATCAATATCCCATATGAATTTGTTATTGATTCAGAGTTCTGTTTCTTCTAATTCAATGGTATGGATCTGGAAGTTAAGGTTTTAATTTGGGAAATGAGGATTACATTTTGTATTTTAGATTTTTGACTTCTTTTTCTACTGGTTAGAGAGGCCAAGATGGTCTTCTGCACATGGTCGACAACTTCAATACGCAAGATTACAAATTGAGAATGCTCCAATTATATATAAGGAACGCACCAGGACTCAATGCTAGCTTCTCTTTTTTGAAATTTTTCCATGTTAAAAAGGTAAGTGTATTTAAACAAACTAATGTAGTATATATATCAAATGTTGGTAATTTGCATCACATATTGAATAGATCTCTTGTAAGTTGTGTCCTACCTATGCATAACGATGTCTTCTGTTGGTTAAACATTAGAATTTGCAGTGTCTTTGGTACTAAGAAAATAAGGGAAGTTAAGTAGATACTTAAGGTAAACCTTCTTATCGAACATTTAAGAAAAATTATAGATTACAGTAGTAGAATATGTGTTGGAAATTGAATTGGTCTTTGGTTACTGTAGTTTGTTTGCTGATGTTGTCTTAGTCTTTAGAAATTGTTTTACATGTTTATTGTTCCTATTTTTTATATTAGTGGATGTTATTTTGTAGCAAGTTATCCGTTGATGTAATGCCTATATAAAGGCAATTTCATATGATTAAATAATCAGTATCTTCTTCCCTCGTATACATGTCCATCTTGCTTTTATATTCTGCTGTGTTCTTTTTATAACACTGGTATTAGGGCCTTGTTCAAAACAAAAAAGAATGAGAGTCTACAACAGTAGCTTTGCCTTTTCATTCCACAGTGCAGTAGCAATATAAGATGGCTTCTGAAAATTTTGTTCAACCTACAATTCCACGATTCGATGGTCACTATCATCATTGGAGCATGTTGATGGAGAATTTCTTAAGGTCCAAAGAATATTGGCAGGTCGTTGAAGGTGGCATAGTTGAACCAACAGCTAGAGTCACTTTGACAGATGCACAAAAGACAAATCTTTAGGCGCAAAAATTGAAAAACTTGAAGGCAAAGAATTACTTTTTCCAAGCGATTGATCGTTCAATCTTGGAAACAATTCTTTGTAAGGATACCTCAAATCAAATTTGGGTCTCTATGAAAAAGAAATACCAAGGCAACGCAAGGGCGAAGTGGGCACAACTTCAAACTCTTCGTGGCGAGCTCGAGACTTTACGCATAAAGTCGGGAGAAACAATTTCAGAGTATTTTTCAAGGACGATGGCAATCGCGAACAAGATGCAAATTCATGGGGACAAGCTTCAGGATGTTGCTATTGTTGATAAGATCCTTTGGTCGATGATGCCAAAATTTAATTTTGTTATTTGCTCTATTTGAGGAGTCTAAAGATCTTGATACTCTTTCAATTGATGAGCTGCAAAATTCATTGCAAGTTCATGAGCAAAAGATAACCCTGCAGGACAAGGAAGAACAAGCATTGCGGGCAACAGTAAATCCAAGAGCAATTGGACGTGGAAAGGGAAGATGGAAAGGCAAGAATGTATACCAGCGACCGAGAGAGAATAAAGGTGCTGATTCTCAAGGAAAGGGAAAGGTCGTGACGGTCAAAATTCAATCGGTCGTGAAGGTTAGAATTCAACCGGGTATAAGCTAAGGTCTATAGACAAATCAAGCATTGAGTGTTTTCGATGCCACAGGGATGGCCACTATCGTTTTGAATGCCATACAAATTTGAATAGAAATAGAGGATGTGGAGAAAATTCTAACTTTGCATAATCAAATGAGAAGGAAGAGAAAGTTTCTCTATTCATGGTGTGCGATCCCAAGGAAGAAAACTCACAAAAATCTGTGGTATTTGGATACGGGCTGTAGCAATCATATGTGTGGAGATAGATCTGTATTTATTGACTTGGATGAAACAAAATGTACAACCGTAAAGTTTGAAGATAATTCTTTAGTTGCTGTCAAGGGAAAGGAAAAGGTAAAAATCCAAACAAATGCCACATGTGTTCAAACTATCTTTAAAGTTCTTTTTGTTCCAAATTTAAAAACAAATTTCCTTAGTGTGGGTCAACTTCAAGAGAAGGGATTTGAGATTATTATCAAAGATGGAGTCTGCAAAATTCAAGATTCCAAACATGGGTTGGTTGCTAAAGTCAGCATGACTGCGAATCGTATGTTCCCTCTACACCTCCAAAATGTCGGGCACTCTTGCTTTACAACAAAATTGAATAATTTGGTATGATTATGGCATTACCAATACGGGCACCTGAATTTTGGAGGATTAAACACTTTACAACAAAAGAATATGGTATCTGGTCTTCTTAATTTTGTTCTCCCGCAGAAGTTTGTGAAGAATGTGTTCTTGAGAAACAACCTCGTGATAGCTTTCCAAAAGAAAAATCTTGGAGAGGCAAAAAAATAGTTGGAATTGGTTCATTCTGACTTTTGTGGACCAATAAATCCAAAATCCAATGGAGGTAAACATTAGTTCATAACATTCATTGATGATTTTAGTTGGAAGACATGGGTTTATTTTTTGCAAGAAAAATCTGAAGCCTTTATAGCTTTTAGAAGCTTTAAGGCATTTGTTGAGAAAGAAGTTGGAAATCCAATAAAAGTACTTCGCACTGATCGTGGTGGATAATACAATTCACAAGAATTCGTAAATTTTTGTGAATCACATGGGATAAAAAAGCAACTTACATTAGCCTATTCTCCTCAACAAAATGGTGTGAGCGAAAGAAAAAAATCGAACAATTCTGAACATGGTGCGAAGTCTTTTAAGGAGAAGCAATGTTCCAAAATGTTTTTGGTCCGAAGCAGTTAGTTGGAGCATTCATATTTTGAATAGAAGTCTTACTCATGTTGTCCAAAATATGACATCGGAGGAAGCCTAGAACGGTTGTAGACCCACTGTTTATTACTTTAGAATTTTGGATGCATCGCTTATGCCCACATTCCAGATCAGAAGAGAACAAAGCTAGACAACAAGGCTGAAAAATCCATTTTTCTTGGTGTTAGTGGTCAGTCAAAAACTTACAAGTTGTAGAATCATATCACCAAGAAAGTGATTATTAGTCGTGATGTGGTGTTTAATGAAGAAAGAATCTGGCCATGGGGTGAAAGTTTAGACAGGTAGCAAATTATAGCAGACTTTGATGGTGATGATCATGGGAAAGAGCAGCAACCAATAGTTGGAGTTGAAGTAGTCCAACAACTGAAGTTACAGATCAATAACAAAGTCACAGTAGCACACGACCTCAACGCACCAGAAAACAACCAGTATAGATGGGGGATTATGAGGTTGGAGGAATTAATCAACCTAAAGATGATGATGAGGACCCACTCACATATTTTGCTCTTTTTATAGATTGTGATCCATCAAATTTTGAAATTGCTGTAAAAGAAGTAAAATGGAAAAAGCTGTGGATGAAGAAATTGCTGCCATTGAAAAGAATAACACTTGGCAATTGACAAACCTTCTAAAAGGGCACAAGACGATTGGTGTTAAGTGGGTTTACAAGACAAACTTAAAGGAGAATGGTGAAGTTGACAAGTGCAAGGCGCTTCTAGTAGCTAAAGACTATAAGCAAGAATTCGGTGTGGATTACAAAGAGGTTTTTGCACCTGTTGCAAGGCATGACACAATTAGATTTGTGATTTCATTGGCTGCTCAAAATTCGTGGCCCATCTTCCAACTAGATGTGAAGTCAACATTTTTACACAGAGATTTGCAAGAGCAGGTATTTATTGATCAACCTCCTGGTTATGTGAAAATTGGTAGTGAACATAAAGTTTATAAATTGAAAAAGGCTCTATATGGACTAAAATAAGCACCTAGAGCTTGGTATAGTCGTATAAATACTTATTTTCACAAAGAAGGTTTTTATAAATGTCCATATGAGCATACTCTTTACTTAAAAAAAGGAGATGGGGGAAAAATGCTTATAGTATGCTTATATGTAGATGAACTGATTTTTACGAAAAATGATAGTGTCATGCTTAGAAAATTTAAGGAGTCTATGATTCTTCAATTTGACATGTCTGATATTAGAAATATGCATTATTTTCATGGCATGGAGGTTGTACAATTTGTCGATGAAATTTTTGTTTCTCAAAAGGATAATGTTACTCAGGCAAAATTCTTAGACAGAATTCGTAGGCAGAGACATTTACATCCATTTGATATATATAGTGAGTGTATGTGGTGGGGTCTACCACGTGCATCTAATGGATGTAAATGTTTCTACTTACGAATTCTGTCTAAGAATTCTGCCTGAGTAGCATTACCCTTCTCAAAATAAGTATGCCCAAGAAATTTTAGAGAGGTTTCAAATGAAGAACTACAACTCTGTTACTACTCCAATTGAAAAGGGTTTGAAGCTTATAAAGGATCCAATAGGAAAAAGGGTTGATGCTACTCTTTACAAGCAAATTGTTGAAAGTTTGATGTATTTGATAGCAACACAACCTGATATAATGTATGCAGTAAGTCTCATTAGCATAGTCTCTTCTTCCTCAAAGGCGAGATGAGGAATTCAAGCTTTGTAGTAGGCATTTTTGAGTGTGTGTTTGAGTTTGTACCTAACCAAAAAAAGAAGAAAAAAAAAGTTAGATAGGGAGCAAAATAACTTGTTTGTGTTTGTTATAATGGAATGAACAGTATTTGAAATGAAATAGATTTCTGTAATAAGTAATTAAATGAATTTTAGTATTGAGTAAATAATTCTCAAGTGGAATTTAATGATTTATATTATTTCATTTTCTCTTCATTCTTACTTATTTTTTATTCTCATCAATAAAATAGTAGAAATTGATTTGCTCCATTTGGTAGGAACGAAGAAAAATTAGATGAAATGGATGAATGAGACATTCCTAGGAAAATGAGAGGTTGGATAGAAGACAAGGGAAAGAGGTAACATTTTACTTTGATTGAGAGAAAGATTGCTAATATTGAATTTATTTAATAATTACGAATGGTAATATAATAATTTATTTATAACTGCGTTAATTTTCTGCTTTCCTCTTTCAAAGGGATGAAAATTTGTGAACCACGACCGATAGCTCATCGATTCTTTTTTTCATTCTCTTTTGTTTCTTCTTTATCAAATAAAAAAAGTTTGTTTCTTCCTTTTTGTCTTCTATCCACCCCTCTTTTTTGCTTCTCATAAAAAAGTCCATTAGCATACAGTAATTATTAATGCATTTTACTTGCCTTTTTTTATATAAAAAAAATTGACACAATTATTTATTAAAAGGACACACTCCACAACTAATTCAAAAATTATTCTCACACTTTATTTTAAAAATAGTTATTGTACACACAAATTTCGTGTCCGAAAATCTAGGAACAAAAATTGGTAACAAATAAACGATTTTATTAATTTTGAAAAAATGGGTACAATTCTCTGTGAATCTTTACAAAAGAAAGATAAATTCCTCTGATTCGATCTCTTTGGTGATCCGGCTTCAAGGGCTGCAAAAGCTTGATCTTGAATTGGATTGAAACTTTGGTGAAGAACGGCACGTGGATGATATGCTTGTTAGTCTTCTCCTTCAGGGTTTAGATGCTTTGGAGCTTTGAATTTTGAGTGAAGACTTCTGCAGAGTTTCAGCTTTTTCTCAGAATCTTCTAGTCTCCCTTTCCCCCACCTCTGGACCTTTATTTATAGGCTCACCAGAGGGGTAGATTTGTAACTTTCTTTTCTTTTGATAATTATCTTTTATGATAATTTTGATAATTATCCAATATATACATAATAATTATCTTTGTTGATAATTATATATATATATATATATATATAATTATCCATTAGGCTTATTTTCAAGCGGGCTTGACTTCTCAGACAATTTAGACCAGCCCATAACTCATTTATTTGTAGTGAATCTGATCTTTAAATTATCTGACTCATTGGGCTATATTTCAAAGTGGGTTAAACTGAAGATTAGCCCAAATTATATTTTGAGTCTATCATGTAATTTTTTAATGTCTATAGTTATGTTTTTTTAAATAAATAAACTAATGCTGCTGATATTCGCGCTCCACTAATAAGTTGAGGCGCTCCACTCTTTTTCTTTTCTAAATAAAGTTTACAAAAGAATCCATAAATTATAGAATACTTGATTCTTACATTTTTAATACCATAATTATCCTTTTTATTAAAATCAGAACATTTGAATTCACTCTCAAGTATTTTTTCTCTCATATTGAAATCACATATGATATATATACACACACACACACACACACACACTATATGTAAAATATATTATAGAATAATTAAAAGTAAATTTAATCACATAATAATATAATTTCTAAAAGTTCCCTTCTTAAAGCAAACAATATTTCTTTGACTCACTTATTGAACTATAGAACAGAGTTTCTATTTAAGTAAAATTAGGTTTTTCTCACCCTTAAAAAAAAACTTTGATTTTCCTTTGATTTTCAATTCTGTTACCCAAGAATTGTCCCTAGAGGAGGAGTGAATAGGGACAATAAGAAAAAGATGAAACTTTTTCGGTTTAGCATGTTTTGACAAAAATTAGCTTGAATGAACTTTTGTCAAACACTTAGTAAACTTATATATTTAACAAGTGGGAATGAGAATGTTCTATCTATTATAAACTTAAATGATCTAGTAGATACAACAAATATAAGTGTTCATGTAAGTGCAACATATTATGCTTGTAGTGTGTGAAAATGTTGATTGCACATTTTATCAAACAAACAATATGCAAATTGATTAACAAAAAGATAATCAAATAAATACTCAATCAATTAACAATTTAATCATTCCACAACTCAACCAATATACTCCAAGTATTCATCTCATCCCATCCCCCTCATATGAATTAAACATATAGACTTATAACATTCATATATAAAGCATATGAAATTTAAATAAATGAAATGCTATCAAATAAAGGAGTTTAATGATAGAAAAATGCAAACCAACTGACACCATAATTTTTACATGGCTCGGCCCCTCTTGCCTATGTCCATGCCTCAAGAGCACCTCTTGAAAATTCCACTATAGAGCTTCCCTTAAGAGTGGAAAGCAAACCGTACAATGGCCAAGTGCATGACTTGGGCTTCTTTTCTCTTTTGACGGCTAAGAGATAACCATTACTCACTTTAATAGGCGAATAGCGCTACCCAATCATTTTCCTTATAAGGTAGAGAATGAACCTTTCTCTTTTTCGGGCTTAGAGAGAATCCTTACAAAGCTTTCCCAAGTTACCCATGCCAAGAGAACCTTTTAGTCTTATTCTCTCAAGAATAAGAAGTTGTGTATACAATAAGTGTCTCTCAAATAGACAATATATACAAATTCAAATCTCTCTAAAATCTAGAGTTACAATTGATGAATCAATAAGAAAGCTAAACTCTAAAATGATGAATGAAATGCCATAAATGGATTGATCTTTGGAAGAATATGGTCAAGTGTGGTGACTATCTCTATAGAATATGAATTTTAAGCTTAATGATAGATTCAACCAACAATAGATGATCAACTATAGGTGTAGTGATCTCTCACACATGAAAAATACACATACAAGGTGTATTTATAGACCCAAACTGAAATATAGCCGTTTGGAGAACTTTGGGTTCTGTTTGGGACAGTCAAACTAGCTGTTATATTGAATCTGAGGAAAAGTAGTAGACTTTCTGCCTAAAACAGTCGACTATATTTTGGTCCTCAAAGTGTTAGATTCATGCTACCAGAAATAGTTGACTTTCTCAAATCAATAAGTCGGCTATTTCATAAAATTCCATTAACGAAAATAGAAAGAAGTCGACTATATGAAATGAAACAGTTTTCTATTTTTGTGCTCTAGAAATGCCAAAATCATGCTGCGAGAAAGAGTCGACTTTCTCAAAACAATAAGTCGACTATTTTACCAAATTTCATTAATGAAAATAGAAAGATATTACACTATATGAAATGGAATAGTCTTTTACTTTAGTGCTCCAGAAATGTCAAAAACATGCTGCTTGAAAAAGTCAACATTCAGCTTGAATAAGTCGACTGTTTTAAAACTCATTTGAAAGGCAACTTCGTTAAAGCTTAAATGAGCCTAAAACATCAAGGACTAATGAACAAATGCTTCATTAAGATCAAGTCATATCATAAAATGCTAAGAACCAATCATGGATACTAAAATGAGATGCATGTGGTCTTATAATCAATTTTAGATTATGAGTTGGATTCTTTGAATGTTTGAATCTCTTCAAAATTAATTATAACCTTATGAAATAAATCAATTTGATCCAAGGTCTTCAACTTCACAGCTTCACTAAATGTGAATATTGAGAATTAAGATATTTTCAATTGAAGATTATCTCAATATTACTTGAGGTTTTTTCGTGATTTAAACATATAAGTTCAAAGCCTTATTTTTATAATTCCTAGGCAGCATTCCAAATGATATGATTGAAAGATATGGTTCTAGTAATAACTTAATAGTTAAGTTTTTTCAAAACTTATAAAAGCTTGAACTAACTTAACTTTAATAAAGACCTCATGATATTATAAATGAAGTTCATGGCCTATTACTTATGATCTAAGGACCTATTAATGATGTGAATGATATGCATTGTCATAAAGCTTTCATGTGAATACATAAAAGTAACTTTACAAAGATTACCTATACACTCACCAAGACCATATTATCCAATCTTTAATGTCTTCATTGATCTTGATGTGCATTGGGTGAAGTCTTCTTTCTTTTGATTCTATTACCTTCATCATTTTACAATGTCCTTGATATGAACTTTTGGATATAAATGAGCATAATCAATGTGAGCTTTGGATACCTTTGCAAGGTCATTGATCTTCTTTCATATTTTAAGTCTTGTCAGAATGAACCATGTTTAAGCACCAACTCAAGTAGACATTAAATCCTAACACTCACAATATTTTGTTATCGTCAAAATAACTGAGATAACCTTAGTTAGAAACATTGGTTCAATAAATTCAATTAAATATTACTATGCATCCAGGGGCAGCTGGAGCCTTAGACGACTTAGGTGGTCACCTAAGGCCCCAATCAATAGAATTTATTTATTAGGCCCCTACAAATTTTCATTCTCTTTATATTTAGGCATCAACAAGTAGGATGTACTAAAGTACGCTCCTATAATTTAATTCTATCTTATTTTCATTGGATAAATGATATTGAAAACTGGTAAAACTTTCTATCTATTCCTAGATTTTCTCTATTAAACTCTTATTTTTAATTTTTTTTTATAATTACTCTTACGTTTTTTCTTTCTCTTATTCTTCTTACGCATTTTTTTTCTCTCCTCTCATCTTTTTAGCTAATTAGGGTGTATTAATATTTTAGGATAATAAAAGTTTTTATTCATCTCATTGGACAAATGATTATTGAAAAGTGATAAAACTTTTCATCTACTCTTACTTTTTTTTCTTTCTAATTTCCTACTCTTTTTAATTAAACTCCTAATTTTTGTTTCTTTTTAAAAAAAAAACTTAATCCTTATCTCAGAGACGATAAGATTTGTATAACATTAGGTTGTATTATTTTTTAACTTAATTTATTTTGTAATTTTATTATTATTTGTTTATCATAGAAACTATATATTTAGTTTGTGGCCATTTTTATTTATATTATTGAATATGTCTAATAGAAAATATGAATCACAATATGAAAAACTTACAAAAAAAAAAAGAGTGAAATAGATAAAATAGTTCAATCTAAGAAAAAAAAAAAAGAACTCTTGATAAATTTGTTACAACTAGTAATCTCAAGTCATCTAACTAGTAACATCAAAAAGTTAAGAATAATAGTTTTTAAATAAAAACTATTAAGTATTATTTGATCTTAGTATTTTAAACATTAAAATGCCACTATTATATTTTTCACGTAAGCCTCAAATTTGATTGAGCTGCCCTGTATGCATCGTAAAGATTCTTTTGCTTTCAATTTAATGTTATAAATATGTTTTAGGGAGCTGATATTGGCATTCCACCAATATCCTCTGGCACTCCACTTCCATCTTTTTGTAAAGTAAAATTACAAATGTGTCCTTTTGTTATACAATATTTGATTCTTATATTTTAATATCCTAATTGCCCTTATTTGATAATGTTACTCACTTTCCCTCTCTTTTTTGGCGTAAATTTTTTTTAGAAATCTATGAATCACACAATCCTAATTTTCTTGATTTTAAAAATATTATTTCTTCTAGTTGAATCAATTTATCAATATTTATTTTACAAGTAGAAAAGTTTAGAATTCAATATAATGATTTAGAAAGTATCAATTAAATGCATGTGATTATGATAATACAAATTACGTGATTAGATAAGTTGGAAAGAAGTTGTTAATAATAGATTATCTAGAGAAATATTAAAAAAATGTATTTGAGTTGGAAACAAACATTATTTCAATGAATAAAACGTATTTGAAAAAAAAATTATATTTAAAATCAAAAGAAAGTTTAATTAACTTAAATAAAAATTATGATATATAGTTCTTTAAGGAAACTAAGGAAATCTTTTTTATTTTAATAGGGAACTTTTAGAAATTAAAAGATGAAAAAAGAAAAACATGACTCTATGAAATTCTTTTCCAATTGTAGTTGTTTTAATTAAGCTAAGGAGCTTTTGCACCAAAATTTTTTTAAAAAAGAAAGTAATATGATATTTTTCTTCCTTTGCTTTTTATTTTTTTCCCTTTTCTTTTCTATTTTTTGTTCACAAATTGATGGTATGTTTCTAATTTTTAATTTATGTTATTTTGTAAATAAGACACATGAAAAATAAATTACTCGTTTGGTGAGTAAAAAGATAATATTTCAATTTTTGGATTCTTTTTGTTATATTGGATAGGGACATGAACAACAAGTTTTTATTCAAAAAATGTCTAAACTATAGTATCTAGGTGGTAATAAATGGATTGTTATATTTTAAATTTAAAGCAAAAATAAAATCAATCACAAATTACTCGGGATAACAAGGATGCAGTTAAAAAAACTTTTTTTTTAAGAAAGATAAAATAGAATTAGAATTGAGTTTTGATTTAGAAGGACAATTATGGTACTAAAAATATAAGAATTAAAGATGTATAACATAGGACCACTTTTGTAATTTTACTTTACAAAAAGATGGAAATGGAGTGCCAGAGAATATTGGTAGAGTGCCAATATCAGCTCCCTATGTTTTATTCATTAATATAAAATTGAATTTCAATTCAAATATTTTTTTATCCTAATCACATACCTTTTTATCCTAATTATCGATATTTTCTCAAGTCATTATTTTCAAAATCAACTAAAAAAATATATTATGAAGAAAAAAAATTCACTATTACCACGAGAGTTAAAAGTATTTAATAATTCATAAATTTGTGAAATTTTTTCACATTGCTTGTCTTAAGAAGATTAATGATTTTCTCTAATATTAACTTAGACACTATATGATTATTAAAATATTTTATTTATGTATAAACAGATAAGAAAAATGAATTTATATTTCAAGGACGAGGGATCTAACGTTAATGAAAAATAACAATTATAACATTAAAAATATAATAACCAAACATTTTATAATTTTATTTTAAAGGGGAGCGTTAGTATATCCAAATACCATCACTGTTTATATTTATTTATCTTTGGGTTGTCGGCAGTCGGTCAATCCAAGTTTTAAACACAGTCAGACTCTCTCTTTCTGACTTTGATGGTAAAAAACCGAAAGGCGTCGTTTTCACCACTCTATTGGGTATTCTCTATTACAGTATGTTTTCTATATTATATTATATTTGATCATTACGTTTTCTCTGTTACAGTACAATAATGGAGTATTATCTATGACATATTATATACAAGTATTCTTTTTCTCAAGTGGATGCATTCTCTGAAGTGGGCTTCTCCATTGTTGTTCTTCGTTCAGCTTCTCAGGTAATTTCGGCTCTTAAATCTTCTTAAGAAGTTTCAAATTCTTGTAATCAATCACGTAGTACAAGACTGGGTTCTCAGTTTCTGTGCAAAATCTCATTTACTTCTACCGCCGTTTCCTCAGAAACAAACAGGGTACTTGCTTCATGGAAAAATAAGTACACACACTTGGAACCTACTATTGTTTACTAGAGAAACATTTTCCCTAGAAATCAGCCCCCGGGACAAGATTTTTCTGAGTGGATATGTTTTGTAGGCGGAATACTCACAAATTAATTTGTTCTTTACCTTTGTATATGTGTGCCACATTTTGTTTTTTGTTTCTGAAGATTTCAGGTCATATGATTCATTTGATTTCAAAAGTACTGCGTTCTGAATTTAGGTTATATTTGAAAGATTTCTGGAATTCTATCAACTTTGAATCAATTATGTATTGTCGTATTGACTTACATGAGATTGCTTTGATTCATTGTGTTTAAAGAAAACCAATTAGCTCTGGGCGTTCCTATGGTAGGTTGAAGGTTTACTGTAACTTGTATTTTCACTACCTGAGTCCATTTAATTGGGGTTGTAGCCTAGGAAGCATGGACACTCTCCTAGGGAGTGCTGTGGTGGTTTGTTTCTAGGGAATGTTGTAGTGGTGTCATGCGTGATACGGACACGGTTTGGCATGTGTCTGACACGGCTAAAAGTGTCAGAATTAAAAAAAAAAAAATCCAGGTTGGAATGACTGGATGTACACACATTTGGGAGACTTTCAAGACATGATGGGGTATTTTGCAATTAGTATTTTAATTTAAAAAAAAAAAGGTTTCTGTGAAAGTTTAAAACATATTTGTATTAAGATTTAGAAAACAGAAACAACATTCATTGAACTTTAAACTCCAAATTAGTTATTACATTCATGATAATTTGGATAAAATGAGCAAAAATTAATAATTTTTTATATGTAATCACAAATTGTACTATTATTTTATTGACGTATCACTGCTATGTCTATGTCCTAATATTTTTTTGATCTGTCGTGTTGCTCTATATGTCCCATGTCGTACCTGTGTCCATACCCATGTGTGGGGCAATAAAAGGGCTGAAACTTTAATTAACTGGATCCGGCTTTCTCTACCCACCCAATGGAGATAGTAAATGGTGCGTCGGGTTCAAATTCGAGTTTGACAAGGGCCTTTGCTTGATTTAGTTGTTTAATGCTTAAACATTAATGTAATTGCTGCGAGTTCAAGTCTCGCAGCAGTCACTTTGTTAAATGCCAAAGGTTAGGTCTGTCTTGGCTCTAGAGTCCTCCCTCCCAGGACCCTGCTGAAGCGGGGGACCAGAATTGGTAATGTCTCTACTAGGGCCTTTGCTTGATTTAGTTGTTTAACGCTTGAACAGTAATGTCATTGATGCGAGTTCGAGTCTCAGAGTAGTCACTTTGTTAAATGCCAAAGGTTAGGTCTGTCTCGGTTCTATTTACTTGTTCTTTCATTGTTTTAGTAGTATCAACAATAACAATATTGGGCAAAGCATGAGTTCTTGATCTACTATTGGTGTCATGTCTCCTTTTCTATCTTGCAAAAAATTATTATTATTTTAATTTTTGCGTTACAAGCTTATAAAGTAATTCTAATAGGTTGAACTAATTAGGACAGTATCTAGAAAATTAATTTGACTTTGAACGGGAAGTATTACTGATTGAGATGAACACTAGTTTCTTTTTATGATGTTTCCTTGCAGAATTTTAGAAGAGTTTGAGCTGCCTTCTGAATTGTGTATTTTTTTTTTGTCTGGAATTCCTATTCTTGAATTGGACTTTATATTTTCAGGGCTTTTTCATGTCTATTAACCTGATATCATATCAGTGCTTGGTGACCGATTCATCTTTTTCTAGCTTTGTACAACATATTAGAATCTATATTCTGAAGTTATGAATTGAATATAAGATGCTTAATAAGTAGGTCTAAAGTTTAGTTTAATTAAGGAAAACTATTCACTTTTTGATAATTCCTTTTTCAGGACATGGAGTAAGACTTGGGGTCATTTATCGGATCATTCAGTTTCCAGTGTGATAGGTTGAATATTGCTAACTTGTGATATGGAAATTGGAGTTCAGTGTCAAAGGTTATGTAATGCCCAAATCCAGAGACTTCTGTTGATCCTGGGGATATTAGCCGCTACTCTAATTCTGTTTCAGTTATTTGCACTTCCCTATGGAAAGTACTTACCCTCTCTATCTCATGCCAATAAGGGTTCAGTGTCAGTGATGGTTGGCAGTGCCACCCTTTTAAATAGTTCAAAATTATCCAATATTGCTGATATAGACAAGGAGAGGAACTCACGTAATGAGTATAGATTGGGGATGGGTTTAATACTTTATAACAGTTCAACAATCAGAATTGGTAGGGGGACAGATAATAGTTCCACTCAAGAAAAGGTTACAGGACTAGGACTTGGTGCCCTGGAGCAGGTTAAGGAATCAGATAACAATTTTACGCTAGCCAAAGACCAAAATACAATTAGCTCACCGGTCCTAGGAGGAATTCACAGTCGAGCTAGTTTTGAGGGGCCAGTCATGTCACCAAGAATTTTTACAAATGGCATGGAACACCTAGATGCAGATTCAAGACCTTCACTATTACCTGTTGCAGCCAATGTATCCCCACGACACACTGACAAACAAACTACAGAAACCCAGTCCAAGGATGCAAGTACTGAGCTGATGCAAAAAAATTCAGTGACTGAGAGCAATAATTCCTCATTGACCATTAATGCAATTAAGAAGGAGAGGGGGATGAAAACTATATCAATATCCCAGATGAATTTGTTATTGCTTCAAAGTTTTGTTTCTTCTAATTCAATGGTATGGATCTGGAAGTTAAGCTTTTAATTTGAGAAATGAGGATTACATTATATATTTTAGAATTTTGACTTCCTTTTCTACTGGTTATAGAGGCCAAGATGGTCTTCTGCACGTGATCGGCAACTTCAATACGCGAGATTACAAATTGAGAATGCTCCAACTGTAAGGAACACTCCAGGACTTGATGCTTCTCTTTTTCGAAATTTTTCCATGTTTAAAAGGTAGGTGTATTTAAACACTTATGTAATATATATCATCATCAAGATCTTCATCCTTGCTTTTATCCCATGTGGATGGGGTCGGCCACATGAATTCTCATTTTCCATTCTCTCCTGTTATACAACATATATTTTCTTAAATGCAAGTTTTTTAAGTTGTTTTTAATTACTTCATCCCTCGTCAACTTTTGTCAGCCTCTTTGTCGCTTACCTTCTAAACAAGCAACACTTCCTGTTTTAAGAGGTGCATCATTTATAGGCGCTATGCCTAATGTTCCCCTCACACGTTCATTATTTATCTTACCTCTTCTAGTGATTCCTATCATCCAACGTAACATACTTATGTAATGTGTGTGTGTGTCAAATGTTAGTAATTTGTTTCATGAATAGATATGATCACTTGGAAGCTGTCTTAGCTATGCGTAACGATGTCTACTGTTGGTATGCCTCCATCACACATTAGAACAGGCACCGTCTTTGGCACCAAGAAAATAAGGAAAGTTAGGTAGATAACGAAGGTAAACCTTTTTTATCAAACATTTATGAAAAATTGTGGACTGCAGTAATGAAATATGTAGCCAAGGTAAAACCTTTCCTTCGAGCATTAATGAAAAATTATAGATTATGGTGATGTTTGCCTTCTAAATTACCAAAAAGATGCCTGCTGGTGATGCAAGCATAATTCATGAACACAGTTTATGTTCCCATCATCAGTTCTTAAGTATTCATAATGGATTCTTTTGGCCCGGCTGTATTACCTGTGCATGTGTTTCAGGATCTTACATGCATCTAAATTTTAGACTGCCAACATATTGCCATTATGTGTGTAGTCCCCGTGTATTTGATTGATTGAATATGTATGTTTGAACTAAGACATTCACATGCTTATATACTCATATACTTAAATTTCAATTGTGTGTATATCAAGGTTAAACATAGCAAATAGACACTAATTGTAAAAGGAGACCACATATCAATGTGCCTTTATGGGATTTAAACTACCAAACTTCTTCTTAAGAAACAGACCATTAACCAACTGAGCTGAAGCTCTAGTAAAAGTATTCATAATTAAAGGTTCCATGTGATAACAATTGCAGGAGTTATGAAATGATGGAACGCATGCTCAAAGTCTATATCTATAGAGAAGGAGAGAAGCCGATATTCCATCAGCCATATTTGAGGGGAATTTATGCTTCAGAAGGATGGTTCATGAAACTAATAGAGGGAAACAAACAATTTGTTGTGAGGGACCCCACAAAAGCTCACTTATTTTATTTACCTTTCAGTTCAAAAAAGCTAAGGAATGCTCTTGATGAACAAAAGCTTGCCAGTAAGAAGGACTTGGAGAAATATCTAGATCACTATGTGGACATGATTGCTGGCAAGTATCGTTTTTGGAACAGAACTGGAGGAGCAGATCATTTTAGTGTTGCTTGTCATGATTGGGTATTTTTTCTGTCTTAATTTAGATTAGATATCATTTTTTATGTCACTAAACCTCAATCTCAACATAGCTTCTTTGATAATATGATCTTGTTTATGGTGAAATTGGCGATGTAATACCATTGGGCCATTAGCCCAGCCGGTACAACCTCTCCTCCCTCAAAGGGGAGGTGAGGGGTTTAAGCCCCATAGTGGGCATTTGTGGGTGTGTGTGTGTGTGACTATTTACCTAACCAAAAAAAAATTGGCGATGTAATTTATAAAGAGCTCAGGGCTCTTGGGTCGTCCTTATCCATATCAGATAGGACATTTAGCAGTAAATGTGTATTCAAGTTTACTGTCAAGCCATAAGCCAACCACCCATGCTTTTTGATTATGACTAATTCAATCTGCTGATGTAGTAGGAATTTCCTTCGCAAAGTTTTAGAACTTTTGGGTAATATTATCACTGACGATCCATAGTATTTCCAAATCGTTGAAGGTTCCTAAGATCCCTTTTGTTACATTCTGTTTCTCTTTCTCTATGAAGTATGAAGTATGAATGGAGAAAGTCTAAACGGCATCAAAAGCTGTAACCTGCCACCCACATGCTAAGCCTAAGCCAAAATGCAGCTTGATAGTATTTTGAGTATAAATTGATTGAACATGTAAATTCCTAGTAACAGCCAGATTTTATGCAGGCTCCTAGGATGACAAGGAAGAATATGGGGAGTTGCATCAGAGCTCTTTGCAACACCAACATGGCCAGTGGCTTCAAAATAGGCAAGGATGTTTCTCTACCAGTGACATATGTTCGTACTGCACAGGACCCCCTAAAAGGTATTGGAGGAAAACCTCCTTCAGGGAGACCTATTCTGGCCTTCTTTGCAGGGGGCATGCATGGGTATCTCCGTCCCATTCTGCTACAGTATTGGAAGGATAAAGAACCCGACATGAAGATCTTTGGCCCAATGCCTCGTGATATTGAGGGCAAAGCTATGTACAGGGACCACATGAAGAGCAGCAAATATTGCATATGTGCCAG
The DNA here is from genome assembly GCA_026545225.1 of Cornus controversa. Lineage (NCBI taxonomy): Eukaryota > Viridiplantae > Streptophyta > Magnoliopsida > Cornales > Cornaceae > Cornus > Cornus controversa. Next base: position 45,550,488 of record CM048851.1, read on the forward strand.
GGGCTATGAAGTCCACACACCAAGAGTGGTCGAGTCTATATTTTATGAGTGTGTACCAGTGATCATAGCAGATAATTATGTGCCTCCATTCTTTGAGATATTGGACTGGGAAGCATTTTCTGTGTTCGTCCCGGAGAAAGACATCCCAAATTTGAGGAACATACTTCTTTCTATTCCAGAAGAAAAGTACCTCGCAATGCAGCAGAGAGTAAAGATGGTGCAGCAGCATTTTTTTTGGCACAAGCAGCCGGTGAAATACGATTTATTTCACATGATCCTTCACTCAGTTTGGTACAATAGAGTTTTTCAGTTAAAAACTAGGTGAGGGTGCTGGAGAATATTGGCGTCCAGTCATTGAGGAAACGGGAAAATGAGCAGTCATTGCAAAAAGTGTCTTCTGTGAAGAGATGACAACGAAAGGTAAGGCAGAGGTCGAAGCAACTCTACAATTTGGCGAAAAATATGTCTCTTGCCGATGTATTTGAAAAAGGGTCTGAACATGTTAGGGAGCCAAAAACCATTATGAAGGCTGATCTTGAATCAGCACTTGCCCTTGTTACATAGTCTACGGTGAGTAAGAATGTAACACACTGAGAACCGAGCACCATATGGTGAAAGACTGTTCTCCAGTTAACTTGTGAACCATACTTTCAATGTCACATGGTAATGTAACCTTGAGTTCTTGGCTATAACTTATAAGATGATTCAACATATTGAGACTGTTATTTTGTTTTAGATGTGAGTTCCGTTGAAACATAATTTTCTCATATTATGTTTGAGATTATTCAATCGGTACCTTGAAATTGAAATTAGAGAAAATTTAATTCAAACTTCCAATTAAATTTCAATTCTAATTTGAATTTGTCATTTGATGCTTTTAAATACAACATTATTATTCTCTTAATTTTTTAAATCTATACATTTTTTATTATTATTATTTTTTAAAGACATTTCATATTAGAGCGCAAAGTCATAAACATATTTCTTTAATTTAAAGAATATTTTCAAGATTTAAACCCAACTTTTTAAAATATTTTACGTTGGAGCCCTAAAAAATCCTTTTTAGAATGTCGCAGCCCTCAAATTTAAAATTGCTTTGTTGGCACGATGTCGTCGGTGGACTCACCAAACTAAGCATGAGCTTCGTCGTAGAGGATCCAAGAATTAATTAGTACGGCCTACACCTCAGCGTCAGCGCCGACCGCTTTGAAAATGATAAATATCAAATATCCTGGAGATCTCCACTACTGCCAGAACAACTATAGCTACTGCCAAACCAACATGCAATTATAAAAGCTTTAAGTATTCTGTCAATAGTCACTGCTACTTTGCTAGTAGCAAGAACCTTTTCTGACATCGGGAAAAAAAAAAAAGAACCCTTTCAGACACAATAATTACTGTTCCTTCTAGAGACGCGTGAGACATAGTGGCACTATAGTGGTTCCCTTGAGTTTCAAGGGTGTTTGATGAGGACACTAAACCAATCGACGATTACGACACCGTGTTGAGGTTCTCTTGTCCCTTACGGGCCTTATCCTTCCCCTTCGAAGCGGAGTAGCTACAGAAAAGGACACAAAACAAAGAAGCTTTTGTCATTCTACAAACGCAGAGATTAATTAAATAAAGTACAGAATAATTTTCTATATTTTATTAATAATACACTACTCCTTTTATTTATAATTATTCAAATTAAAATCCGGTTGGTATGGGATTCTCTTATTTTTTTAAGAAAAGTGAAAGGAAATTAATCTTGTATTATTCGAATGTCATATCAGCATTTTTTGTTGCTGAATCTGAAAATGATGAAGTGGTCAGAGCTCACCCAGTTCCAGTAATTGTTGGTCCTTCAGCTTACTAGTAGTAGCGCTTCATCCCTGTCTGTGCTTCATTTTGTTTCTGCTAGGTAGCTTCTGCTCTCTTTCTCTGTCTCTCTGTCTCTGTCTCTCTCTCTCTCTCTCTCTCTCTCTCTCTATATATATATATATATATATATATATATATCTATATTTATTTGTACTTTATTCACACATTTACACCCGTATGCACTAAGAAATCTATGCGCATATGTATTTATATACGCATACAAGCCTCAATTTTGTAGTGGAGAAGATTTCGATCATCTTGGATTTGTGCATCTTAAGATTGTTGTGATTTGGAATGTTTATTGTAGTTAGTTTGAAGATAAAGAATCGTAGGTTGTGCTTCAATTAAGAACCGATTCAGTATGTTTTGTTTGGCCAATTGAAGATTAAGCTGTTGAAAAACTACTATTTTACATACAAATAACCTTCATTTTCATTTTCTTTTTATAGTATGCCTTCCTCTCTCTCTTTTTATATACACATGCTTTTATACGTCCATAATTACATACTGAAATACCTCTGGACTGCTTGGATGATTCTCTGTTCCCACTATCACTGCTCATGTAGTTGTATTAGGGTTCTTTAAGCTGAAATTTGGTGTTGAGTGCTAAATCTAAGGATCATCTGGTTAGCACTACAATGTACTCTGCTTGCTTATAAAAGCTTAAATTTCTTTGAATTTTGCTCTAAAAAGGAAATAAAATACTACCAAACGACAATTGCATACTGTACCTAAAGAGAACACTTTTCATTTATAATGCCCTCTCTTGAATTTGGGGAGCTTGAACTGACCTCAGAGCCGATGCCTCAGTTTATTTTGTTTTCTACGTCCCCACCGGAACTTATATTTTCATTACTTTTGCATGCTTGCTTTACTAAATTAAGCACTTTCTTGGTTTGTTTAACCACATATTTTAGTTTTTCTTGATTAATATGCAGGATTGAACAAAGTGAAATAAATTCTGCAATACTCGGTTGGTTAATGCAATTCTAGTATGGATTACTCAATTCAATTCCAAAAACTATGTCAAATCGAAAAAAGGAGATGGCTTTTTGTGATCGGTTTGGTGGCTATAACTCACTTTTTGTGCCAGTCGCTAATGATTCCATACGAAAATGCTCTTCTGTCTCTATTGCCTGATGTACATCTTCCAATAAGTGGGAAGGGGAACTTTTTATCTAGACCTGCTTATTCTGTGAAGGATAGTAACTATGTTCTTCTTAAGGCTCCTGGGTTGACCGATACTAATCTGTTTGTTGGCACGGGTGAAGATGCTGACAATTATAATGTGGGTGGAAAATTTGGGTATGATGATGAACCATTGGGAAAAGATAGAAGAATAGAGAATGATCTTCCATTAGATGGAGAATTCCTTGAAGCTGATCCCGAACATGATGAAGATGAGAATTTAGACAATGATCTTCCATTTGAAAATTTTGTAGATATGGATGAAAGTTTTGCACTGGCGAATGTCATAAATGGGAATAGTTCTATATTGGAAAAGGATAATAAAAGTAGGCATGCTTTCTATCTACAGCCAATTGTTAAACCACGCGATGCAGTTTCAATAGACAATATTCTAGAAGCAGATACAAGTGTGATGCAAGATAAAGTTGGGACCATCGGCACTGCTTCCCCTCTTGTTGCATCTCTTCCAGCAGATTCCTTGATTAACATCACATTTCTGAAAAAACCTGTGTCTGATTTAAGCACCCCTATTAGTTCCAAGGCAGCAAACAAATCTACAGTTGGAGAACATATAAAGCTACATCTGAAGGATGAAAGTCACACACTGTTGCAAAGTGATCTTGCTAATTCAAACAATGATTCTGCAATGCTGAATAATCCTGTGGCGAAGAAGATGAGGTGTAACATGCCACCAAAATCCATAACATCAATATATGAGATGAACCGTTTATTAGTTCGGCATCGTGCTTCTTCACGTGCAATGGTATGAGTATTCATGTAAGAAATATAAATCGCTCTTTATGTGCTTGACATATGTGTTTTTGTAGGGAAACTGTTTAAACCATTTTTGGGTTGGAATGCAGAGACCACGATGGGCCTCAGTGCGTGACAAGGAAATTCTAGCTGCAAAGTTACAGATTCAGAGCGCTTCTATTCCAAAGAATGACAGAGAACTTTATGCTCCTATCTTTCGAAATGTTTCCATGTTTAAAAGGTTAGTCTAGTTCAATTTTAAACGAGGAGTATAATTCATTTTGAAACTAGTAATTTCTCATTCACAGACTTCTTTCAAGAAGGTTTTTACTATTGTTATTGTTTTTTTTTTTCTTTTCTTTTGTTTTTTCTTTGTTAGTTTTCTGCTTTGGTTTGGTGAATAAATGTGATATGAACTTCTTTTACACCATTAATGAGAAGAAATAAAAATTAAAAGAAGTATAAACAGAAGGAGAAACATTTTTTAATCGCTAAACTAAGCCTATAACCATGCTAGTATTCTAGTTGGTGATGTGGGATGATTTTCAGATATTGATATGTTCTTGATCAAATTTTGTTTGGGACACACTCATTTGACTTCAATAAACTGATTTCATAGTTCCTTTCTTCAGCTTAGATGTAAATAGTTTTGTCATGCTTGATTCATCTCTGTTTGTCATATAATTTATTGCGCTGAAGATGCATGTATTCCACATATATGCAGTGAACTTTTCAGAGGTCTTGTTAACAAAGAATGCTTTCATTTTGAAACTAGTAATTTTTCATTCACAGTCTTCTTTCAAGAAGGTTTTTACTATTGTTATTGTTTTTTTTTTCTTTTGTTTTTTGTTTGCGAGTTTTCTGCTTTGGTTTGGTGAATAAATGTGATATGAACTTCTTTTACACCGTTAATGAAAAGGAATAAAAATTAAAAGAGGTATAAACAGAAGGAGAAACATTTTTTAATTGCTAAACTAAGCCTATAACCACGCTAGTATTCTAGTTGGTGATGTGGGATGATTTTCAGATATTGGTGTGTTCTTGATCAAATTCTGTTTGGGAAACACTTATTTGACTTCAATAATCTGATTTTCATAGTTCCTTTCTTCAGCTTAGATGTAAATAGTTTTGTCATGCTTGATTCGTCTCTGTTTGTCATATAATTTATTGCACTGAAGATGCATGTATTCCACATCTATGCAGTGAAACTTTTCAGAGGTCTTGTTAACAAAGAATGCTTTACAGGAACCAGGATGATTTTCAGATATTGGTGTGTTCTTGATCAAATTTTGTTTGGGAAACACTTATTTGACTTCAATAATCTGATTTCATAGTTCCTTTCTTCAGCTTAGATGTAAATAGTTTTGTCATGCTTGATTCGTCTCTGTTTGTCATATAATTTATTGCACTGAAGATGCATGTATTCCACATCTATGCAGTGAAACTTTTCAGAGGTCTTGTTAACAAAGAATGCTTTACAGGAACCAGGAAGTTCTTAAAATGTATATTTCCAGTCTTCTCAACATTCATTAACTTACTTGTGCATTAGAAAACGTTGACTTAGCTGTAATTCATCTAAGTAATGTTTCTTTAGTTATGTGTTTGAATGTCAAACTTTCTTGATCCATTGATCCTCTTACATTACCATATATAATTTGCCAATGGCCTTTTGATTACAATTATTCTGGCATCATCTCAGAAGTCATTTCACTTGAGGCATCAGACTCTTACTGATATTCATGTCTGTATATGGTTAAAGCTCATATCTGCATGTCTTTCATGAAAAAGAATAGGTTTTAAATGTTTGCCAGTGATTAATGCAATCAGTAATGGACTAATGGGCATTGATGTGAATATGTTCTGTTTTTATTCTCAGCTTGAAGAACAAACATATGTTTCATACAACAGATTGTTTCATTGTTGTGTTTTTCTTTCAGATTAATTAATGTTATTGAGCTGCTGTTATTTTTCTCTAGTCTTTTATATGCCCCTCAAAATGTCTCACAGCAGTTAGGACAATTACATAGATTTGTAGTGTTACCTTTGGAGAAGGAATTTCATTTTCAACTTCCATTTTGGTTGCACTAACAGGAGCTACGAACTCATGGAACACATACTCAAGGTATATATTTACAAGGATGGAGAAAAACCCATCTTTCATCTGCCAATACTCAAGGGCTTGTATGCGTCTGAGGGATGGTTTATGAAACTGATGGAGGGAAACAAGCGTTTTGTTGTTAAAGACCCACGGAAGGCACACCTGTTTTATATGCCATTTAGTTCGCGAATACTACAATACACTCTGTATGTACGTAATTCTCACAATCGGACAAACCTACGCCAATATTTGAAGAACTACACCGAAAAGATTGCAGCAAAATATCCTTTCTTTAATAGAACCGGTGGAGCAGATCATTTTCTTGTTGCTTGCCATGACTGGGTATGCTTCCAAATATCATTTATTTCTTCGGTTTTTGAATTATAATAAAGCATCTCATTATGTTAAGTTATTCAAATGGGATTTTAGAAATGGGTTATTAGTTCAGTAACCTGACACTCACATGTTACTTCATCCCAAGCCTCATGATGTTGTGCCATGTCAATACACCATAATGTTACTGAAGTAATTTGAGAGTCAATTTTGTGTAGCAGGGGAAATGTAGTAATTGGTTTTCTTAACTCCAGTTAATTTGACTAAATAACACCCTTGTAAAGTAACATGTCCCCTTCATATTTCTGCTAAGACCTGAATAAAAAAGCTAGTTTCCTACTAGTACATAAATTGGAACACAGGTTCTGCATGTCTATTCTGATGCATTCGATTGTTATAGGCTCCATACGAGACAAGGCACCATATGGAAAGGTGCATCAAAGCCCTCTGCAATGCTGATGTAACTGCAGGCTTCAAAATAGGGAGGGATGTGTCCCTTCCAGAAACATATGTCCGTTCTGCAAGAAATCCTCTTAGAGATCTTGGAGGAAAACCACCTTCTGAACGACATATTCTTGCCTTCTACGCTGGCAACATGCACGGATATTTACGTCCAATCTTGCTCAAGTACTGGAAGAACAAAGACCCTGACATGAAGATTTTTGGTCCAATGCCTCCCGGTGTAGCAAGCAAAATGAATTACATCCAGCACATGAAGAGCAGCAAGTACTGCATCTGCCCCAAGGGTTATGAGGTCAACAGCCCGCGGGTGGTTGAAGCCATCTTTTATGAGTGTGTTCCTGTCATCATATCTGACAATTTTGTGCCAACGTTTTTTGATGTCTTGGATTGGGGTGCATTTTCAATAATTGTGGCAGAGAAAGACATTCCCAACTTGAAAGACATTCTCCTCTCTGTATCAGAAGAGAAGTATCTCGAGATGCAACTGGCAGTGAGGAAGGTTCAGCAGCACTTTCTCTGGCATGCCAAACCCATAAAGTATGATCTGTTTCACATGACCCTCCATTCAATTTGGTACAATAGAGTTTTCCAGATAAAACTTAGATAAGAATGTAGAGTTTGTCGACAAGGATATACATGGAAGAGAACTATGTGAAAGTGTGGGAGCTGATTGAGACGGAAATTCACACCTTTGAATTAAAGTTCAGGTTGTTGCTGAAAAAAACACTGGTCTCTCTTATTCTTCCTGTTCAACTGTAGAAAAGGGCTTTGTTTTAAAGTGAGAATGAAAAATGTAGAAACTATCATGCTTGGAATGCCTACTGTAAGTAGTTCTCTGTACATATCTTGTATCTTTCTTTTAAAGGAAGATGAGGCCTTAAGACTGTTGTTTGAAATGGAAAATTTGTGATGTTCCTCAACAAGATTAACAGTTGTAGGAGTTCTGGTAGTTTTTTTTTTTTAATGGCCCTTGGTTATTCAAAAGTCTCTTAAAGTAGAACCCTTTCTTCAATTACAAGTTTATTATCACAAGGAAGAGCCCGCAGGCCCTACTCTTTTCCCATTGCAGGCATGAGTTCAAGGTGTCAGTCTTATCTGATTAAATAGAGACAAATGTTCTGCCACCATTATCCTAATTACTGTAGTATTATTATTATTATTATTATAATAGTACACTCACACACGCATGCTCCCACTCTGACTTGCGCCATCAAACTTCCCTTTGAAATTAAGACTAGAGAGTGGATTTTAGAAGCAAGCTTTTTTGGTTGCTTTTACGTTCATTTTTAACAATGTAGATTTTCAGTTGCAAACATCGTTCTATTTAGAGCCTCGATCTCCTCCTACCTTTTAGAACTACAATCAAAACTTGGATTATACGAAATTATCTTACTTTAACTTGGTATTATACAAAATTATCCTATTTAAATCTAGGCAAGATTAGTGAAAAGACAAATGAAACTTGTGTGGTTTGATGGATTAGTTGGAGTGAAGTTGTGATTGGAATTTTGTTTTGGATTCGCAATCCAATTTTGATCCAAAAATTTTTTCTGCTATTTTCTCTTATGAGTCATGGATCCAATCCTATAATTCTTGTGTACTCTATTATGTTGGGTTCGGATAGGAGAGAACATTGAAAATCGCACTTTAGAGAATGAGTGAGAGAGAAGGGTTTAAGAGTTGAAATTTATATTCTTCTGTTTTTTGTATATTGTATAGTGAAATTTTTAGTAAAACTTTATTACATTTTTGATTCGCAATATTAGTCGTAACAATTTATTTTTTAAAAATGAACATACAAAACATTATTCTAATCAACTATAGTTCAAATATTTATGATCGGATTGTGATATGGTTTTCAATTGGAAGTTAGATTGTTTGACGTCTATAAAAATATTAGAAAGATAAATAAAAAAATACTTAAAAGGTTAGAAACAAAAACAATTAATTAGACTTTTAAAATCACAAAGTATCCCTTGTATAGATATGTATATAATCTCAGGTTGTAATTCAATTCTTTTTGGTAAGCATTGCAAAATAAACCGTCGATCAAGTTCAAATTAGGAACCCTTGTTTGCTGAGCCATAACCAACACTCTACGATCTATCTAATCTTGTAGTATACTCAACACAAAGTTATACAGTTGTTCTTCCCCAAACACGCCACGTGTCCTTTTCAGAACGCAACAATCCATGCAATCTATTGACGCAGTTCCATTACACTCATCACTAAAAGCAACGCGTGTACTTCTAAATATCCAATCTTGTCTCGTTTTACCCGGCACAGTCACTGCTTTTAGGGCTCAAAATCTGGCATTTACTGCATCAATAGTGTCGGATAAGTTTAAATTCATAGCTTATATTCCCAAAAACAAAACAAAAAAGTAAATTCAAAGCTTCTTTAACTTCAATTTAGCCGATTCTTGGAGGGCTTTTTCAAAAGATTGCAAATTTTGAAAGACCCATTTGTTTGATTTTGGATTTGTCTTTGGCGTTGCGAAATTGAACTCTGGTGGGGCCAGAATAAGGAATACTACCGTATAGATAACATAACAATCACGATCAATTGGTTCGTCCAGACGGTTGCATTTGCTCCATTCCCATTCGATGTCCACCTTTTTCATTCAGTTGATAGTTGCTATTCGAATTAAATGTGTATATATATAATTTAATAATATATATATTTATACCATCTGCAGTCTGCACATGTTATGCTCTATTGGGAATGGGCGCATGCAAATTTTCCTTTTTTCTTCTTCTATAAATCTGGGTTTGCTTTGATTCCGGAGTACAATCTTTTTCTTCTTGGTTTTGCGGATATCAGTATCTCTCGGACTTTTATTCTACTTCTATTAGTTCTCTGCAATCTCGGCGTTTGTTAGGTACTTACTTCTTCAGAATTAACTTTTATTTACCCTTTTTTAATCATTTTGGTGAAGGAATGGTTTTAAATTGTTATGTTTTTTGGATTATTGATTTCATTTTCTCATCTGCGTATCTGCTATTGTGCTTTGATTTAAAGTTCTATTTGGAATGTGGAAATGGAAGTGGCTTTCTTGGAATCAAATCTTGAGCTTGTGGTTGTTTATATTTGCTTGCGAAAATCCTCCAACCGTGAATTTAGGTTTTGAGGATTGCTAAATACATGCCAAAATTGCCCTGGACTGAATTTGTATCGAAATTCGAAGGATTGAATATCAGCAGACCGGAGAAAGTCTTTTTCTTTGTTCATAAGGGTATTGATTTTTACTTTGTTTTTCTTAGAAAATGTGGCAGTGAAGATGGTTGCTCTTGAATTAGCTTTTAGTTGGTAAGCATATATACATACACATTTATGTATGTATTTATACTGTCTGTGATTATCATCAAATTATTAAATTTATCGGCTTTGAGAATTCACATACTCGTCCCAGAAATGCTTTGAACTGAATCGTATATAAAATTTGGAAGGATTTAGGGTTGCAATAAAAAAACCATAGCATCTTGCCAGGATTTCAACCTCTAGATATATTAGCCATTTTTCATAACTTTATAGAATTCAATTTTCTTACAGATATATTGAATGTTGCTCCATTTAACAGTCCATTTCTGACTAATATAGAGACGTATGTTACGAGGCGTAGGATGGTGTTTAATTCTTGAAATTCTCATCGAACCTTCTTTTATAAAGGCCGAATTGGTCTAAGGCTGTTTTGGCTCCCTCCATTGAATGATATACAAAATTTGGGTTATATTGCCATCGTGTTGTTCCTTTTAGAGATGAATATCAAATTCATTTTTCCCTTTCATGTGCAACATCTTCCTAAAGAATCTAAGATTGTCCTATCCCATTGTAATTCACAGCTGTTGCTTCTTTGAGAAATTCAAAGTTATAAGCATTGTGCATTGGCATGAATTAAGTTCTTCAGTCTTTTTTCTTTTCTTTTTTTTAATTGATAAAATTGTTACATTTTATCAGGCTTGGAAGGATAAATGGCAGACTTGTACATGAATGATGAAATTTCTGTTTTCAGTTCAACTGTGAGTATTTGACATTGTATATTTACATAACTCGTTGCAAGTATTGAGTTTGCTTTTAATGATTTCATCCATGTTTTCTTAAATTTTAATTTTTGTCATTCAAGTACCATCAGGTTGGAAAAATTAGGGTCATGAGGGTCTTAAATTCAGAGGGATGCATTTTGTGAGGATTGTGTATTTGTGTGTGCTTGTATCCGCTGTGAAACTTTCCTTTTTGATATGTCACATCATAATTTTGTAATTTGCTTGCCCAGTGTAAGGTTTATCTTGTACTATAACATCCCCCCACCCCCCGGAAAAAAAAAAAAGAAAAAGAAAAAGAGAAAGTAAAGAAAATTTTTTCTTTAGTAATTTCAATTTAATTTGAAAGCTTGGTTTTACAGGCCTAATGTAGGCCTCTTATCAGGTGTGCTGTGATTCTGTGAGGGATGGAAGTATTCTTTCTAAATATCATGGTTTTTGCTCATCAGTGGATGACATATTTGCCAGTCTCTTGACGTTGACTTCTTATATAAGCGGTCGATTCGTCCACTTTATTGGTGAGTTCTTTATTTATTTTTTGTGTTGCTAATGCTGTTGGTGATACGTATATTTACATCAATATTATGAAAATGTTAATGTGTCTACTTAACTGACTTCTATAGCCATCCACTGAAATTCCTTTATAATTAATATTTTGGAATGTAATGGCTGCATTTGGGTTCAATATTACTGCAGAGGATCTTGTCTATAAAGATGTCAATAGTTGCTTTGTAGAAGTGGCCGTTTCTTTTGGACAATATCCAAGATCTTCAAGTTGCAGCAATTGTAGATTTGTCTCTGAGGGTTGTTCGTCTTCTTCGGGGCCTTGTAATGCTAGTACTAGCCTTGGAAACCCTGAAAGAAGAGCCTCATGTCTTAAGAAAAAATTACCTGCAAATTCAAGATTTGAAATAGTGGAAAGCAATTACAGACTCCGGGGTGTTTCCTTCATTTTTAAAGGGTATCAATACTTCTTCCATTAATCTTCTGTGTTGCTAAGTTATAATGACTGCAATGCTCTCATTGAAACGATTCAAACTTTGATACATGCTGCTTATTTAAGTCTGAAATCTTTGTAATATGCCAGTAACTATGTTCTTAAATAAATTGAATTTTGGATAAGCTTCTAACTTTTTGTTCCATTTTTTCCTGTTATATCTTGTTCAATTAATCAACCTTTTGTCAATCATTTGGGTCTCAAATATGTAACTGATGAACATACAATACGGAATAATGTAATGACGCTGCGGTGTAGCAGCTCTTTTATACTTCCTACAATTTCTATTCACATGCATGTTGGTTGGAAACTTGGAATATATCCTATTTTACTATTCTATTAGTCATTATTATCTTAATTTATTTTGCAGTTGGTTGAAATGCTTGTAGGTTGATGCTCCCATTATTTGGTCTTAGACTTGCTTGGAGGCTGGGATTGGCTTCTTGGAGATTCTCTTTCTGCTATGTCAGATGTGCTCAAGTCCAAATTCGTAGGTAAAAGGAATGCTTTTTTAACATAGATCTTATAGGCTCTATGATTTTAATCTGTGTATCACTTGCTTTGACTTCTAATTACATTGATACACATTCTGGCAAATTCAGTGTTATATCCCGAGTGCAGAAAACTTTGCACGGGTCTTCTAATGATATTGGATGGCTGCAACATACTCCAGGAATGGCTCCTGTGGAGGATGGTTCAGCTCGATTTCTGGATCTGCTACAAGGCATAAGGTATCAGATTAAAATTGATCCATTATGTTTTCCGGTTGAATAATGTGATATATCGTGTTGGGTATGATCATGATGTGGGGTTTTTTTTCCTGGAATTATTTGAACTTTTATGGAGCTCGGAAGTCTTCCTTCGGAGTGAACTTAGGCCTAGTTTGGTACGCAAGAATTAAATGGAATGCAAGTGGGAATGGAATGAGAATGAGAATGAAATGGAATGGTGATTCTCATTTTACTGTTTGGTTTCAAAAATGAAATGACTAGGAATGGAATGATTATCATTTCAGTATTTTGATAGACCATCTTAAAATCTAGAATAAATTAATTTTCTCCAAAATACTCCTTAGTGAGGCACAAAATCCAAAACAGAAAAAAAAAAAAAAAAAAAAGATAAATGAAAAAAATTGCACTGTAGTTCAATTTGTATGTATGCACCGATTAACCAAATTTAGGATACCAAAGTTCAAACTATGTTTATTACAAAATTCTACAACTAATACACAAACCAAAAATTCAGGAAAAAAAATACCCAAACCAACTAATTCATATACATAAACAACACACACATATAAATATATACATATATATAATATAGTGTTGATTCATATATTTATACATATTACTGGCCAACTATGTTTATGATTGGAGTATACCAAATAAAATAGTGATCGATGTTAATATGGAAATCTTTTCAGGGCTAGGTTCTTCATATAAGTGTGAGTGTGTGTGTGTGTAACCTGAAGAGAAGATGTTGGAGAGGGTTCGTTGTCAATTTTAACCTGAAGAGAAGATCTTTTCAGGGCTCTGGTTCTTCATATGTATATATAGATATATATATATACAACATCGATCAAACGACTCTCCTTTATCGCGGATTGAAGATCCGTAAACATGCCCTAAAGTTCATACAATCGGTTCTTTGCCCTAATTCAGATTCAGTTGCAATATTTGGTTGATAAAATTCGTAAAATTGTGAAAAAAGTAAGAGAGGAACAAAAATGGAGCCACCGCTTAGAGACGAGAGAAACGGTAGAAGAAGACGGTGGAGGGAGGCGGTGGAAGATTTCTTGGAGGAGCTTGTTTCTCAGAGATTTCTTGAGAGAGAACTATATATGCAAGATGTTTTCTTTTTCTTTTTTGTTTTAAATTATTTATTTTAATTTTAAGTGGGAATAGAATGACCATTCCATTAGTCAAAAAGAGGAATGGATTAGTTGGAATGAGCATTCTCAGGGAATGCCTTGGAATGACCATTCCAATTTTAATATTGCACACCAAACGAGAGAGAGGGAATCAAAAAGTGGAATGGTCATTTCATTCCAGCGTACCAAACTAGCCCTTAGTACTAGTCAGTTTATACTCTTCAATTGTTGGAAGTTAGTTCCATGGCCCCCCCAATATTTTCAAATTCCTATTTTATAGGGTTCTAAAATAGTTGAAATTAAAATTATTAAAAGATTTACTTACCAAAAACATACTAAACCCTCCCCTCTCATAAAGCTAATAAATAATCTCAATTTGAAATATTTTAAGCTTCATTTTGGAATATATATACAGGGGAATATAATCCATATTATTCTTCTCCTTGTTTTACTATTTTTGAATTTTAGATTTTTTTGGTCCACTTATATATATGTATTTTATGTATGCCAAAATTAGATATAATTCTATATGCATGGATAATTCTTTTTTCATATTTAAAAGATATAGAATACTTCTATGTATAAAGAATAATAAAATATTATTTAATTATATTTTTTTTAAAAAAATCATGCACTAAGTTTGGCCCCCTTCAATTATCAGGTTCTGGGTCTGCTCCTGGTTCCATGGCAAGATGTCATGGAACAGTTCTTCAACCAGAGATGGTGAAAATTTGTCTGTTGTTGATGTTACTCACTTGTGTGTTGAATGAACTCTAGTGAAAAAAACCTCATCATAACGTGAGAAACCTTGAAAATGGACAGCAGATGTATTCTAATTGCATGTGTATTAGGACAATAGTATGGGAATTCTACCAAGGGAGGCATTGCTAGACACTTTTATTCATAATCAAGTGCATGCATTCTTGGATGACATTATCATTTTCAAATTTGTTCTAGTAGAATATGAAAAATTTATTGTCAGTTCTGATCTATGTGAATGCTGTGCAAGCACTCCTTTAGTCATAGTCATCAGTATATATAATATATCCGAGTATTTTATTATCGTTTGCTTCTCAGGAATGGAGAGCACACACTCCCCAATTCATTTGTTTATCTTCTCATTCCAGGTATAACAGTTTCAGTTTTCCTGACATTTAAGTTTGGTCCTTTTGTCCACTCATACATTATCTTTGCTGTCATTTTCTAGGTCTATTTAGCAATCATGGCCCCTTGTATTTCGTGAGCACCAAGAGATTTTTCTCAAAAATGGGTCTAGCTTGCCATATTGCAAAAATCCACAGCGAGGTATAAAAAGGAATTTCTTCATGATTCGACAAAAATTTGACATGGAACAACAAAACTTATTCCTACCTGAGAATATTTAGTTTGTGTTTGTGATTTTTCTTCAAATATGATTCTTTTCTTTCCTTTACAATTGCCATGTTATCTTTCTTGAATCTTAATACTTTGTGTGAAGGCATCTGTGGAACACAATGCATGGGAACTGAAGAATTACATCGAGGAGCTATTTTGGGGGTCTGGCAAACGTGTGATGCTGCTAGGGCACAGCAAGGGTGGGGTGGATGCTGCTGCTGCGTTGTCAATTTATTGGTGTGAATTGAAAGACAAAGTTGCTGGATTGGCACTGGTGCAGAGCCCATATGGTGGCACACCTTTAGCTTCCGATATTCTTCGTGAAGGGCAGATTGCTGACAAGGAAACCCGAAGAATCATGGAACTGTTGATATGCAGGCTAATTAAGGTAGTGCCCTCCTTTGCCCAAGGACTAGAATCAGTTTTTATGGGTTATTTTAATTTTGGGCAACATTAGAATATGCATATAGGGTATCTTGACGGCTCCTATAGATTAAAGAAAATCACTTGATTTTGATTTGGATATCCATATATCTTTGCTGTTTGACTCGTAAATTATATTTCTAATTTTCTATATGGAAAAATTTCGAAGACAGCACAAAGAGAACTAATTTTGACACTAGAAAGTTATATTCAAAATATTATTTGTGCCAATCTTAATCAAACTTGCATTGAAGTGTATAACTAAAAGATGTCTTCTATTTTTTTTATAGGTTTCAAAAGGCTATTATACTATTATAGTACTAATGCTCATATATCATACTGCAATCGAGTATCATCTTTTTGCATGTGCGATATGTTTTCATGGTCTTGTAATATGTGAATGCCCCTATGCATGTTTCTTGTTGAATGTCGAGGCTGGTTTCCTGCTTTTCAGTTCAAGAGAAGTTGGTCCGACCTGATCTAACTTTATGACCCACTCATCTTGTCAGGAACCACTAATCTATCACTCAACAAATTTTATGAATTCACTTTGAGTTGATGATCAAGTATTGTATTTATCTAGAAAAAGATCTCATCCATTTGCTTTCTTATTAAACTATCTATAACCTGGAAAGATGAGTATTTAATTTTTTTTGGATCCTCAATTATAGTGACATCCATAACACACTACCGGAGTGCACACAAAACATTGAGAAGGTGCTAGGGAAACATTTCTGGGAAAGCTTTTGCAGTTTTTAATGTTTTTGAATCTTTGAAGAAGTGTGTTTCACTGATTCTTATTTGTTCCTTTTCATGTTTCATTATACTTTAATGTTTGGTAATATATCTTACTAGTTGTTTTGCTACTTTCTTTGAGTTGTGGTTTCGTACATCTTTTTTCTAATGCTTCCAAATCTTTTTGCCAGAATTTCTTGTTTGGTTTCCCTTTAGGTTTTTTTATATGATTTCATGTCTTGCTGCTTCACGCATCCCATATAAATTCTGGGCTTCCTTTCTTTCTTTCCTTTCCTATACTGTTTTGCAACCTGATTCCTGTTTTTGGAACTGTATTTAATTCAGTGTAGAAAATTTTATTTGGTCTTAAAAGAGTAGTATCATCCCAACATTATGGAATTCACTGGTTCTACTTTTTTTTGTTAGGCAAGTGTGCCTGCACACACGCATATGCCCCAATGGGGACTTGAACCCAACCTCCCATAGGGAACTTGAAGAGATATTACTTGATTTAAAAGCTTTGGTCAATTCTTTCTTTTCTTTGGGTTCTCACTAATATTGTTTAAGAAAATAATTTGTAGGGTGACATACGAGCATTGGAAGATCTCACATATGAAAAGCGGAAGGAGTTTATAATGAAGCACAAGCTCCCCCAGGACATTCCTATTATCTCGTTCCACTCTGAAGCAAGTGTGGGACCAGGTGTCCTTGCCACAATGTCCCATATAGCACATGCAGAACTTCCCTGGCTCCCCTTTCCCAGATTTGGTGGCGACGAGTCCGATGAAGTCGTCCAGGCAGGGCGGAAGGTGCCTGTGGTAATTCCTGTTTCTGCCGTCATGGCTGTGTGCGCACTCCACCTGCAACTAAGGTATGGTGAGAAGAGTGATGGATTGGTGGCATGTCGCGATGCTGAAGTGCCCGGCTCAGTCGTCGTGAGACCAGATGCGAAGCTCGACCATGCCTGGATGGTTTACTCTTCGTGGAAGAAGGATCCCAGTCAGCCTGATGCCTGTGAAATGTGCGAGGCTCTGTTGACTCTGCTTGTGGAGCTTGGGAATGCGAAGCAAGAAGAAAGGGACAGAGTGGGGATATAAGTAACATTTTCTAAAGATGTTCTGTTGAAAGTTGAAACCTTCATGCTTTGGTTCTCTACTTTTCTGCTTGCCAAATAACTGTTAGAGAAAAAAGAAATGAATAGGCAACTAATGGTTGCTACATATAGAGGACGAAGATAGATAGATATAATATACATTTGTCATTCCACGGTGTTGTATTGGATTTCTTTGTACAATTACATTGTCAAAGTTGTATACAATTTTTATCTAATTAATAGTTAGATGGGTGTTTCGCCATTCAGTGCAAGATGGGGTCATTACAAATGGCTCATGAATTTCTCTCGCACCCTCATGACACCATTTTCTTTCCTCCTCTTCTTCTCTCTCTCTGGTCCAAGCGTTTAAATGACACCACATCAAAATATCAAAACAAACACATGTTAATATCAAAATTGTGTGGCTATTGAATTGATGATCACCAACTTGGTACGAAAAACATACGGATGATACTTCGATTGTGGGCCGGAGTGGATTTAAATTATCAATGCAGACAGCTCACATTTTATACGTACAAATTCAACTTATTGTGAAGGTACTCTTAAATGGTTACAGAAGAACATGTCACACTATATCAGAATGTGATTCATCCCTACATATATATGTGAGAATTGTAAAGAGAGAGAAGAAGAGATAAAAACAAAAAGGGGTTAGGATTTCTATTATGATCTCAGTGTAAAGTTACAACATGAAAACCTAATAAAGAGAATATATATAGGCTTACAAACAAAATAAAGTAAAAGACTATTCTACCCTTATTAAATATAATAACTTTAATATCCCCTCTCAAACTCATGATGCGGCTGCTAAAAGTATCGAGAGTTTGTCAACCAAAAAACGAAAATGCGGAATAGGATGTGACTTTGTAAACAAGTCTACAAGCTGCATGGAGGATGTGACAAAGGGCAAAGTAATAGTGCCATGCTTAAGGTGATGTCGAGTGAGATGACAGTCAATCTCAATATGCTTGGTTCGCTCATGAAAAACGGAATTGTGAACAATCTGAATAGCACTCTTGTTGTCACAATGCATAGGAGTGGGATGAGAAAGAGAAACACCCATGTCTGCAAGCAACCAACGTAACCAAATTATCTCAGTAGTAGTAGATGTCATAGCACGATATTCAGCTTCTGTGGAAGATCTAGAAACGACAGTCTGTTTCTTACTCTTCCAAGAAATAAGAGAATCACCCAAAAATATACAAAAACCAGTGATAGACTTGCGATCTATTGGATCACCAGCCCAATCAGCATCTGAGTATGCACGCAGTTCCAAAGAAGAGGTCGATGGAAGTAAAAGACTCTGAAAGAGAGTGCCTCGAAGATATCGAAGGATATGAAGAACAGCAGCCCAATGAACTGTAGTTGGTGAAGCAACAAACTGACTAACAATGTGAACAGCATATGCAATATCTGGACGTGTAATAGTGAGATATACCAGGCTACCAACAATAGTACGATATAAAGTAGGATCTGGCAAAGGGGTACCATCAGAAGGAGAATATCGAACATTAAGCTCAAGAGGAGTATCAGCAGTCTTAGTATCAGTGAGGTGAGCACGCTCAAGAATGTCAGCTGTGTACTTTGACTGAGATAGAAGATAGCCTTTTGGAGAGAATGCTACTTTAATACCTAGAAAATAGCGAAGAGAGCCCAAGTCCTTCATTTCAAATTGTTGAGCTAATTCTGACTTCAACACTACAATCCCATCAACATCATCACCAGTAATAATCATGTCATCAACATACAAGGAAAGAAGAATACGACCTGCAGAGGTACTCTTAATAAAGAGAGCTGAATCATGATGACTTGGGCAAAAACAAAGAGAGGTAATCATGTTGTAACTTTGCATTGAGATCATAATAGAAATCCTAGCCCCTTTTTGTTTTTATCTCTTCTTCTCTCTCTTTACAATTCTCACATGGTATCAGAGCAATGATCCAGATGAGTCCTTTGATTGGTAATCACATGGAAGAACTATACATCCCATCTACGCTGACTGCGGATCCCATCGATCTGATTCTGGTATCGCTTCCGTTTAGCATCGAATTGTTTAGATTCGCACCGTTTATCTCTGGTATTTGGCTTTCATCTCTCTTCGTACTTATTTTGGTTAATCGTACTGTTCCGATTCGCACCGTTCGTCTCTGGTATTTGACTTTCTCCTCTCTTCGACATGACTGGTGAAAAAGATGACTCGCTTTAGTCTATTAGTGCTAGATTAGATGGAAAGAATTATTCGTATTGGAGTTATGTGATGAAAAATTTTCTTAAGGGCAAAAAGATGTGGGGTTATATTAGTGGAATTTCAGGTCAACCCAAGAATGAAACGGTTGAAAATTATGCAGATCTGTTAGATGTTTGGGAAGCAAATAATTCAAAAATTATCACTTGGATCAACAATTTTGTTGAACATTCAATAGGTACACAGTTGGCAAAGTATGAAACAGCCAAGGAGGTTTGGGACCATTTGGCAAGACTGTACACACAGTCTAACTTTGCAAAACAATATCAGTTAGAATCTGATATTCGAGCTTTTGAACAGAAAAGTATGAGTGTTCAGGAGTTCTACTCTGCAATGACAGATCTTTGGGACCAGTTGTCTCTCACGGAATCAACAGAGCTACGAGTATGTGCACCGTATATTGCTCGAAGGGAGGAACAACGACTAGTTCAGTTTTTGATGGCTCTTCGTGATGATTTTGAGGGACTTCGTGGGTCAATTCTGCATCGTAGCCCACTTCCTTTTGTTGATTCAGTGGTCAGTGAATTGTTGGCTGAGGAGATACGTCTTAAGTCTCAGGCAGGAAAAGGAATTCTCCCAGCACCTAATCCATCTGTTTTAGCAGTTCCTTCTAGACTACCTTTCAACTATCAGAACAAGACTCACGTGAAGGTTGGTTTTGATGAATGTAGTTTCTCTAAGCAGAAGGGCCATTGGAAGGCTCAATGTCCAAAACTTTTGAGTAGAGCTCAGCCACAACAACAACAACAGAAGCAACAGCCTCTTCCATGAAAATTGGGAAATCAATCACAACAATCTTATAGGCCTCCGCAACCTAATACTGCAGCAGTTGTACCACCATCAGACTCATTTGGTTTTGGAGTTTCATCATCTTCTAATTCCATAGTTGCCACCCTCGCTGACCAATTTCAGAAGTTCCTTGCCACACAGCCACATGTTATGTCCACCTCTTCTCCAATAGGTCAGTTATCTTCTAGTTCTTCAGGTATGTCTTCTTCCATATGGGTCTTAGATTCTGGAGCTTCACATCATATGTCACCTGATTCTTCATCTTTTGCTTCTTTATGTCCTACATCATCTGTGTCTGTCATGACTGCTGATGGCACTCCTATGTCTTTAGCAGGTGTTGGTTCTGTTGTCAAACCTTGCTCTGATACCATGTGAGAATTGTAAAGAGAGAGAAGAAGAGATAAAAACAAAAAGATGCTAGGATTTCTATTATGATCTCAATGCAAAGTTACAACATGAAAACCTAATAAAGAGAATATATATAGGCTTACAAACAAAATAAAGTAAAAGACTATTCTACCCTTATTAAATATAATAACTCTAATAATATCAGGTGAAAGTCTCATGCTTAAGTCATTTCTTTAATTATATATGCCTCATTCATCACCAAGATGAAGTAAATTTATGTCTCTGTTTGTCTCTCTCTCTCTGATTCATTGGGGGAACAAACTAGTAATATGAAATAATTTTATTTTAAAAAAAAACATAAAATAATTGTAATAAAGTTTCTTACAATACAATTCTTAATGTAAATTTTAAAGAGTATATTTTGAAAGTTATGTTAATTAAAGTGCACAGATGAAGTATTTTTCCATTCTTAATATAACCATAACATAAAGAATATATAACCTAAGAAAGAAGAGAATATATATTACTTAAAATAGATAAAGATATAAAACTGATATGAGGAAAATATATATAGAGAGAGAGGAACATGTTGACAATCAATAATATATATTTTTAAAATTATCAAAACATTTATTAATAATAAAAGTTAATTATTATAGGTGCTTTACACCACTTTAAAGGAGGGAAATTGTAATTTGTAACTATCAGCAATCGGAGATGCAAATTAAGTAGGGAGGAGGAGAGTAGCCGCTGCAACTTATATTACCAGTACTTTCGACCAACCATTAAATGCTGCACGCTTTAAGCCATGAAATTAAACAGACTTCTCTCTCTCTCTCCACCCTTTGATATATATATATATATATATATATAAAATTTAATCTATTTCAAGTCTCTTCCCTCTCTTCTGCATGCAATGCCCTCTTGAAATTTAAGTTTAATGCATGTATATATTATATAGAGGGTAAATATCAGTAATACTCTTTATGGTTTCGACATGGGATTACGGTGCATATGGGTCTTCAAATTGTGCCGAATTGAATTGTGGCTTGTGGTGACGTGCGGTTGTTTCGATTGTGCCTTGCAGTGGCTTGCGGGGATTTCGATTGTAACTTGTGGTGGCTTGCGATAGTTTCGGTTGATGGCAATGCATAATGGTTGATGGAAGTGTTGTGATATTGCTCGGTAGTGGCCGAAATTGGGTTAGTTCGGCAGTATTTGATGATAAAAAGTATATATTGGATGGTGACATTTGAGTTTTTACTATCACTGTAAACAAATTTTCTCTCAAAAATAAGTCCAAACCAGATATATCTCAAAGTATTTACCATTATATATATAATTATTGTAAAAGGTGAAAAATTAAAAATAGTTAACAGCGGTACAAGACTACAAGTAGACAAATCTCCTCTTCTAATTGCATATGGCGTATTATATATAGTATAATATTTTATACATGTACATATTCAACATTTCTGGAAAGCTGTATTTTAAAAACACAAGAATCTGGCACACAAGAAACTCTAGGTTGAAAAAATAAATTAAGAGTACAGTGATTTTGACACTGCTTTTTTATTATATATAATATACGAGTGTTAGTAAATTTTTAAGTTAGTTAACTTACAAAAGTCTTAATTAAGTGACTTTGAATTGAATCTACATTTTCTTACGCGCGCGCGCGCATATATATATATATATATATATTTGAAAATATATATATTGTTATAGAAATATGACATATGAAAAATATATATATATATGTGTATTAAGCCCGAAGATATCCTTATTGGTATTTTTCCGAGCACTGTATTTTACTAACCATGGTTGTAACAAGAGCACGCTACAACAATAATGGACATTTTTTTACACGAGATTTGGATTTTTAAAAGTAAGACTAAAAATGTTTAATGCGCTTTTGGAGGGGCTATATGTAATTTTATTTTAACATTTATAATTATAAATAGAATTCTGAAAAAAATAAAATTGAGATGCCATATTTGTAAGTGCCCAAAAGCCTAAGTTATTAGTTGCCTACCCCGCCGTCTAATATTCTCTTCCATCTGAACTCGCAACGCCCATCGGACCACTGTGCCTACCCCCGTCTCTTCTAACAAGAGAATGACCCAATAATGACCCGGACTCGGACTCCACCCGACCCGTCGAACCATTCTGCCTACCCCCGTCTCTCCTAACAAGGGAAGGACCCATTAATGACCTGGACTCGGACTCCACCCGAGTGGACGCTAAGCGTGGCTTCGGATCAAGGACTGAGTCTAACTCTGATACCAATTCTAAAGGGTCGAGCGCTTACCAATGACCCAAAAACCTAAGCTATTAGATAGTATTATCTATCAGTTCATTTATCCCCAATTATTTTTTCATCCAGATCCGATGTGGAACAAGACTCTCTAACATAAAGTCACTTAATCTTGATACCTCATGAAACATCTAGTCTAAGATTCAACTCTCTTACAATATAAACAATATTTTAAAAGTCACGCGTATCGTGCAAATTGAATTTTATCCAATTATTTCGGCAAAGTCGGAACACCCCCTTACCAACTTAAGGGATGAAGAAAGTGGAAGAAGTCGGGTATCCAATTAGAAGGTCGGATAAAAAACTTTAATAGAAATATTCATTGCTCTTTCTCAATTAAAACTTTAATAGAAATATTCATTGCTCTTTCTCAATTATTTATGAAAGTTAAGAGATCAATGTAACTATTAACTTGTCATTAATGGAAGGCACTGAACTAGTAGTAGTAAAACCCTAATGGGAATCCATTCCCACTTTTAGTAAGGACCACTTACAACTGTGTTGAATTCTATATTTTACTCTTCTTAATAATTAAGAATGAAATTCATTTTATTTATTTATTTATTTATGCAAGAAACCACACATTCATTTGTCTTTACCAAAACTTGAATTCTCATCTCACTTTAAAATGCAGAAAAAATACTACTAGATTTTACTCTTTGATTAATAAGAACGTAAAAAAAACTTAAAAGATGCAATAGTAAGGCCCTGTTTGGCAGAGCTTTTGCTTCGGCTTTTACGCAGAAGAAAAAGAGAAGCAGAAGCTAAATCAGGAAGCTGGTACCCCCCAGCTTCCTTTAAACGCTCTTTTTGAACTCCGAAGCTCTTCCGTCTTACCAATCCAAACACTCTCCAAAACGGCTTTTGAGCTTGAAAAGCCGAAAGCCGTTTTTCAAAAGCCAATCCAAATAGGGCCTAAGTATATATATATATATATATATACATAAATGATCTCTTGCTCACTGGCAAGCAAAAAATTCTTCACTATGTATGATAACTATTGAATATGATATGTATGGTAACTATTGGATATGATTACAATAATTTTTGAAACTTATATTTTTTACACTTAGATCATATCCAGCGTTACTATGCATATACTTGGTGTGTAGAAAATTTTGCTTTATAGAAAATTTCTTATATATATATATAGACAGTAATGATTATCGATGAACAGTAAATTTTATCCACACCTTTTATTATGGTTTCAAATCTACTTATTCCCTTTCTAAAAATTACAAAATCACTTTCTACGTATTTTAAATTTTCAAAATTAATGTTATCAATTTTTTGCCTATTGTTAAAAAGTTCATTACTAAAAAATATTTAAAAAATTTCAAACCTTTGTCCTTGCAACCCTCAAACTTCACTTTTGGAGATTTGTTCAGTTAGTCATACATTAAAATATTTAATACTTGAATTTTTTTTTTTTTTTTTGCATTTTCTTCTATACACTCGTATATATATATATATTTGTCCTTATTATATCTATATATTCTATAGATATATATTTTGCAAATGCAATAGTATATTCATCTTCTAGGAAAACATACAGAGTTCATAACTTCACACATTGATAGAATTTAAAATATATTATCTTTCGGTTGGACTATTGATGAGGGCTCAGTTTCAGCTGTTCTTTTGCTGGGGCCAGATCAATTAAAGCCCCCAATGTTATATAATTAATGAAGCATGGTTACAATAGAAACCCTAATTCGCCCCCATGCTGTCACATATATTTAAAATAAAAATAAAAATAAATAAAACTAAGAACATATTTGAAAAATCCAGATTTTAGCTAACTAACATGGACCAAGTAAGGTACGTGGGGGAATTGTTTCGTCAATGTCAGTGTCTGGATGGACAGGGGTAACTTGGTCTTTTTGTTAGGATGATATTTATATATGTATATGTAGACGAGAGAAAATTTCGAAAATTATTAATAAATTCAGTTTTATACTTTAAGTTTTCTTAATATTTGTCATTGAAAAAGTTCATCATATATTTACACAAAAAAAAAAAAAATTCTCACAAATAATGATTTTAAGCATAAAAATAAGACATGCATAGATAGTTTCAAGGGTGATGAACTACTTCGTAAAAGCTCTCTATATTATATCCAATTTAGATAATAATAAAGCTCCTTACCTTATATTAATATTTTTAACATAATACATATACATAAGCATATTTATTTCTCATCTATAAAAGTGCTCTCACACCCTATTGTTCTTTAAAAAAAAAATTTATATAATTGTTCTAGAAAAATATACCAACACTTTTACGGTCTCAAAAAAACAACACGATTGCACTCTATTTTTTTTTAGGAAACAAATGAAGAGAGAGTATTTTTAGCAGAGTGTGTATATCATATTCTAATTGATTAATTAGTAATTAATATAATTATAAGATATATATTAATTAACTTAGTGTGAATCTATATAATTCTTAAAGATATCAATCAAATTAATAAAATCCCTAAATTTTGGTTAGTTATTGAAGGATCAAGTTAAAAAAAAAAAAAATTGTGGGTTGAGGAGTACAACAAAAGAAGCCTGCCGTCATCAACATCATGAAAGTGCCATGTGTCTCGGACAGCTGTGATTATCAAAACCTCACCCTACTCTCTCTCTCTCTAGAAACTTGTATCACTTCTCCGTTGGTGTTCTGTACTTTTGCGTCATTAAGAAAAGTACTAATGGTATAAGGGCGTTTGGGAAATCCCAAAACCGGGTTAAATGATCATATGACTAGCCCGGTTCTTGTTTCAAGCTGTTTGGTACGTAGTAATAAGACTACTTGTACGGCGTTCAATCAGGATCCGATGGTCTTTTCCCGGGTTTTAGAAAACCGAGATGTAACCTTGCTTTGCTAGTTTGACAAAGAAGCTCATAACTTTTCAAGGGCGGGCCAGCTGGTCCACATCTCTCTCTCTCTCTCTCTCTCTCTCTCGCGGTATATATATAACATTATACACATATTACACACGCACAAACCCCTATATATCTATGTAATATAGAATACATAGTCGAATCATTCATAAACCCTCCTCTCTGATCTTCCCTTTTCTCTGTATTGAACACTTGCTTTCATTTTCCACTTATCTTCTATCCAAGAATAACTGGGTTGGTCGGGTCAGACTCATCACCATCCATCAACAACAACTGATTTCACACCACTAACAATGGGTGATCCACCAGAGACCGAGGCTAGCACCAACTCGTTCTCGCCACCACCACCATCGTCACCTTCTTCATCATTTGGGATATCTCAACCGAACTCAAACCCAGACCCAGCATCGCAAAAAAAGTCCGAATCAACGGACCCGAATCAGAAACGAAGCAAGAGGGGCAGAGAGAGCACACACCCAGTGTACAGAGGGGTCCGAATGCGGACATGGGGCAAATGGGTATCCGAGATACGCGAACCCAGAAAGAAGTCACGGATCTGGCTCGGAACTTTCGCCACCCCAGAAATGGCGGCCCGGGCCCACGACGTCGCGGCCCTGTCCATCAAAGGCAACAGCGCGATTCTCAACTTCCCCGAACTCGCCGAGTTGCTTCCACGACCCGTCACGTGCTCTCCGCGTGACGTCCAAGCCGCAGCTGCCAAGGCGGCTTCAATGGACCATCTCAACCCCCCACCACCGTCCTCGCCGTCATCGACATCGTCGTTCATGTCGGAACTGTCGACACCGCAGGAACTGGGCGAGATAGTTGAGTTACCAAGTCTGGGAACGGGCTACGACTCGGCCGAGTCACGGGGCGATTTTGTGTTTGTTGACTCCCTAGATGGGTGGGTATATCCTCCGTGGCTGCAAAGTGCGGATGATTGTATGCATTTTTGTGATGAAATGTCAATAGCAGAGAGTGCCATTTCAAGCAGTTTCGAGGCTTTCTTGTGGTAGCGTTTTTTCCTGAGATAGAATTGTGTGTTAGTTATTTTTTTTGTTTTTCTTTGTCAAGTTACTAGTCACTTTTTGTTTTGATATCCACTTGGAGCCGGAAAATAGTTTACTTTTTCTTTGAAGGGCTAAATTAAATACCTTTCTTACTGTTCAAGTTCTCAGTAGTCTCTCTCTCTCTCTCTTTCTATATATATATATATATATATATATATATATATATATATATATATATATGTTTTTATGAGTGTATTTATGTTCTTCCTGAATCATTTTTACCATCTTTATGATGGGTGATAACAATGTGGACAGAAAGCTAGCAGCATATGACCCTTCTGTTGGTCCAGACACACTCCATTTAAAGTGTTACTACTAAAATTCTTTATGTCAACATGGTCAAGTTTTACTTTTTGCATAATCAACATTAAATTAAAAAGAGGTTAGATTTCATCTTTCTCTTTTCAATGGCCATTAAACTGGGCTAAAGCCTAAAGCCACTCTCTCTCTCTCTCTCTCTCTCTCTCTTATATATATATATATGTTTTCTCAATGTCTACTGACCTTCTGATCATATATAAAGCAAGCCCTTTTATTTTATGTTAGCTTAGCTTTTGAGTCTTAATTAACTTGGAGAAACAGGGCTCCGAATTTCAAGACATTCTTAAACTTGAGCTAAATCTTGATTTTAATACTATATTTGATTAACATACACAAAGCATAGGGCTGCCTAGCCTTGGATGGTCTATACCACCACCACCTATTACTTTTTCACTTTCAAAGAATCTACAGACTACTCAGACTAAAGTATAAGTAGATTGTAAGACAAGAAAAACAGAGCCCGAGTATAACTGTGTAAGTAACACACAACGTCCATTATGTAATACTACAAAGTAACACTAAACAAAAATAAAAGTAGAGTCCAAACTATATATATATATATACACACACACACACACTTTTTTTAAAAAATTAAAAAAAAAAAAAAAAAAAAACCGATTTGGGGTCATCTATCCAAAGTATGTACTTGTACTTGTGTACAATTTGGATTTTTATGTGAGTTCCTGTTGAGATCAAGTGAAGCTCAAATGGTGGTACGTGGATGGTTCCAAAGGTTAAACTATTGATTCTTTTTGGAGTTTGAGACAACACTGGGTTGTTCAACTATTCACACAACTACATGTTTTTTTTGTGTAGATCACTAAAAGAGAAATAGATATAAAACAAGCAGGGCTCACTGGATTCTCCTAATGAATAAAGTGGCATATATTGATCCACTTTGAAGGTTGGAAGATTTGTGGTAACAATGCCATAATACTAATGAATTTGATTTTGACACATACCCCAACAACATAAAGATAGAAAAGACAGTTTGATAAAAAAAGAGAAAACAACTTTTACTTTCACAACTATTTCATTTCCTTTAAATTTGGAAAACGTTTCGGTGAACATTTTGATACATACATACATATATATATATATATATATATATAGCAAATCCTAATGACTCTAGTCACATTCTTAATTTTATAATTTTTTGAATTGTTAAATCACTATTTACACATGCGATAAACTGATTTAACTTTTGACCAATAATTGCATTGGCATATTAAGCACGCTCAAAGCTCCTTGTTGAAAAAACGATGTAGAAATTGACATTTTGAAACTGGACAAACAAAACAAAATCACAATAATTTGATTATGATGTTGTGGGGTTGCTTGATTGTTTTATGTTTTAGCTGGTAATTGATGTTTAGTGTAAATCTTATTTTAAATGGATTTACTATAAAAATAAAACAAAAATTATTTAAAATGGTCCAGGTAATGAATTAATCATGCATTTATCTTTTTTTAATTATTGGCCATAGACTATAGTGTCATCCTCATATTAGATGAGAATAAATATTCAACTTAATATTATGAAACTCCATATACTAATGCAAAATAAGCAATATATATAAGCCAAATTGAGCGTGCACCTACCAACTTAACCCACCAAATAATTCAATTTAGTCTGCCTAAAGCTCAATCATAACTACTTTGTCCGAACTTGAAATTAAAAATTTTTATTTATAGGCAATTAAAATATTAATCTAAATTTTTTTTTTGAGTTTTCTTATTTATTTTTTCATATCAAAATCCCAAAATAATTGAGAAAGAAGATGCAGTTAAATATAGACACCATAATCGGTGACGTATGTCTCCTTCGTTAAATATAAAGTTATAAGTCAAACTTTGATGACCCCATCACACAGCTGTGAGATGTGATGAAAGCAATCGAAAGACCCCACTTTTTTCTTTATTATTCTTGTCATCTTATTAATTTTTATATTATTTATGCATTTTCTGTTCCTATTATTAAGTAATTTACGTTGTATGTACTCCCATTTTTATTATATATCATCAGAACAAGTTAATAGACAGCAAGTTGGCCCCCGAAAAGAGGTCGCACATTGAATATCTTGTTATATAGTTGGAAATTGGGAAACGTACGTATTAAAAATCTTGCTAACATACTTGTTCACAACATTTTAACTTCTTGAGGAATAAAACAATATTTAATTTTAAATGATTAATAATTGATGAAGAATTATATTTATGTGTGAAGGATTAATTTTAGTGAAATTATAAAATAAAAATATATATATATAAAATCATACCTATATTGTGAGAAAAAATTATTTTCGATCAACACACTTGTATTTCGTGATCTATTGGTGTTCTGTATGTGATTTGATTGTCGATGATTAGAAGTGAGACGATGTATTTGGACTAAAAAAGTTTCACCATTAGTGTGATGTTTTTTCCTTGAAATGTGACCTATAAAATTGTTTATTCTTCAAACTATATAACTATTTTCATAAACCACTTGTCCAAAAGACCTCTTGTTTTATGTTTTTCTATTACTAGAAAATAAAACACTGCTTTCAGAAGATAAAGCCAAATAATTGGTTCCGTATCATTTCTCAAGTGGAATTTTATTGAATAAAAAATAAAAAATACTTATTTTTCTTTTAAAATTATGTGCAACATTTTACTACAAGATCAATGTGTATGTAGGTTACAAAAGTTTATTTCTTTGGTAAGTTAATACTATAAGAATATAAAAACAATTATTTAAATTCTTCTAGAATTATAAGGTTTTCTTGTTGGAGGCAACAATTTAATTACTTTGATATATGACACGTGGAGGCTAGGGAGGTGTGAACGATTGACATTCAGTCCCAATGGTAAATTTTCATGTGATGTGGCACGTCCACTTTTTAACCTTAAAGTTGACCCTCGTTCTTAAAGGAAATGATTGGAAATCACAAAAAATATATATATATATTGAGTTTATTTATACAATTTTAATTTCTTATTGAGAGTGAAAGAGTGCTAATCATGTGATAAGCTATCTCATTAATTACATATTATATAAGACATCACCGCATTAATCAATCATGTGATAACTACATATAATCCTCGTTTTCACACTAACTTTGATGCAAACCCGATGGATTATGTTGATTCTTAGTCACGTATTAACATAGTTGACTTTTAAATTACACTAGTACTCCTACTAATTATTGGGATTCAGTGGCACATGCTTCTCCTCGTGGCACGTGCTCCAGTTGACCAAGTCAAACTGCTTCATTAGTAATATGATTATTAAAATGGATTAAGAAAAGGGTTGAAAATCCGGTCTCGTGTTCATATTTTAATTGTAATTGTTACAAGTCAAGTTATTTTAATGTTTCATATAAGAATTCAAAATGGTCTCACTCCAAACCAGATAAATTTCCATAAATTATATTCCCTAATATTTTTTAAATTCCATCTTACACATTATATTTTTTAATGTCTAATCTCATACAACTATGGATAGCACGAGGGAATAAGATAATATATATATATATATATATATATATATATGCATTATTTTACTTTTTTTTCCTTTCTATATGAGGTCTTTATACATCCGTTAAAGGTGGTTGGAATTATTTTTTTAAATTCCATCTTAGACTCTATCTGTTTTTTTCTTTTTTCTTTTTTCAGTTCTAAATCCTGATAATAAAAAAAATTCACACACATTTAGGTCATATATAGATTGATTTTTAAAAAACGATTTTTGAACTTGAAAAGTTCAAAAATTGTTTTGTAAAGTATTTGGACCGGTAAGGTTGAAGAGTTTTAGAGTTAAAAAAAGCATTAAAAAAAATTGATAAATACTAACTTTCTCATTTTTCTATTTTTTTTTTCTTGCGGATAAAAACTGAAGCATTAACAACCATGTAGGAATTTAAACCTTTGACAATCTACTATTGGAGGTGAAAAAGATGAGCAGTATGTTTTGAAAGTACATATTTTTTTAAGGGTCAGCTTTCTATCAATTCCTTTGCGAGTCAGGGCCGTACTTTTATTGCAATTATTCTATGCCATGTTTGGTCCCTTTCTTGGCTTTTAAAATAATGTCTGGTTAGGTCTGTTGAGCTCAAAGTTACAACCATACTAAGGGAAAAAAACTAATCAAGCATAGCAAGCAACTTCAGTTAGACTACACATGTTAATTTGTGTGTGTATTTGTATCTGTAAAATATTAAATATATGTCTAGACTTTAATTTTTGATAAGATTTTCACAATATATATTTCAAAATATATAACCTTAGTCACATAATCAATTCATTATATGATTAAACAATGAACTATATATATGGATCTCACTCAGTTGAATTTTTGTGTGGAATTAGAATTTTGTTAGGTGTAGCGATGGAGATACGTAACATTGACGTATCGATCAAACGTGCATGGACATGTATAGCTGATCACATTCTTCAAATTAATGTGGACAATTACTAAAGCTCCACAACAGCCTTCTTTAAATTCCCAACAGTTCATAGGTCACCTATCACTTCTAACTAGTAAGGAACTGGGACCTTACTACGTCCAGGGAAAGACTCCCTTTCATTTTTCGATTTAAATGTGGTCCAAATTTTATTTGTAAGGTCCTCAAGCAATTCAAGGTTCATGTCTCACTAAATTCAACATTAACTAGCAGTTCCTTTCAGTCGCGCAACTTAAAGCTATGTTCATATATATATATATATATATATATAAGATGACCCCATGATAGAAAACGTTCAAACCTAGTATATATAAAGCACATGCAAGGGGCAGATCGATCATCATTCACATGCAAGGCATATATATCTTGCCACGTTTTTTCAAAAATAACCAAGACTTAAATTACATAATTAATGTCCTTCGTCCTTTCGCAGTCTGCAAACAAATTCGCTAAGGTACACCGTATGTGTTTCTTTATATATGTGTGTGTGTGGTTGATTATAAGTTTAACATTTGAAATTTCAATCATGATTATATGAAGTATATATGCAATTATTTCAAGGTAAAGTTGACAAACTAGTCATTCTATGCAGTTTTTTACAGCTAGCAATAAAAAATAAATAAAAGAAGCTAGAAAAAGCATGTAACGTACAACAAAAGACATATCGTTCATGTCAAAAATAAATTCCAGAAAATAAATTTCGCCTTTTAATTTATGATGAAAAGAATGCATGTACTGTAGTAACAACCAAATATGCATGTCATTTTCCAAACACAATGTGATGAGTTAATACATTGTCCCTAAAAAAGTAAAAGGTGTTGTCAATATCGTAGCATAATTTTCACACTCACCACTTGATGAGAAGAACGTACAGTTTGTGACGTAGAGTACATGCATGATCTTCAGTTTTTGTCCAATGATGCGGTTGAAACTTTTTGCGAGGGGAACTACCTTTAACAACGAAAACAAATTAAGTCCTGGACGCAGCAAATAAATTAAAAATATTTTAACATTTTACAAGTTTGCATAACATGAAAGAAAAAAATTTGTGAGAAAATAACTTTCCATAACCACCCAATTTTCTCATAAATGTTTCCTATAGAAAATACTGAAAATTTTTACTTAATTTCTTGAGAAAATTATGTGAACTAACTATTAGAAAACTTTTACTAAAAGAAAATGTTTTTATGCATATATTTTTAAAATAATAGTATAATAGTCTATATCTCTCTCAATGTCCTACACAATTATTTATTTAAATCCTTATATTTCTTTTCTGTGAACCATTATATTTTTTTGTAACTTTCATTCTATCCAAACCATGAAATGGTAGTAGTTTGACAATTTTTTTGAAATTTTTTCATGCTAATCAAATGCATGTTCAATTTCTTTTACTTTCATTTTCACTCTCCTCTATTAATTTCAATCTAACTAAATTGACCCACCCTATGGTTTCATTTAGGAGATAAAGAATAAATTTATAATTTCAATTATTAAAATTAAAAGTTAAAGTGCATAAGGTCAAATATGGAGTGTTATATCAACTCCCTTTTGCAAACTAAGGGTTATTTATTGCTGTATAAATTATTTATAATCGAAAGCACACATCATAGTTGTTTCTAAAAAATTGGTATAATCATCAGCTATTAATCACTACTTTTAATTTTGTTTTAAGCCACGGCCAAAAGGCAAAGCTACATAATAAAAGAGTTGGGAAAATGATAAACATCGTGAAATTGTTTTCACCTTTTTTTTTTCAGGAACGAATAAATAACCCTAGTAAACGATGAATAAAAGTGATGGTGGGCCAAGTTAATATTTGAATAGAAGAAATTAATATAATATATGATATTATTTTATCATTCAAAATAAAAATCATGAAAACTATTTCATGATGTGAATGGGTGTTCTACAAATTACTAACTTATCATTACTTGTGTACACATTTTGTAGTTGGAGCTTTCGTTTGCAGTGGAATGAATGGACCTCGTTTTGTTTCATTCCTTGGACTTAAATCTTTTCCGATACAAGAAATCCCACAATGCAAATCTAACGGTGTAGAAAAATGTCATTGTTTTGTACTTTGATTAATTTAATCACTTAAAATAGTAGTGAAATTTACTAGTTATATCAAAATGACATCG
This sequence comes from Cornus controversa, assembly GCA_026545225.1. NCBI lineage: Eukaryota > Viridiplantae > Streptophyta > Magnoliopsida > Cornales > Cornaceae > Cornus > Cornus controversa. The sequence goes on from CM048851.1 coordinate 45,584,308, forward strand.
TTTTGTAGTCTGATTTTAATCACTTTAAATAGTGAAATTTACCGCTTAATTGGTAAGCAGTGGTAAAAATATGATCAGTAGAGTCATGAGACTCGTGACATTTCAAAGCAAGTGTGTATTGCAAGGTACGATTAAAAATAATAATAATTGTACTGCAGATAATTTTGATTCCCATTCTTATCTTGCTTTACATGCTTTACAGGTTGGATCTGGCCCCATAATTTTTCATGAATTGATTGACTATCACCATTGCAAAGCTGCAATTGATGTCTCCCTTTTGTATTTAGTAGTCTATATATATATATATATATATATATATATATATATATATATATATATATATACACACACACACACACATACATATACCTAAATCTTAAAAGTAATTAATACTAGGATTAGAAGTGTCTTGGATTTGAGGCTTCTGAGTTCTTTGGACGTATTGAGCAGAGGAGAGGAGATGTACGTGCCCAATCATATGCGATGCTGGAGATGATTTTTTCACAAACATGGTAATGTTAGGTTCAATTACACTCTGTCAAATCTGGAAAATAATTTATTGTGTTTCTCATGAAAAACATTATTAAGTCAACGTTGTTTTACTTTGACTTTTTTAGCCTTAGATATTTATTTAATTTGCTGTAGAAGGATTAAGGATATAATAATCAAATCACTCAAACCCCTTTCCTTAAATCATTTTTTTTCCTACTCAACCAAACAACACTAGAGAAAAGTCTGACCCATTTATGTTTATTGGCATTATTGACTTATACAACCTCACAGTATAAGTGAAATTACCCACAATGAAAGCTGAATAAATAAACTCTACTTTTGGATTTTTTTGACCATCACACTCTGTAAAGGAAATTTTACCACATTCCATAAAGTTTGTGGTTATGAAAGTGTCCCTATGTCACCTTTTCAAAAAGGAATGTGTCCCTAGCTATGTTTTGCTAAAGTAATGAATTGTTCCAAATAATATAACATGGGTTTATGTTGATTTGATGAATTGAAGTCTTGAAGTTGAAATTTGTGGAATTGAAGAAAAAATTTGATTTTGGATTGGAATTGAATTTTTTTTATTAATAATTATGAGAATTTTATTAATAATTTTTTTTTTAATTTCAAACTCCAATTCCACGCTGGCGAATACACTCTTAAAGAATTCATAAAAACTAATAAGAAAAGTAATTTAGTGATTGGTTATGAATTTTATTCCCAATTACTTGTAATCATCTTTAAGTTCTGATATATTATATTTTCACCAGATTGTGTATGGCATGTGGGACTCAAACCGTGTGCATTACTTTGTTCTTGTGTCGACCTTTTATTTGGTAGAAAAAGGTGTCTACCTTTTGAACCGAGTATGATAAGCTGTCGACATATTATTATTATTTTTTTCCTAAAAAATTGTTAGATGTTAAATTAATTAAGTTAATGGAAAGCCAAACTAAGAACCATATATGATGGGGTCACTTAAACCCGACCTCTTATCACTGGGAATAACACGTCACACCTAGTGGACATATTTTTATAACTTTACATATTCATAGATATATAATATAATTCGTATAACCAAATTAAACTTCATCAAGATCAACAATTTGTTTACTAGAAATTATGGCAAACTACCTATGATAATTATAGAATCATGCATTAATCTTAGAGGAAGAATATTAAAAAAAAAAAACCCATTTTAGATTAGGACTGAATTTTGATCTTAGATATATAATTTGTGACATATATGAAACATTAATGTTAGTATACCCTAGTTTGGAAAAAGAATAAATCCAAACGAACTTTATCAACTTTAAATCATCAAGGGATGGAAGGAACATTCATAATTAATTTGTAAAGGGAACAATATATATGTATACACACACAAGAAAACACAAAGTACTATTAACTTGGCCGGTATGTGGTGACATGACAGGGTAAGGAGGCGTCGCCACCGGCGGAGGGAGCGGTGGGTCCAGAACTGAAGGAGCAAAGGTAGTGGTGGCCAGAGAATCGAAGAGGAAGTGCTGACAATTAATATGTATACTGATTGTCGGCATCTTCAGGTGAGAACACGTGCTTTGCAGATGAACCAGTCAATGCTTCTGCTAGATTACTGTTAGGGATTTGGTTGCTTCGAGGTAGGACCAAAACATCAAATTGGTCAATATATACTGAAGATATTTGTTTGGATTTTAAACACATTTTCAAGAATTGCAGCTGTCCAAAAGTTGAAGAAAAGAATTTCTTTTGGACTTAAAAAAGCTTTTATTTGTCATTATCAGCTTATAACATACTTATTAATTAAGTACGCATTATATGCTGGATTGCTGGTGACAGTCAGATTATGATCACTCAGACTCAAATCATTCGAGGGATCAAATTCATATATATATATATATATATATATATATATATATATATTCTAGAGTTCAATTTTAACCCATTAGTGGTACCTTTGAAAGTCAAGTACATAAAACAAATGATCAAATACTTTAAAATCAAATGACCGTCATTAACAAAATTATGTCATGAATAAATTTCACGATGATCGAGTACAACTTTTTTCAAATTTTGGTCCCAAGGAATAAGAAACACATTCAGAAAATTCTAGCCTCTTGAAGAATAAGCAAACTTTTCTTTTTCTTTTTTTTTGTTTGATCTGCATGTGCATTGAACCTACAAACAACCTCTACCAAAATAATTTTTACATTCAAACATGTGTTTCTTATTTAATTTGTAGTTTCTGTTTGGCCTCTACATCATGCCCAATTAAAGTCTTGGTAATCATAACTTCATCCATGAAAAGGATCCCCTTTAAATTTCAATTGGGTCAATGATGGAAAAACTTACTAGTGAACAAAATGCCTATGCTATGATACTCATGCATATATATATATATATATATATATATATATATATATATATATAGTGCATTTATATTTTGTCCGATAGAGGAAAGAAATATTGGAGGCAGAAAACTTTGATGGTGCTTAATCCTTTGACACTACTTGGCTTAACTTTTTCCAAAGCATCATCATCAACATGTTGATCATTTGAATTATGATGGCTCAATTAATCCAGTTGCTTTCAAAGGAAAAGTGATGTCGACCATTAAATTAAAGTTCTAATCATGCTACTCAAAAAAAAAATATTCAAATTAACTAGAGGTCCCTACACTTTTGGAGATGATATATATCGAATATACTAGTAACCATCACATTTGATCAAAAAAAAATTAGAAAATTTAAATTTAAAGGGTACGTAGAATGAATGGTGAGAAACATGAAGATCACTACTAAATCTCCCCATGGGTCCGGTAGTCTCAATGCGATTTATTTCAACTTCATCTTTAGGGACATCTGATATGAATAGTTAATCAATATATGAGAAAAAGACGGCCACGTTAAAGGCCAATCTGGGGGACCCACCATTGCCGACCTATATATATATATATATATATATATAGCCATACACGTAGTCAAATCGTATTATCTTATTGGTGGATTATTTTTATGTTGACCTGGCCACTGTGACCGACGTCAATAGTAGAAAGTGGGGCGGTGGACTGTGGAGTGTGGCCGACTGGCCGTGTAGTTAGGAGCAGGGAAGAGGCCTCAGATTTGCGGCGTCTATTCTGTCGAGTGGTAAAGACACATTTTTCAATGGCTTTCTCGGTATGTGCACGTGTCAAGTATTTTTCATGGCTAGTCTTCATCTCATAATAAAGTTTAAATGAAATTCTGTCTATATATATATGAAAAATATTCCTTCCTTTTTTTATTTCCAAATCCAAATTATTTGAATCCGACCAACCCTTTTTTGATTTCCAAATCCAAATTATTTGAATCCGACCAATTTTTTATATTTTGTCCAGAATTTTCCTAGTCAAATTTCGACAACCAAATATAATTTCAGTGAATTTACACAAATCCTACGAATGTTGACACCACGCAAACCATATATATATATGAAATATAATAAATTACTATCAATTCGAATAAACCCCATTAAAATGAGTTTTTTTTTTTTTTTTGGTAAGGTATCATAAATCAAGTTGATTTGATGAGCTCATAAGTTAGGCATAAACATCGCTTAAAACATATCTAAGGAATAAAAGTCCATGCGCTGGTGTTTTATGTCTAGCTTATTTTGGGTAGAGTCGCATGGTTGGAATATTAATCTCTTGCTATTCATTCCATGACAATTCCAGATTACTAGTAGTGGACAGCAAAAGTAGTCATGTCAGGTCATCCATGTGAAAGCTAGAGCCATGACAAATGAAAGTATCAGTCTCTCTCTCAGTTAAAACAATCAACATCATTCATTGTAGATGACAGTTGATCATTTCATGTCCCTCCAAGAGCCCTCTGGACATGGTTATTGTTCCACAAGTTTGTATTTTGGATGTCAGGAGGCCTACCTTGTTGGACTCTGCACTGCAGTCATCATAAGCCTGTGAACAGAGAAGCATAGGGAAATTAAAGGGAAAATGAGACTCTCTCTCTCTCTCTCTGTAATAGTAAATGGCTTGGGTTGGAAAATGTTGAAAGTAAGGAAAAATTAAGAATAGAGGTTGGTTGTTTTGATTAAACCCAAATGAAAATGGGTTGGTTCAACACTTCAACTGTTGGGTGTTGCAGCTCAACCCTCAATTGTTTCCAAAGCTTGCCCAGGTTGAAAGTTAACAACCCACCAGACCCAAATTAAAGTTAGTTGGCCCAACCTGAGACATACCTTTAAGACTGGAACTCAAGTACAAGAACAATTCCAAACTGACTGGAAATCCTAGTTTCCCAATTTGTTAAGGTCCTAGACCATTTCAGTAGACACAATAAATAAAAGTGATACCTAGAATGCTTTCCTCCTGAACCACACTAATGAATCAAGGAGTTTACCTTCTCTCAGAAGCATATGCTTAATTACTAATCATTTTAAAACAAATATATAAGAAAATTGACATGAATATGAGGACACCCAATTTATGGGATAAGGTTTCAAAAATGCTAGTTCAGAGGGTTCATTCAAGATAATATAATAAAACTCAAAAACATTTAACTGATGCAAACTAGGGGTGGTGGTCATGAGGAAAAGGCATATTTTTGTGTTCAATACACTCAAAACCACCCTTCTTGCAATAAAAATAAAATATAAATACTACCTCCAAATAGAACAGCTTGAAAAGAAAAGATTTCTCCTACCTGTTTCAGGGAGGGTGTCATTTATTGGCATTCCACACCCGCAAAAGCTCAGAACTCATCATGCCACAACAAAACATAACTTTTCAAGTCATAGTATGCTCCAACTTTCGGAATGAGAAGCAAGAATCAGGGAAGCAGATATGTTTAAAGTATAATAGCTTTAAAAGGAAAAACAGAAAAAAGATTCAAGACGGACAATTTCTGAACTCATAAAAAAAACATAACAAGGAACTGCTTATAGAAATCGTGCATTAATCAAGACATTAATTAACTAAACAAGTTATTCACAACACAGTTGAAAAAAATAGTTGGAAAGAATCATGGAAGTATACAGATGATTTCTTAATGTTTGCATGAATGAATAAATGACTGCAGCCCACAATTTAGGAAAGTCCAGTGCGTGACAGACTGTATTAGGAAAGAAGATCTGCATCAACATCCATAGCGTCTTTTACTGCTGCTAGACTGATTTTGAACTATGCATCAACATCCACAGCATCTTTTTCTGCTGCTAGATTGATTTTGAACTATTTTTCAAGTGCTTTTCCATCCATAAGTTCTCAATTAGAAGCCTAATATTCGTTCAGAAGGTGCACCTTTGGTTCAACCATGAACTTTGGCTAGCATTTTGGCGATAAGTAGTGATCTTTCATATAATAACATATATGAGTGCAACATGAAAGCTGAACCATCCTTGCAGAAGTACGAGTCTGCCAGAATTCTATCTCGTATACTTGTTACAAGGACTCTCTTCTTCCCCTTAATGTACCTGTGTCAACACGGCATTACATGGGTATTAGTATGGGATATGTATCCAAGACATGTACCAAAAATGAATACTTGGATCCTCTAATTTTAGTAGTGGAAAAAGAAGAAAAGCTCAACTTTGATAGCAAACAACAGTTTCCTACTCGTGACATAGATGGAATCCCCTTTTGTTCACCATATTCTATTTAATTTAAAATATTATTGAGTATATTTTTAAAGAACATAGCATCATATTTTTCACGTTTTTATGTATCATGTTATGTTTTTTAAGTGTGCAAGACGTGTCCACATGCCCGCATCTAAGTTTTGGACACATTTCAAGCCGAATTCCCATTATCCTAAGATTTGGGACTCAAGGAGGATTGATGCTCAGAAACATACCACACCTGATAAAGTCCACTAGTCCTGTATACAAATTTCTAAATTGACACATTTTTTTGTAATTACATGAAGTATCTTCAATTCATTTAGAAGCAAACCAAAAAAAAATTAATAATTTTAGCAATAACTGACACTACAATAGACCATGCACCGTGGCTGAGTTATACAGAATTGTGAACACAGACATATTTTTAGCGGCAACCATTGTGTATGAACATGAACATGCAGCTAATGGTCGCTGACAAGTTCAGTTAGTAAAATAATGAGTATTTTTTCTATATTCAACCCAACTAAATGCGTATTTTCTTATGTCATCATTATACACGAGGTACAGGACAGACATAAGAGATATAAGAACTCTGTCAACACTACATATGGAGGATGACCCTATGAATGGGATTTAAATCGGACCACAATATAACAAAACTGCATAAACACTCAGGAAAGTTGAATCCGGGTAGGCACAGCTTGATATTATCATTTAAAAATTATCCATTACCAAAGGCGCATATAACAGATTTTTAAGTAGCAAAAACAATAAAAGATGCTGTGAAAGAATAAAATTTACCAAGATACAGACGCATAAGCACGAAAGAAACTTTAGCCGCATGTACATTTAAAGATTCAATATCAACACAAAACAATGGTTGTTACCGTTAGCTGATATAGTGTTGTTATTTATATCTGATCAGGTATACCACCAGATGAATTAACACCAAGAAAAACACAATCTGTAATCCATTTACAAGTTGATTTTTCTAGGATCATAGGAGATATAGATTAAGAGCTTGCTTAATGAGTGATATGTAGAAATTTCTGAATCAAAAAAAGACATTCAGAAGGGTTAATAACACGGAATTATTGTAGAAAGAATAGATACCTTGGGCAATAGGTTAAAGCTTAAAGCATAGATTATGACTCTCAGTATGCTTGATCAGCCATACGAAGAGCTTAGCATGTGATTAGTTGCAAACATTTCTTGATCTTTGTATCCGATGTCTGTGCCCTATGGTTTACATCTTTCTTCCCATCTTCCATAAGAGGACTAAATATAACAGCTCTTTATGAAAGCTCTGAAGCAGCTGAGGGATAGTCATATTCTCCATTCAGTTGCTTCGGATCCAACTAGCATGCATTACGGATAATAAGCAAAACCAAATACCAAGAATTTACCTGTTACCTAATAGAATATAAAGCCATTCCTTACCATGGAATTTTGAAAGAGTAAGAATACTGGTGATTCTTCCTCATGCGCTTTCAGGTAAGAAAGCTCTTATTGCTCCCATTTACTTTATCTAACTGCTGTATTTGTTAAAATGTTAATTAATTACCCAAGCTTGGTAAATGTTTCAATCCTGCACATGATACCTCATTAAGGTAGTCCTTGCAAAATTAGTCAAGGTGGACCATCCTCATTTGACTGCAATTATCTAAATCCACCTTGTGACATCCAGTCACTGGGGACTCCAAATAATTCAAATATCGGCACTCCTCTTCTTGTTGGGAAAAAGGCTTTGGTTGTTGTTGTTGTTGTTGTTGTTGTATCGGCACTCCTCTTCTTATCATTTTATATGAAGAAAGTTCTTGCTGTTTTTAACCATTTAGCCTTATTGCTGTTTGTATCTTCTTGAGATATATGTTTCTTCAGTACAGCAGATACGCATCTCCAGCAGACTTTTCATCACCAAAGGTCCTTGCAGGAGCACTGCCCTCCAACAAAATGATGGAATCTGTTTGAGTCCCTCAATATGACAGCTCGTCCAATAATCTTAGATACAAACTTCATAAACATATGGCAATCGCCACAAACTCGGATGTTTTTTAAAATCCTTATAGGTGCCCTTCCTTGAGGCTTTCTGATCAACCCAAATGCAAGAGCGAGTTTCTCGCTATGGTAACAGATGGATTCAAACTTCTCATCTTCCCCCACATTGTGTAGAACCAAGTTTGTATCAGGAGAAAATCCAGCTTCCTGAAACTTTCTTATCAGTCTATTCAATTCCTGGTATATTTTTTCTGATTCTGGATGAGTTCGGTCTTCTGATACAAACTTATAGATCTTACTATCAATCTCAATCCAGCTGTAGGCAGCAAATTTTTTAACCTTTCTGTCCTTCATAAGGGATCTCATGGATGCCACATCTTTCCATCTTCCACAAGCAGCATACATGTTGGAGAGCATGATGTAAGGTCCAGCATTGAGTGGGTCTATTTTGAAAAGGCGCCTGGCTGCCATTTCTCCGTGTTCAACATTACCATTCATTGAACAAACTGATAAAAGGGTAGACCAAATTAGACAATTTGGTTCATGTGGCATGCCTTTTATTAGATCTACTGCTTTATTCATGTAACCTGAACGACCAAGTAGATTGATCATGCAAGCATAATGATCCAAAGTAGGGGTCATTTCATGAAATTTGCTGATTGAATTAAAATATTCCTGTCCTCGTTTACTCAAACCTGCATGAATACAAGCAGAAAGAACCCCCACAAAGGTAATATTATCTGGTTTGAGGTTCTCTTGCAACATTTCTTCATAAAGGGCCAAGGCTTGTAGATCCTTCCCGTTTTGTGCATAACCTATTATCATGGAATTCCAAGACACCACATTTTTTGTAGGCATCATTTTGAAAACAACCCAAGCATCTTTAGTTTCTCCACATTTGGAATACATATCAATAAGGGCACTAGAGACAAGCAAATCAAAATCAACTCCCATATGCACTGCTTTTCCATGAACGACCTGACCATGATACAAAGAGGCTAATCTGGCACAGGAATTAACCACAGTTGAGATCGTAAAATTGTCAGGTCTAACATTTTCTAATAGCATCTCGCTGAACAACATCAAAGCATCCTCTTCTTTTCCATTTTGCGCATAACCTACGATCATTGTAGTCCAACAAACCTTGTCTTTCTCCTTGATCTCACTAAAAGTCTTGTGTGCTTCATCTATATATCCCCTTTGAAAGAAAGCGCCAAGAACATTTGAAACTGTAATCGCATCTGGCTTTAAACCAGATAATCGCATTTCATGAAACAAACCAATGCATTTCTCAGGCTGCCCATTTATCAAATAACCTGAAATTATAGAATTCCAAGAGACCACATTCTTGTTACCCAACCGATTAAACAACCACTGAGCCTGATCAATCTCACCACACTTCACATACATATCAATCAAAGCATTCCAGACAAAAACATTCCCAACCAAATTACAAGAAACAATCCTACCATGAATTTGTTTCCCACGCTTCAAATCCAACGTGCGTGAACAAGCATTCAATGCACTCACATGGGTATACTCCGTGGGCTGAAATCCTTCTTGTTGCATTCTGACAAAAACCTCCAAAGCCTTGCTGGAACACCCTTTTGAAGCCAGACCTGCGATCACCGTGTTATACGAGACAGAATCACAATGAGGCACTGTATCAAAGAATGCCCACAAATCCTGAACAGAACCCAACCTCGAATACACAGACAGCATAGCATTATACGTAAAAATATCTCTGTGGGACATTTTGTCGAACAAGTTCTGAGCATCCGAGAGTAGCCCGGATTTGGCAAAGAGTTGAAGGAGACGATTGTGAAGGAACGTGTTGTTGGGTTGATACAAGTGAAGGTCCATGTGAGACTGCAGTCTCTTCGCTAGATCGACTTCGTTGTGTCGAACGCATTCGAGCACGAGGCGAGTGTATGCTTCAGAGCTTGCACAGCCACGAGAGTACAACGAGTCTATGGCTTCCCGAAGCTTGTGTTTGGCTTTCATTTTCTTTTCTTCTTAAAATTTGAATTCTAGTTTTTCTGTTATTCTTTGGCGCTTTTAAATCGAATCGTACATGAGTGAGAGTCGTAGAACGTTGTGGTAAATTTATGTATTTTCTTGCCCTGCGTTTGGTTAGGTAAATAGAAAAGAGTAAATGGTATTTTTTTTCTCCAAGAAAGAGTAAATGATAAGTAGTTTAAAGATGGTTAATTGATATAAATACTAAAGGGTTACACTTACTCCCCTCCTTTGGAAAATATCAATCATCTCTCTTGAAATTAACTACTATTGACGTTCATTAATGGATCACAAAATTTTATTATTGTACCCAAGAAATTAGTTTTAAATTTAAAATCAGTGTATTTATGTATATTATATATATGTATGTTTGTGTATATATATTAGTATTTGAATATACAATGAACAAAGAATTGTTCTGCAATGATGCCTGTCAGCGATAAGCGAGGATTTTTCTCTCTCCTCTTATAGGGCAAATCTTTTATCCTAACTCATTTTTTAGTGAATAAACACTTACAAATATATTGCAAACGATACAAAACTTCTATCACCTTGTAATCATATGAAGATGAATCATATCCAAGTCCATATAATTTTACACTCACAAAGGAAAAAATTAGTCCAAATGGAATTTGGGTAATTTTTTGAATTTTTTGATTGATGGGTTCAATAAAATCTTAGTTTTTTCTGATAATTAAAGGAAGTCATTAAAAGAATCCAAGATATCGACACATCCAATCGAAAGGAAATCAAGCCTTGTTACAAGTACAACATCATTATTGGATAGTTCAAAGTAATCAATGGAGTAAAGATATTCACGATTATAGACGAAACTAACTTTTTCACATCCTTTGTTCTGATTGAAATGTGTTTTTGATAAAATAAGTGTATGAGATTACAGTACACCATGGGTTCCATACACACATAAATTGGTAAAGAGACTTTTCAGAGAGTCGAGAGAGTATGTTGACAATGACCTCTTCTGGTAAGTTTACGCCATTCGACATTCCCACTACAGTCGGTGCTTATGGTCGCTCGCTTATGCACACATATGCATGAATACGCTCATATATATATATAGTAATTATGGGTATGTTTGAGAGGAAAATGAAATGGTTGTGGTGGTCGTGGCAGGTATAATGGTGGTGGTGGTGGAGGGGAGAGAGAGAGAGAGTTACAGGGAGAGACAATTTTGAGCATGTGTTAGAGAGAGAGAGGGATTAATGAAAGAAAATTAAAAGTTTGTAAGCAAATGTGTTTTCACATATATTATAGGGGTAAAATTATCTTTTTGAAATTTTAATTTGATAACATCACGTTGACTATCTTTGACCGTAACAGAGATTGACGTTAGGAAAGAATTTGTTATAAATGTGTTAACTAGAAGGGAGGCGAGTGATATTTTTCAAATAAGAGGTGAGGCGAATTGCGAAAAATTGAACAATGATACAATATTTACCTTATCTATAAGGAGGTAAGTGTAGTTTACCCAATATTAAATCATCTAGACATATAAAAACGATTACAAGAAGGAAAATACAAAATGAATTTGCCAACATCTGACCCCGACTGTAAGAGGGGGAAGGGAGCATGGGCCCACAACATACACCCATCTCCTAGTGACCGAGTCAAGAGTTTTGTTGAGTGAGGTTGCCATTGAAGAATAATAAAATTAAAAAATTTTGAAGATAAATATTTGTTTAAACAAAATCATAAATATAAAAAATTATATTTTGATGGGAAACTTGAACAATATTTAGTTAGCTTCTTCAAATTGAAAATTAGATTAACTCAAATAAATAAATAAATGGTGTGTTTTGCAACATGGGTCTTCTCATTTCTAAAGAGAAGTAGCAAAAAAAATTATTTAATTTTTTTTTATTTTTATCTTTTTAGATATTGTGATCTTTCATTAAACAAAAAATGATCTAAATGAGAGTCGTGTATTATAAAAAAAAAAATGGAATTAAAGATGCATACGTGAAGTGTCCGGTAATCATGGGAAGAAACGCAGAGATTAAATTTGAAGCTAAAATTAAAATTAGAGAAGAATTTTAGAATTTTTATATATATATACATACAAAATAGAAATATAATTTTTTTTTGAAAAGGGTTAATTTTAAAATCTTATATACAAAAAGGAATAATAAAATGAGAGAGATCGAGTTGATTAGGTCATATTAAAAAATATATTGATTTTTTTTTATAATTTTAGTGAAGTCCACTTTCAAAGTTTTACAAAATTTATCGGCGGAGCCCGCAGGGATCCCAAATTTTTTAAAATTTTTTATTATACCCCTAAAAAATAATTAATTTTAAATAGTACCCTAAGATTTGTTAAAATTTTCAATTTGACCCACTCAAATCTTTTCAAAGCACTCGTATATTGAGCCCAAATAGAGAATTTGAAAATAAATTTAGCTTATATCCCCTTAAAAAGTATAAAAAAAATTAAAGTTAGACCTTGTAGCCATACTTTTGAACGCCCAAATATTGTGAAATAAAAATTTAAGTTCATTAATATTGTAATCCTTATCACAACAAATCGTTATTTCATTTATATATACACATGTATAATATCTATTATATTAATTCAAAAGAGAAATACACTAATGTCCCCTCATATTCAATAAAAATGAATGAACCTTTCTTATCAAATATTTTTGTAAATTGATGTTTATAAAAAAAACATTTAGAATTATATATCAATCTTCATTTGCTAAATGACAAATTAAAAGGAGAAAAAGCATGTGTTGTGAGATTGTAAACCACAACAATGATCGTATATACTAAAACTTTTAATGGTCATTTATTAACAAACAACAAATTCTATCACTAATTTCTGTATAAACCAATAAAAAAATAATCTTATTTAATTAAAACTTGTGAGATTTTATTTAGTTAAAATCATTATTTTTTTTAATCAAATATATCTTTCTGAAATGGAATCAAATTACTCAATCTTCTCCTAAAAATTGGAATTTTGAAAAACTGAAACAATTAATTGTAGAAGGAAAATTGGTTTCCTAATTTTTTTTTTCTTTCCCTCTTCACTTTTTAGTTATAACTTATCGTTTCATCTTCTCAATTTTTTTTCTTTCTCACATCAATTTTTCGTCTAATTATTTAAGTTGTATTTTTCTCAATTTAATTTTTTTTTTCTTGAACAAATTTATCAAAATATATACACTATAGCTAAAATTTAAAAAAATTATATTACAATTGATTTCTAATATTTTCAAATTTTAATTACATAACATAAATTTGACCCTCTATCGTAAGTTTCTGACCCCGCCTTGTATGTGATACAAAAAATAAAAGATCAATGGGAGGCGTGGGACCCACCAGGCTCGATGCCTCCCCTGTCGCACTCGAAGTGAGGGTGGCGCGCCCCTAACATTACTCTTCAGAAGAAACGAATTATCGTCGTGTAACTTTAATGCTCAACAAAATCATTAAATAGCATTTAATGCTATACAATTACTATACTATAAAAGATTCATTGCACCTAAGTAGATGCAGAGAAATTTATTGACATTGATCTCATTTGCACCTTTCTTTTTACTTTTTATTGTTTACGGTTTAGAACATCATATGCCCCTGAAAATAAATTAAAAAAAAAAAAAATATATATATATATATATATATATATATATGCACTTGAGGCTATAGCATAAAGCATGGCATGCCTTGCGCCTAATCATGGTGTACTCTGCGGGTCATTTTTTTGTTGCCAAATGGCATAGTACTGATCAGGAGGCTCTTTGGACCACATAACCAATGCCCACTAAAGCAGCAAGTGAACAAGGTAACACAATTTTATAATGCAATGGTACAAACACATCAGATGAGAAAGCACTTTTGAAGCTTTAGAACTGTGACTTGAAATAATGGCTGCCCATGCCTGCTTTGCAGGCCTCAAGTCATTTCGCTTTTGCTTAGATGACCTCTTCTTCTTTGACCCTTCACTATATTTTTATTATATATATATATATATATATATGATGTTACTATATATATATTATTTTGTTTTTGATACCAAATGACGTGACAATTTCAAAGAAGTCCCAAACAGTTATGATTTATTCCACATCTACTGCAATGTCCTGTTTTCTTACCTACATTTTCTTGTTTCTTTTATGTTAGAAAGTTTCTGTCATATATATATATATATATATGGAAAGGAAAGCCAAAGCCTAGACGGGTGGACCTTCCTTTTCCTTGTCCACCCCACCCACCATTCAATTTAGATATATTGTCTTAACAATTAAAATGTGAACTAACTTTCAATTTATTTGTCTAACAATTTTCTTTTTCATTTATTAAGTTGTTGCGTTCTTTTCGTATATGTAACAACAAGATAGGTTCAAACAGGGTTGACATTAACATTTCGTAGTGGATAAGGCACAACTTCAGTAATAAACTACTGTATAAAGCAACGAACAGGTAAAAACCTCAAACCAAAAGCAAACGCGTAATCTAATTCAAATTCACTCTAAACTTATATTTTATGAGTTGTAATTAATTTTAGATTGCTTAGGTCGACTATGAAGACATTATTTTTTCAAATGTTCTAAACCCAATATATTTTTTATATAACAATTTTGAGTAGAAATTTTTAAGTTAATTCCAATAACAAATATACTTTCTAAAAAAAGTTCAAATTTTAGATTGAGCTGGAATTAGATCCTACTAAACTAATGTACCTAGTTGTACCAAAAATAAAAAAAAACAAAACAAAATGGTACAGAGATAATTTTTAAGTAATTTTACGTTGGAAGCTGATGTTGACACTCCACCACCCCATACACTTCTCTCTCTCTCTCTCTCTCTTCCTCTCTCTCTTTTTTTTTTTTTAAAAAAAAAATTGAAATTATAGAGTTCCTACATCACAAATGTTTGGTTCTTATATTTTAAATATTATAATTGTCTTTCTATGTTAAGCTTAGGACTCTTGGCGTCAAAACGCAAATTCCTTCATCATCTCTCTCACATTCTCTCCATCTCTCCCTCTTTGCGTAAGAATGAAGATCTCACTGCTGATATAATGTCTAATATTGAACTTTTTATCACAAATATTATTGAAGGATTTTTAAAAATATACAAATCATTTAACCCTTCTAATGTCCATGGTAATGATTTTTTTTTTTAAATTCTACTTTATTCTTTAGAATATATTTTTTGAGTTGGTTTTGAAAATAATGACTTGCACAAGAATGAAAGATCTCACTAATGATACAATGTCTCACTTAAAGAAAATTATTGAATTTGTTAAGACAATCAGTATTGAAGAATTCTTATAAATGTACAAATCATTCAATTCTTCTAATGTTCATGGTAGTGGTGAATTTTTTTTTTTTTTTGATTTAATTCTACTTTCTTCTTCCGAATATGCTTTTTGACTTGGGTTTGAAAATAATGACTTGAGAAAGTATCTATTAATGTATGTGATGAGGATAAATAGATACGAGAGTAGGATAAAAAACATTTGAGTTGGAAACAAATTTTATATCAATAAATAAAACATATCTCATTACATGAAAAATATTAAAAATTTAAAGCAAACCAATCTCTACCATGTACTGTACAATACTGTTTAATTGAATTGAAAATTAAAAGAAATTATAATTTTAATTAAATAAAAATTATGTTGTATAGTTCAACAAGAAAAACTTGTTTGATTTTAAAAAACAACTTTTAGAAAATATATCATTATGTGATTAAATTAACTACAATGTGTATACTATATATATACCATGTGTCATCAAGTTTTAATCTGAGAGAGGGATTTGAGAGAAAAGGAAGAACTTTTTTGTAATTTTATTTATAAAAAAAAACCTAACACATTGAAGCTCAAATATCGACACTTTTATGTTTAAGTAACACTAATGTGATGGTATGAGCAACAACAATTTGTCTGGCGTGGCCAAAAGTTATGGCCGTGAAACCGTGTTATGCATCGCCGAAAATTGTCACCTTGTTTTGTGACCATGAGCAACAAATTGCGTGCCTAAGTACTAAAAAAAATAAAATTATACGTAACATGTAAAGATTAAGGGCGCGAAAGACGGAGGTCATGTCCCTCGGACCATAGAGTGATGACTTGCTAGTATGGTATGGTAGTTTGTTGCTTAGATAAAAATATATATATATATTATTATTATTATTATTACGTAGAATGTGATTAGTGATAAATGAGAATACTTCACACGCGCTCTAGCTTTTCGCCTCAAAACGCGTCCATTTTGTAGCTAAATCAAATACGGAGTAGTAATAGTACCCAAATCCTATTTACTCTTTCAACTCTCTTACTTGTTCTCCGTTTCAAGAGTAAATACAGTACGAGTTTTTACGATTCTTGGTAGAATCAGAATCGAAATCGTTCTCAACGGTTCTTTAATTTTGAAACCGAAACTGTTGAGTTCGATTCAGTTTCAATTTTTTGAGGTTTCGATTCCTGAACGGTTCTCTGTCAAATTTTTTTTTTAAACATTGACAGGATACACATTCATACTTGTGCACCTCTAATTATAACAATAGATTAGAAACTATTAGTATTTATTTATATATCTTATATTATATAAAACATTATAATTTAGAAACTAAATGTATTTATCTATATATTATATATTTTATACTTTATATATAAATAGAACACTAGAATTTAGAATGTATTAATATTTATTTATATATTATCTATTTTATACTTTGTATGTTATATATTTATATAAAACATTAGAACTTAGAAACTATTATTCATTCATTTATATATATATATATATATATATATATATATATATATTCTAACGGTTCTTAAAATTTAGAATCGAAATCGAAACCGTAATGTAATAAACGGTTCAATTCAGTTGAGGTACTAATCGAATTTCGATTCTATCGATTATTTGTATTAGTATTTATTTATATATTATCTATTTTATAATTTGTATGTTATATATTTATATAAAACATTAGAACATAGAAATTATTATTCATTCATTTATATATTATATTTTATATATATATATATATATTTTCTAACGGTTCTTAAAATTTAGAATCGTAATCGAAATCGTAATGTAATAAACGGTTCAATTCAATTGAGCTACTAATTGAATTTCATAACTATCGATTATTTGTATTAGTATTTATTTATATATTATCTATTTTATATTTTGTATGTTATATATTTATATAAAATATTAGAATTTAGAAACTATTATTCATTCATTTATATATTATATTTTATATATATATATATATTTTTTCTAATTCATTTATATATTATATTTTATATATCTGTACTTTATCTAACAATTTTTAAAATTTAGAATCGGAATCTAAACGGAGGGTACTGCCCCCTCCCCCATCTGCCAACCTCACTCTTTCAATTCCAATCTCCATTAAGGCATTCTCTCCACCCCCAGCTTTCTCTCGTTCTCTCTCTTTTAGACACTACAACGTCATACATTCCTTTAAAGTCAAGCAAGAATAAAAACAACACAACCCCATTACTTTCTCTCTCTCTCTCGACTTTCTCTCTCCTCCTTTTTATCCCACAACAAAAGTAAAAGCAATACCCAGATAGAGACCTCCTCACCTCACTCAATACCACACGAAAGCCTTCAAAGTTTGGGTTTTTTTTATTACTATATCTACTTTCTCTCTCTAAAACAGCCATTCCATTTTTCATGTTTTCAGAGACGGAACAACTCTACGACAATCCAAGATGGTAATCAGCAACGGCAATGAGATTCCCATTTTGTCCTCCCACGAGCTCTCCAACCCGTTCGGCCAATTGGGTTTGGACATATCCGACTCGGAGCTCCGAGAAACGGCGTACGAGATCTTAGTTGGAGCTTGCCGGAGCTCCGGTGGGAAGCCGTTGACTTTCGTTTCGCAGTCTGAGAAGGCCACTGCGAGGCTGACGTCGATGTCGTCTTCGCCGTCGTTGCAGAGGTCGCTGACATCCACCGCGGCGAGTAAGGTCAAGAAGGCCTTGGGGTTGAAATCGTCAAAGAAGAGCTCGAACTCGGTGAGTCAGGACTCAGCGAGTTTGGGGAAGCCGAAGCGACCCGTGACTATTGGTGAGCTCATGAGGGTTCAGATGAGGGTTACGGAGCAGACTGATTCGAGGATTAGGCGTGCCCTGTTGAGAATTGCTGCTGGACAGGTACTCAATTATATAAATTTATATATATAACACATACATGTGTACACATAAATATGCACACACACACTTGTTAATACATAGTTGTGTGTAATGGATTTGTTCTTCTTTAAGCTCAGCTTAGGAAATTTTGAAGTTCGCTGTTGGTTGCTGATAAAATAGAGGAAGAGGAAACAGAAAGTTCCAACTTTTGATTGTGTTGGTTTCTTTGTCAGAAAATGTGAAATTTGACTCAACTAACTGATAATTACGTTAGGCTCAAATTCAATTGAGTGGACTTGTATATTTTATGAGGGAAACTCAATAGTGATAAACTATAATTCCTGACTGGATTCATTTCTTATATATTTTCTATTACATTCTTTCAGCA
Source organism: Cornus controversa (assembly GCA_026545225.1). Classification (NCBI taxonomy): domain Eukaryota; kingdom Viridiplantae; phylum Streptophyta; class Magnoliopsida; order Cornales; family Cornaceae; genus Cornus; species Cornus controversa. Next base: position 45,602,976 of record CM048851.1, read on the forward strand.
ACGAAGCGTGCTGATATTGTGGCTCTTTAGGATTATTCTCTTGTTGTCTGTTGTTTCTTGTTTGATTTGTCTCACACTCTCATTCTATGGCATTAATGTAACAGAACTTGGGGTCTGTTTGGGTTCAGTACCTTATTTATCCTTTTAATTATTGGAACATTTTGTCATTTTTGGGGGATTGTTATATTGAGTTTACATTATTATTACTTGTACTCATAGTTTATAGTTGTTTTTCAATTATGTGGACAGAAGTTTGAATTCTGAAGCTGTTGTTTATGAAACCTTTTCTCAACCTTGCAAAATTGAAGAACTTCTCCTCTGTGTGCGTGCTTTTGATTGGAAGGGCCATGTAGTTTTGATCATGATTAAACTTTAAATCTTAATATTGACTATGCAGCTATTTATTGAGCAACACAGTATTCTTGATCATTGTGGCAGGTCCTATTGTTTGGTTTAATAAAGTGACAAACCACATATTGTATTAGAAAAGCTTGTCATGAATTTGTAGCTGCACTTCCATCTTCTTTTGGATTAATTCCCAGAGTTTTCGCTATGTTGTTTAATACTCTGGGATTAGTTTATTAATTGAACACATCTCCAGAAAATCGAAATTATATCTATAGAGATTTTGATGAAGACTTGACATGTATATGTTTGATGACTAGCATTGGTGTACAATGGCTTATGTTTCTGCACTTGTTCTCAGCTTGGAAGGCGCATTGAGCTGGTGGTTCTACCACTAGAACTATTACAGCAGTTCAAGTCTTCAGATTTTCCAAATCAGCGAGAATATGAAGCATGGAAAAAGAGAAATTTGAAGATTCTCGAAGCTGGACTAATTTTGCATCCTCATCTGCCCTTGGATAAGACAGACACTGCTTCACAACAGCTTCGGCAGATTATTTGTGGGGCCTTAGAAGGGCCCATAGAGACCGGAAAGCACAGTGAATCAATGCAAGCTCTTCGGAGCTCTGTGATGTCTCTTGCTTGCAGATCATTTGATGGTTCCATCTCTGGAACATGCCACTGGGCGGATGGAGTTCCGTTGAATCTCCGACTCTATGAAATGCTTCTAGAAGCTTGCTTTGATGAAAGTGTTCAAACATCTGTCATTGAAGAGGTTGATGAGGTTTTAGAGCTCATAAAGAAGACATGGGTAATACTTGGAATAAACCAGATGCTGCACAATCTTTGCTTTTCATGGATATTATTTCACCGTTTTGTTGCAACTGGCCAAGTTGAGAGTGACCTGCTCTTTGCTGCCAATAATTTGTTATTGGAGGTTGAAATGGATGCAAAGGCAACAAAGGATCAAGCTTACTCCAAGATCTTGAGCTCTACGTTGAGCTTGATGCTGGGTTGGGCAGAAAAAAGACTTCTTGCTTACCATGATACTTTTTACAGTGGAAATATTGATCTAATGCAGAATGTCGTATCCCTGGGCATCTCAGCAGCCAAGATATTGGTCGAAGACCTCTCTCATGAATACCGTAGGAAGAGGAAAGAAGTTGATGTAGCACATGACAGGGTTGAAACTTACATCAGGTCATCAATACGTTCTGCTTATGCTCAGGCAAGTTTTCGTCTTTGAGCTCGATCCTCTTGGGGTGCTTTTGAAAATAGAATGAATTCTTATTTGTATCATATGTATAAATATAAAAGGCTTATCAGTTTAGAGAGAGGAGAAGAGAAAAGAGGAAACTGGAAATAGAGAGAGAAGCTTGCTAGAATAAAAGATCATCCCTAGAAAGGTTGAGGAGGGTGTGGTTTTGTCAGCTAACAACTCTCATTTTTACAAAGATCCACATTAACTCAAAAGCAGAAGCAAGTAGTGTTATAATATTTTTACATTCCAGAAATGACATTCCAAACACACCCTTAGTGAGAAGTAAGAAATAATGAAACAGAGGTCTAGCATTTCTAAGTGATTTTGAGATGAATATAGTATACATTTACTAATTACCAATAAATCTAGACTGTTGCAATTGGGGTACCTGATTTTGATGCCTAAAAGTCTCACTTCATTCATTTGGGGATACCTTTCTGATGTAAATTCAATTTATTGTAATAATTATCCCTCTTTGCAGTGAAAAAACCCCCACACAATCTGTTACTTTTTCATTATGTTTGGACCAACTAATTTTTGTCATGTAATGTTCTATGATCCATAAAATTCCCCCTTTAGGTAAACTTTGTCTTTCTTTTGACCCCATCTTCCTTTCGGTGTAATCTTTTAAGATCTTCTAATCTGTTACCGTCATTATCCAAGACATTGTCCTGACTAGTTCCCAATTCCTGAATCACTGCTGCCGTTTGACTTTTGAATGTTCACATATATCAATGCCATTATCCAAAATATTACTTGCTTCGAGCAATGTAGGCTTTTCAGATTTTTTTTTCATGATAGACTTGCAACTTCTGCTGAGCTTATCTTCTATTTATGTGTCATGATTCAGACTCAATTTTTTGTTTGATATATCTCAAGACAGGAAATGGAGAAGGTAAACTCAAGCAAGCGGTTGTCTAAAAATCAGCAAAATCCTCTTCCTGTCCTTTGCATTCTTGCTCAAGAAATTAATGAACTGGCTTTTAATGAAAAGGAGATATATAGTCCCATACTGAAGAGATGGCACCCTCTTGCAGCAGGTGTAGCTGTAGCAACCCTTCATTCTTGCTACGGGAATGAACTGAAGAAATTTGTTTCGGGTATCAGTGAGTTGACACCAAATGCTGTACAAGTGTTAATTGCTGCTGACAAGTTGGAAAAAGATCTTGTGCAAATTGCAGTTCAAGATTCTGAGGATAGTGAGGATGGTGGGAAGGCAATTATGCAGGAGATGTCTCCTTATGAGGCTGAAGGTATAATTGCCAATCTGGTGAAATCATGGATAAAGACAAGAGTGGACAGACTGAAGGAGTGGGTTGATAGAAATCTTCAACAAGAGGTACCCTTTTCTCTTCTCTTTTCCATCTCAACTTTTTTCCTCTGGTTGGATACCTCAATGAGCATTGACGGGGACTGACACGACATTATCAGTAGGATGAATTCAGGTTGACTGACATCTGGATCCACCTACTGCACCCTGCTGATCTGAGTTCATATATGACCGGGGATTAACATATCTGAGACTCCAGAGGATCTGTCTGCATGAATCCAGTCATGAATACACTAATACATTGTTTCTGTCATATGGAAAGAATGTGAATGGCTTCAAAGCCTTTCATGCCATTTCACTGTTATCGGAGAGTCACGTTATAATAATTTTCTCCCTTACCAAATGGTTCAGATCAAGCATGAATAAGTGCCATAAAAGCAAATTTCTATATGGAATAATTTATTACAATTGGACACTTTGTCTTCTTGAAAGCTTTTGAATGTCAAGTACACAATTACAGAGCAACTGAAGTAATCCTATGTCCTCTTCTTTTCTTTTTCTTTTTTCCCCTTCAACAATGACATATGTGGATACTTTTTGGTTCTAGCTGGTAATTTTTTAGGAGAATATTGGTTCTGCCTTCCAGAGGTACCAAGTGCCTAAGATTCAAGCATTATGTCTGGTAAGTCTTTTGGATGGTACGGCAAGCTGGCTGGCTGCCTGAGCTTGAACATTGTCCTCAGCTAATTCTAAATTACCACATTTATTCTGGAAAAAGAGGCAGAAAAGTATCGTTCTTCCAACCTAAATGGGCAAGCTTTGTGAATTACTCATAACTATTTTGCATCAAAATTGTGAAGATAGTATGCCAAAATGTAAGAAAACTAAAGCCTGCAGTATTTTTCACTCACACTGCTTGTGGTACACAATGCATCTTTTAATAACTTAAAGACTGATTTAATAAATTTCTCGTCATTTTTTGTTTGCCGCTGATCTCATTTCTTAATACAAATTTGAAAAATAGTTTTTACCTGTAAACTTTTTGCTAAATTTATATGACCTAACCCTACCAACCTCTTTTTTATAGGTGTGGAACCCTCTGGCAAACAAAGAGCGATTTGCTCCCTCTTCTGTTGAAGTTTTACGAAGCATGGACGAAGCTTTGGAAGCATTCTTTTTGTTGCCCATACCGATGCATCCAGTTTTGCTATCCGACTTGATGAGTGGACTTGATAAATGCCTTCAACATTACCTATTGAAGGCCAAATCAGGCTGTGGTAAATATTACATTGTCTGCAAGAAAGAAAAAAATTGCAATTGTCAAATAGTTGCTCTCCTCAGTAACTATTGATTCTTTCATGTATTTGCAGGATCCCAAAATACTTTTGTTCCCACCATGCCAGCTTTAACCAGATGTACAACTGGATCAAAATTCCATGGTGTATTTAAGAAGAAAGAAAAGTCCCACATAGCTCAGAGGAGGAAACCTCAGGTTGGGACTATAAATGGGAATAACACCTTTGGTATACCACAACTATGTGTTCGCATTAATACTCTACAGTACATCCGGAAGGAGTTGGAAGTTCTAGAAAAGAGGACAATCGCCCATTTGAGGAAGTCTGGGTCCACTCATATGGATGATGCTGTAAATGGGTCAGGAAAAATGTTTGAGCATTCGGCAGCTACTTGTGTGGAAGGAATCCAGCAACTCTGTGAGGTGACTGCATACAAGGTCATATTTCATGACCTAAGTCCTGTCTTTTGGGATGGTCTGTTTGTGGGCGAAGCTTCATCTTCGAGGATCGAGCCTTTTCTTCAAGAACTTGAGCAAAATTTGGAGATTATATCATCAACAGTCCATGACAGAGTCCGAACACGTGTGATCACTGACATAATGAAAGCTTCATTTCATGGGTTCTTGTTGGTTTTGCTTGCGGGAGGCCCTTCTCGTGCTTTTACTCTGCAAGATTCTGTTGTAATAGAGGAGGATTTCAAGTTTCTCATGGATCTCTTCTGGTCTAATGGTGATGGATTGCCAGCTGACTTGATAGATAAGTTTTCTACCAATGTGAAGCGTGTCCTTCCCCTTTTCCATACTGATACTGAGAGGCTGATTGAGCAATTCAGAGGTGTGACACTAGAAAGCTATGGCTCTTCTGCTAAATCAAGGCTACCGTTGCCTCCAACTTCAGGTCAGTGGAGTCCAACTGAACCAAACACTCTCTTGCGTGTTTTGTGTTATCGAAATGATAAGATGGCAACAAAGTTCCTAAAGAAAGCATACAACTTACCAAAGAAACTGTAACAGAACTTTTGAGTCATTATGACAAGTGAAAGGATACCATACTGCTTCAGTAGCTCTGGGCCATTCTTGTAGCTTTGCTGGTATTTGTCATGGTATACAACATTGGAATTTCCAATGATATGCTTTAGTGGGGGCTTTTGGAACCGAGCTTGTCTATTTCGGAAGCAAAAATGTTTCTATTGTATAGTATTAGTATATTTATGGCTGGATTTTGTTGAAGTCCTTGCCACTCTAGTCACTCGAGCTTGATGGGCACAGTGGACTTGCTACTTATCTTAGTCATCCAGGAGTTAAGAAGGCTTGCGAAGTTGAGTTTCAGAAGGCAGTAAACATTGATTATTAATCTTCCGCATCAGAGAATAATTGTGTCCGTTCTATGAAAATTTTCAACTTTCTTATACTTTACGTCCACTTGTGATCAGGACAATTTGGAGGACAGATAGAGAAAGATTAAGCTATTAATTATTACAGAAATCTAAAAGGTATAGTATAGGCTTGTTTTGTGGTCTGGAAGTGTGTTCTTGAATGATTGATGTAGCTGCTTGTGTATAATAATGTAAAGTTCTTTATAAGGGTTTTTATTCCAATATTTCACATTCCTTGGTGTAGTGTTCTTCGTGTTATATGTGACTTGATTTTTCTTTTCCACGATGGCCAGGACTGAAACTTGGTTGCCCGTAGTAATAATGCTTTGTATCAACTGGTAGTTCAGACTTGTTTTCATTGATTGAAAATGGAACTAGATTGACACCGATTGCACCCTGTTGATATGGTCTTCAACCCATTAGCAGCAGTAGCGAAGTTCGAAATTATTGATTTGTTGGTGAGAAAGGTGACTTAATTTGGATGGAAATTCATTTATATATTATATTCTACATCCCTACAGCATTCTCTCCGTACTATCTTAATATTCCGGGTATAATATTGGGAATGCATTCGCGTATGCCACTTTATTATAGTTATGAACCACCGAAAAACAACTCCATGGTCCTATATTGTTGTATAAATCAATGGACAATGGTAGTCGAAACAAGTTTAGCAGACTGCTTACAAGTAATGATCCATGCCAACTACATGTCCTCGTTTTCAAGAGAGAATTGCACCATTTTAGAAGCTCACATACCTTCTTTTCTCACACACAACCATAAAAAAAGTAAAAAACACAGATTTCTGCATACACAACAGAATCGACTTCTACCCAAACTCATGAGCCACAATTTCCCCAAAAAATCAGTGTACTCAGTACTGAAAGATAGAATGTAAAGGTAACAGTCACATATGTATAGAAGACATATTTAAGGAGCAGTGCTCTGATACAAGTGAAAATTTGCCGTATCAAGTCTCCTCTGAACAAGAGTAAAAGCAGGTGCCATAAAACTTCTAGGCAAAAATTTCAGAATCTATTTGCTGAACATTTGGGAAGATTTGCCTCAAAGTACTGTAGTAGTTTGGAGCATTTGCCTGCAGGATGTCACAAAAACAGAACTTGAAATTAGTGATGCGAAAAAGAAAAAAAAGCATTAATTATATCCAGCAACTAGAAGAAAATGATGCACCCTTTGAAACCAATTCTTCAGCAATAGGAACATGCTACAACCATTAAGCTGTACCTTCCTTGTCGCATTACACAGAACAAAACATTGGAATATAGAAGCATTGGAGTAGAGGCATAATTGAACTTCAGATAAGAGTAATGAAGTTTCATGTTCTACTATTTCTCTATATTTCAAAAAACAAAATTAAAAGAAATGTGAAAATTTGTCTCAAATTGTGAAAAATTGCCAAAAGAAATAATATAACCACTAATTTACAATACTAATAAAACAATACAACTCAACAAAGTTCCTTTCCAACTATTTAGGATTGGTTATAGGAATCAAAACAATACAACTCAACAAAGTTCCTTTTCCAACTATTTAGGATTGGTTATAAGAATCATATTGAATAAGAGGTACTTTGAGTTGTAAACAACAAGTGGCATTTCAAATGTAGGTAAACAAGTGGCATTTCAAATGTAGGTAAACAAATGAAGCTCTAATTCATATAACAGGTACTATTGAGTTGTAAAGAAATAATCATACACATGGATTGCGCTCAAGGTAGATGGTGGTGAGCTTCTCTCTTGAACCAGCAACGGCCTCACCAACACCTTCTACTGATGCAATTTGATTGTCATTAAGCCATAGATCTTCTAATCTGCAACAAAAGATACATGATGGAGGTAATAACGGTTAAGAGTAGAGGACAAAAAGACATGGTCTAAGTTCTAGGGTATGGCAGATGATTATTACAGGGTCAGGTTCCCAATGTCAGCAATTTCAGTTAGCTTATTCGATGACACATCCAAGACCCGCAGATTTACCAAGGTTGATAGGCCTTCCATTTTGGCAATACCATTATGGCTCAAGTATAGTTCTTCCAGGGCAACACATGCCTGGAAATTGGGAGAGAAAATCAGAGAAAAAGCATGTTATCCACAATTCCAATTGAAAGCAATGTATACGAAATACAACTTGTCTTGATGCCAAATATCACATATGTTTAGCAACAAGATACCTCAAGCCCTGTCATAACAGTTAAACGATTACTCTGCAGACTGATCTTCTTGATACATTTGAGCCCACATAAGTTAACAGCACGGATACGATTCCGTCCCAACCATAGCTCTTGCAAATTTGTCAAATTTTGCAAATTCTCCATTACCTGAATTAGCAAAGTAAGTACTTCAGCATTGAGGATATATTCCAACAACAACCAAACCATTCACTACTCATTGTTTCATTTCATTCTCAAACCCTCCTTTCATATAAACCATTCAAATGGGTGGATGTTTTAATTTTCATAAACCAATATTTCACCTGCACTGCACCCACACTTGTTATCAATGATTAGGTATTTCAAACAGCTACTAATTTTGTGTGAGAAAGATTCTTTAAGAGATTTAACTAACCCGTAATCTGTTTGAGCCAAGTTCAAGAATTAGTAGCTCATGAAAGTGGCCAATCTCCTCCACCTTGGTAACTTCATTTTTGGAGACGTAGAGTTCCTTAAGTGTGTTAGAGACCTTAGACAGTCCACTTAATGATAAAATCTCATTGAAAGAAACATCAAATATCAATAGCCTCTTGAATATGGTAACATCAGGTACTTTCATTAATTTATTATCTCTGAGCACAAGCTCCTGCAAATAACACCAATTGTATTATATCAGCAATAATTAACACAAATGTTGGGGGAAAAAATACTAACACTACACACATATGCATATCATATACATACAAAACTACGCACACAACACAGGACTCGGACACGACATACAACTTTAGAAAAGTGTGTTTGGTTGACAATAAAATGGGTCGAGATAGGAAAGAAATATAAAATAATACCTGGCTTAACTAAAATTATGACCTTACATAGAGCATAATGGCAAAACAGGATTCTTGTAGGTTACCCCAAATAATTGGGACAATGCTTTCTTAAGTTTATTTGTATTGTTTTGGTTTCTGAAGAATAGAAAAACAAAAAAGAGCCTATCTGGATTTTTCGATTTCGTTTCTGCAAGCACTAGAGTGTAAATTTTAATATACAAATTGAAAATTTCGTAAAATATTTTGTGTTATGCAACTAATCAAACAGAAAAGAAAGCAAGAGAAGTGAGAGTAACGTTTTGTTTGCTCATGGTCCTCAAATAATAAAATTCTGAGGTTTAATATAAAAAATTCCTTAATTTTCCCAGCAACCAAACGTAGCAGCAAGAGAATGAAATTTATGAACCCAAACATGAACAACAAAACAAGACCAAATACCTCGAGGCCTGAAATGGCGTCCCACTGAGAAATGGGGTCTATGCCGGCATCGTCAAGGAGGTTCTGGCGAAGAGAAAGCTTTTTGAGGTTTGAAAGGTGGGCGATTCGAGGGTCCAAAGTCGATAAACGATTGGCCGTGAAGTCCAACTCGATCAAACTCGGAGGAAGCTCGATTGAGGTGAGATCGTGGAGCTGAAAGCTGGTGAGATCGAGAATGGTAGGGCAGGATTCATCGTCGACCGGCGGATCGTCTGTGGGCCCTTGATTTGGTTCCGATGATTGTTGATTTTGGTGGTCCATTAACGCAGAGCAGTGAAACCCTAGAGAATTGTGAGAAAGAAGGAATAAGGTTTGTTCGCTTCAGTTTTCTGTGCAGTCAGTGCGCGAGCGTTGCCATGCTGGTGTGGCAAGGCAAGATGTGTAGAGAGTAGAGACTATAGAACTACCAAGACTTTTTCTTTTTTCTTTTTTTTTTTTTCTTGCTCTTTTTCTTTTTATACACTTAGATAATAAAATTTGTAACTTATTACACGTAAAAAAAAAATGTTCGCGAGTCTTTCCGGGTGAGGTGGGAAAAATAATTTAATGCTTCTATGGATGATATGATATCAGCAAGCCGACAAGTAATAATAGAATTTATTAAAATAAATATATTTTTATTTATATGACAACATATTATTGCATAAAAAGTCTTTCAATATTCTCAACAAGTAATTCTAACTCCTTGAATTCTTATGAATGATAAAAAAAGAAAAAAAAACTTTTAACATTCTCGATTGTTGATTAAAAAGCTTTGTGAATCATATTCTAAGGATGCGATATTGAGAATGTCTCATGTATATTTACATTTTATAATATAGATATATATATATATATATATAATAATAATAATAATAATAATAATAATTAAAATGTTGGTACAAGATGTAATACAATAACTTCTATATTACAGTAATATAAAAGTAAAGCTACAGTAATAGTACATGAGGTAAATGTTGATACAAGAAGTAAAACAAAACTTTTTATATTTTTCTTCTCTAACTTTGCAAACTTCAATTCTAGAGAGATTTAGTAAAGGAAGATTTATTTCTTCTATGGAAGAGATGAAAGTTCATTAAAAATACTTGATAAAAAGTGAACATCTTTAGAATTAATTTGTGCTTGTTTGATTAAATTGTTATCAGGCTTTTAATAATATAGTTGTTATCTCATCATTTTTCCAAGATGTTATAGTTTGCCATATATACTTTACTTTCCCAAAATGGGTTGCTTTAATTACAAATTGACCAGTACTACTCTACGCTTATTTTTTAAAGTACATGCAATAGTGATTGGTAGCATGTAAAATTTTGTTATAAGAACTGGTAAAAAAGTGTTACAAGTTTAAAAATAAAATGTCTCGTTAAAAAAACTATAATTTAGAGGCTTTTTTGGATACTGTTTATTGTTACAATATCTTTGCTACAGTATAGAAACTAGTCGAAATACTAATTTTTTGTTTTTAATTTAAGTCTTTTTTGAAAACATTTTTGGTACTATTTAAATCAAAACAAAAGGATTAAACGCATTTTAATATTTTACTTTGCTACAGTACATTTCTCAAAACAAAAACTAAAAAAACGAAACAAGATCATCTACTAAACCAACCCTTAATCTTCATTCCCCTCCTGTGCTTTGAAAAAAAGGGTGATAATTTACGGCCCCACATTTCAATCCAATCCGAACCCATTCCCATTTTAAGCAAGTTTTATTTAACACTTCCCTACAAACTTGTCGATTCAACCGAGTCAAAATTTTCCAGCGGGATTAGGTTTAAGGCCAACTTGCACTAAAGTCTTATCTACTATAAAAAGGTTACATAGTACATTTCTATGCTATTTTATTTATTTTTTATTTTTTACAACAAACAATCTTAATTTATCAAAAATTATAAATTATTCTTTCAGGCAGCCAAACTTGAAATCTAGTGTTAAAGAGATCATTTGCAACACAAGTGACACATTAACCGATTATTTTGACAAAAATATTTTTATACATTCAAAAAACCTCTTCATTTTTTGTAAAATTCTCTTGTTATTCGCAAAAGCTTTTTACATTTTTTAATTTGTGCGAATAAGTACAAATCTTCAATTTGAGAAAATTTGAACAATGAAATGACTAAAGTATCCTTACTTTATAATTTTTTTTTTTTAAAAAAAAGCCAAAACGTGAAATAACAAAAATGGTACTTTTTTATTTTTATTTTTTTTAAATTCTAACACCATCATATGAATTAGGGACAATTTGTTCCAAATTTTAAAATTATATGAATTTATATGCACATGTTAAATAGTATGAGTGTTTTTTGCAAACTTTTTAAATAGCTCTTTTTTTTTTTCACTTTACCCTTTGTAAAATAATTTGTAAAGTCTAAAATGAGCATAGATAATAATATTATAGTCAAAACAATTCTACGGTTACGTTCACATAACCACTTTAATACTAAAATTTCAACCCTCGACGATTAGAGAAAATAATTTATAATTTTTGATAAATTGAGGGTGCTCGTTACCAAAAATAATAATAATAGTGGAGCATATTTTGCAACTCTTTTGTAGTAGAGGCTGGTTTAGTGCAATTTTCAGGTTAACAACAATAAAGATAGGACACGTTAAACCCACTTAATTATGACCCGACTCAAATCTAGTTGGACCCATTTTCACTCCCGAGGGCAGTGCTTAATAAACCGACAAACCCAAATCCCACTTTTCTCCTTCACCCTATCCATGATGGTCAAATAACTTCCCGTGGAGTGGAGGCATGTTTGCAACAACAAAATTGACGTTGTGCACTTTCCTGCCCTAGATCTTACTATATCACTGTCTCATATTCTCATGTTTTCATTTTGTACCAAATCTATTTCTCCTCTCACACCACTTGGTCCATCCCACAACACATGACCTCATTTCCTCATCTAATGCTCAGGATTTCTAGAATCAAACAGCCCAAACACCTCACCATTTCTCACTATCTAAATCACAGCTCTACTACAAATAGCACACCTCAAGTTGCCTATCCTAATGCTCACTCTCCAACAAGCCCTGCATCGCTCGATTCCACCCAAAACCAAGCCAAAACCATAGCAACCCAATTGTTAAATTGTACAAACTTACTAGAATTGAATCAAATATATGCCCGTATACTCCGAACCCATATGCTTGATTTGTACCCTGATTCATTTCACTGGAATAACATCATAAGATCATACACTAGGCTAGATTCACCCTCCAAGGCTATATGTATATATATTGCCATGTCTCGAGCTGGTGTCATGCCCGATTCTTACACATTTCCCATTGTCTTGAAGGCCATAAACCAAGCGTTTGATGCTGAAATGGGTCGGCAAATTCATTCCATCGCCATAAAGAACTGTCTCGATTCGAGCGAGTTCACTGAAAGTGGTTTCATTAGATTGTATGCTAAAGCGGGCGAATTTGAAAATGCACAGAAACTGTTTGAACAAAACTTTGATAGGAAGTTGGGTTCTTGGAATGCCATAATAGGAGGTTTGTCACAGGGTGGACGTGCTAAGGAAGCTATAGGCATGTTCATGGAGTTGAAGAAAAGTGGGTTTGAGCCTGATGATGTGACCATGGTAAGTGTGACATCGGCTTGTGGAAGTCTAGGAGACTTTAACTTGGCTCTTCAGTTGCATAAATGCGTCTTCCAAGCAAAAACCTTGGAGAAATCGGACATTTTGATGTCGAATTCACTTATAGACATGTACGGTAAATGTGGCCGGATGGACTTGGCTGATAGGGTATTTTCGAGGATGATCCAGCAGAATGTTTCTTCGTGGACATCCATGATTGTGGGTTATGCCATGCATGGGCATGTGAATGATGCATTTGAATGTTTTTGTTGCATGAGAGAGGCAGGCGTGAGGCCTAACCATGTGACTTTTGTTGGGGTGTTGAGTGCATGCGTGCATGGTGGGACAGTGCAAGATGGAAAATATTATTTTAACTTGATGAAGAATGATTATGGGATGATACCCAAGTTGCAGCATTATGGGTGCATGGTGGATTTACTTGGGCGGGCGGGGTTGCTTGAGGAAGCCAGAGAAATGGTGGAGGGGATGCCGATGAAAGCAAACGTAGTTATTTGGGGGTGTTTGATGGGTGCCTGTGAGAAATATGGAAATGTAAAGATGGGGGAGTGGGTGGCTAAGCATTTGGTAGAATTGGAACCTTGGAATGATGGAGTTTATGTGGTCCTGTCCAATATATATGCCTCTAATGGTTTGTGGGATGAGGTCGAGAAGATTAGAGGGATTATGAAAAAGAGAAGACTTGCTAAAATTCCCGGTTATAGTCTGGCAACAAGATCAGATTGAAACACAAGTATTTTTCAATTTGTCTGACATTTCAATTCTCGTCCCTTGACCCGTAGGTCCTGACACAAGATTAGAATTCTAGTCGTTCCATAGTGGTATGTTTTTCATTCTTTTCCTTTTAACACCATCCACTTATGTACCTCTTTTAAAAAATAAATAAAAAGTTCATATTTTTAAGTATTTATTTATCATAACGATAGATTTCTTTCACCATTCTGTTTTGTTGAGAAATATGATGTCCTGTCTTCACCTGTACATTTGACATGAGAATAAAAGAAAAATGTTTTGCTTACCATGTTTCTCACTTCTAAATGTTATGGAGGAACATACTTGTATCTCTTATATCGTAATGGAGAACAATTTCAATGAAGTGGAAAGCATTCATTATGCTAACACTTATACAAGGCATGTCACAATATTAACGTCATATAAATTTACAAGTTAATTAATTACCTCTCCAACTTCTAGAGCAATTCTGCACGTAAACATGATGTTCTTGGTGGTGTCTGCATGACCACCAATATCAGCAACTTAACACTACTAAATTATGAGATCAAAAGGAGGACATCATCTCGGAAAGTTTGATCCTATAAACACTAGAGAAAAAATTTATGACTCAGAGACAACAACAGGGGTCCAAGACTTGCAGAATGATACAAGTGACACAACTAATCAACTGACTGCAATAATAGTATAAAATGAAGTTGGTAAACTGTCCAAAATGATATTCTGTATGACAATGTACATCTATACTTGGTACATTAAAAACCACTAAAGAAAATTCCAATTTAAGGTAGACCAAAAAAAAAATTTGATTAACTGAGATGAAAGTGTACAATCTATAGAAGAAGGAAACAAAGAACTGCATCTTGTGCTTTGATACTCCATTTGGAAGGAATCTCTGCTTTTGCTTTTCTATTCAGCTTGTGGAAACATGCTATTATCAATAGTTGCCTCTTGTTCTTGTTGAGAAGAAACAGAATGTGAATCCTCTAAAATAATACTTTTTCCCTGTATAGTTTCTGAAGCATGATCGATGCCTGAAGCAACACTAGTCTCTGCATCAATTTTAGCATCAGCTGTTTCTTCATTTTTTGATTCTTCTAGTATGGAATTATTTTCAGTTTCAGCATCAGCAGTACTGCTTCTTTCTATAGTTTCAACTATTTCTCCTTCAATTGTCATGCTTTCAATGATTCCACTTCGATTATCTGAACTTGAGATAATTTGCCTGCTTAAAATGTTTTTATGATCACCAGCTGACCATGTTGGAATTGACTCTATGATACCACTACCATCTTGTGGAATCCCATTCTCATCTTGAAAGCCATGAAAGCCATCTTCGACTTCATGCTGAATGGCAAAAGAAGCGTTAAAAATTCCACCAGGTTGCACTAAAGTCTTCTCTTCAATCTTTGAAGGGCCTTCATCCTCATCATTCTCCTCATCTGCTTCATCTTTGTCTTTGTTTTTGTCTTGTATTAGAGTACTGCGATTCTTCTCCACATTCTGTGGTTCCTCTATTTGTGTTTCTGGTTCCTTCTCATCTCCCTGCTCATCATGATCTGGTACACTTCCCTTTGCAATCTTATTCAAACTCACTGCTTCAACTCCTCCAACTTGAGTATCAAATTTGTTGTCTTCAATGCTTTGAAACTCCTTATATTGTGTTTCATGCTTCTCTTGATCCTCTGCATCTCGACTTGCAACATTTCCATGACCATAATCGTTGTCCTTGTTGTAAGATTCTTCTTCAGCCTTCTCTTCAACATTTCTATCCAACTCATCGTCTCCAGCACCCCCATCTTCTTTCTTTTCAACTTCCCCTACAAGGTTTGCATCTTCCGAGTCTGACTCACCTCTACTGCTTGACCAGCCTGCATTCTCTTTACGCCCCAATGTTATATCTCCATGTTTTTCACCGAGCTTGCTTTGCACGCTGGCACCATTGTTCCTCCTCTGATCATGAGAGTGCTTGATCTGGTAAACCAACCAGATACAACAAGCCAATAGCAACACAAACTGAACAGCATGCTTAACCTTAAACCCTTTGGGTCGCAGGTTTCGGGCATTAGATTGGTAATTCATCACAATATGTCCCCTGGCTTCCAAATTCACAAGAAATAATTGAACAGAAGAAAAACCATTTAAATTATCATTCAGAGTGTTTGACTAGGGGGGCCTAACATGCAAAGAAAATTGAGATTAAAAAAAAAAGAAAAACACTCTCAAGAATATTCACATATATGGATTTAAAAAATTCATTAATCACAGGGATTTTAAAGTTTAATCATATAATTTTTTAATATAAAATTTTAAACATGTAACAATTATGATGGTAAACTCTGCAAAGGTGAGATAAGTTCCATTGCTAGTATCAAAAGTGGAAATAAATCACTCAGCAAGTCGGAGTCATCCACCAGCAATGAAATAAAAAAGAACCAAAAAGGCAAGTTAATTGAACAACAGCATCATTCACAATACATCCTTTAACCTATACATGAATAAAAGATCAAGGAATAAAATTGGACATAGCAAAGTCTGACATTCTGGTTATCAGTGGGTGGGAAAAGAAAATGAAAATTTTCAGGAAGGATTTATCCCTTGTCTTTCCATTTGATCACCAGGAAAACTTACTGTATTGGTTTTCGGAATACTGCTATAAACTTGCTGTATTTGTTTTTCAGAATCACAACTAAAGACAATTCACCAGCGGAAGCAGAAGAGAAAATTATTACAAAAATGCCACGAGGAAGATGGAATCTTCCTTATTCGTATTGTCAACATATAAACCCGAGGAAGCTGAACAAAAATAATGGCGGCTTCCATAGCTTCAAGTGCAACATGAGGATTCTCTCTCTTCTACTTTTATGTAAAGCTGATTGTTCTGAAATTGCTCAATGTCATATGAATATTATACTTACTAACATTGCTGGAAGCTAATTGTTGAACCAGGGTAATGCATGCTTATCTAAAATGACTTATTTTCTCTGCATCAAATGCGCACGATTCCAATTTTTCTAGATTTCACTTCATTTAAATTTGTTTTTTTCTCTCCAATAAGGTTAAATTTGATTCTAAATGGGTATAACTAGTCTACTTTGTTTAGTTAGTTTGTCTTCTAAGCGACTGATAAAGAAAATCCACGAAGTTCACGAAAATTAATCCAACACTATGTATCTCGCACTTCTCTTCAAAGTTCACGAAAATTAATCCAACATTATCTGACACTTCTCTTTGGGTTTTGGCTCTTTCCCCTCCTCAATTTGTCTGGTCAACCAACCAAGTGAAAACACTCTAATTTCCTTTTGTTTTCTTTCCTTTGTCTTTACCCTTCCCTTTTCCTTTCTCTCAATGTTTCTGATAACAGCAGTGTGTAAGAAATCATGAAAATAAATAACCACTCTGTTTGTTTGCCGAGAAACTGTAGGAAATCGCAACAAATAAAACATTTTGAATAGTGAATTTTTCATTATTTGAGACATGAGAAACTGATAAACTCCACCCAACTGATCTTAAAGCAACCATTTCACACTCTTCATCATTTTCAGCAAGTCAATCACGAAACAAAATCTTCAAGTTTTCCATTTTTGACCTTTTCTATCATTTTCTCAACAACCAATCAGAGTGAAGTGTTGAATAATAACAGACCCAAGATTGGTACATAAGAAGTCAAGATTCTAAAAGCCCAAGCAATGAAATTCCTAGTTATATTAGATACAAATAAGCACATAAATCATAAATTGAAATACGAAATATATATACAAACAAGAAATAATAGAGAAGAACCTACCTTTTTCCGAGAATCCAAACGGAGAGCGACTCAGATCGCTTGCCAAGAAACCCTAGAACCAAGACGAGTTTGAGCTTTAAACTACAAATTTTCTTTCGCTTTCTCTCTCTTCTTTTCTTTTCTTTCGCTTTGATAGTGTATAGACGTTGAATGCTCAGATATGTTTGAGAAGTCCAAAGCAGCGGTTATTTTTATGCCAGATTCCCAAAATAGCCCTCTTAAACAATCTCTGTGTACAGCATTCGATTAGGATATTAAGTAAATAAAACGAGGTGTTGAGGGTTATTTGGAGATCTCTTTATTGCCGTCAGTGCCGCCTTCAGAAACGGCCTCATCGAAGTTTGGGAGTGAAAAATAGTACTAACTTGAGTACCTGAGATCGTTGACATTTAATGGTGCAACCAATGTTATATTGCCACGTGGAACAACACTTTTGTTCCGATGTGGAGAGAAAAAGAAGAGAGACGAAAAGAAAAGAACCAATTACCTAATGTTAGGAAGAGGCTAGTTTATTGGACAAGTAATTAATTTGATGAGCAAGCCCAACAACCTCCACCACACTGCTATAATGTTTGGGCTTTCAGTTTCTTGGGTTGGTTAACCAAAAAAACCTAATTGATCTGAATGCTTGTGTGGTTTCACTGGAAAGTATGGGCTTTATCTGACAAAGTCCGACCCAACTTAAATACTGGCTCACCTTGGATTGAGGTCTTCTGTATTCACGAGAACTGTTGTTTTTAGAGAACTGAAGCAGACGCAGTTTTTTGAAAAAGAATTTAAAAAACAATAAACTATTTTTTAAAAAAAATTATAAAAGACCATTCTCGAAAAATCTGCTACTAATCAAAGTTTTTGTATAAATTTTTTTTTTTCAGGTTTTTGAAAACAGAAAATTATTATCAGAAAACTAATCTAAGCAGGCCAAAAGTAACTCAAACAATTCAACGCTCTCAAAGGTGTGATATTTTAGTAATTCCACATGGCAATTACGGAATGTTCAAAGAAAAATTAAATAAATAGCAGATAAAGGATTGAGATTGGAAAGCCTCTAGGCCCTTCACAGATCGTTTTGAATTTCAAGTTATTAAGTGAAGTTTATCAAGAAAAGCTCGAAAAAATGACAATGACATGAAAATAATAGTTGTACAATGTCTTTGGGCGGACCACCAATAATTTCAAGACTTAAATATCCCAAATAACTAAGTAGTAGCTGCTTTAGGGCTAGTTTGGATTGATGGAATTAGAAAGAAAAGAAAGAGATCGATAGTATTTTTTATATTTAAATTGTCATTAGTAAGAGAAAAAAAAGAATTAGAAGTGATTTGGAGGGATAGTTTGTCCCTCCAAATTTTTTATATGTTATTATTTCAAAAGTGGAAAGATTTGAAGAGAAATAATAAAAATAAGTGAATCTTTCATAATACCAAAAATAACTCTAACATTTTAAAGAACAAAATTTAAAAGACATTTGAGTATATATCTTGCAATATAAATACAAAATGATATGATAGTAAATTGATTAAAATAATTTTTTTTCTTTTCTCCCCTTTACCTTTTCCAAACAAGAATGCAATCATTTTTTTTCATAATTTATCCAAAAATGAATACATGTTATTTTCTCTTCTCTTATAACTAATGTTATCCTTTCTTTTCTTTTCTTTTTTCTTGTTTATGCAAACAAAGCCTTAGAGTCCAAAAAAATCATCAAAGTGGTTGGATGGGTGGGGTGGTACCGACCGAGTGGTTCTGGTAGGCCTCATTTATACACGCTTTGCATTCAATTCATTGCAATAGCCTATACTATTCCCTAATGCAAAGGAACTCATTTCCATCAACTTGCTTTCTTAATTAATTCTCATGTCTCTTCTTTGCTCCTCATATTTCTTCTTCAGCTTTGTGGCACAATGAATGAGTTTGTTTTGTGCCGGCGCGTATTTCTTCATCAATCAATTAATGGATTTCTGTCATGCCGGCGTATTTTTCTTCATTGACTTTGTGACACAATTAATGGGTTTATGCATGGTGGCCGTGTTATGCATGGTTGACTGGGATTCACTCAGTATAGACGTACTTGTTGTGCACGAATAATTGATTTTTATCAGATACACCGAATGCATGGTAGACGTACTTCATATAATATATATATATATAGACCGTCAAATCAACTCTTGATGTATTCATTTCAAATTTACTCGAGTAAATTGATGATTTTGTAGATCAAGACATTACAGAAAGTGCATTTTATCGGTGTTAGAATATATACATGTGTATAACTAACTGTATGTATACACACACTCTATACTGAAAAATAATATTAATTAGTTTTTGTTTTAATACTCCCATAGTCCCATCCCAATTAAAAAAGCATTTCACATACTTCATACCTGCAGGCACTTTGTCCTTATACTCCAGCAAAGGCCAAAAAGCCAACCCCCCCTCCACATGAATTATTGAGAAGGTGAAAACATCAGAGGCCCTACTGGATGTTGATGGGATTGATTATTTTTCTTTATTGCTTTATGTTTTTAGTTTACTTTAATAAGGGAAAGGAATTATACCAATTGGACATCACCTCAATTGTTTGTGTTTTTTCGTTAAAATTTTCTATTGGTATCTACAACTATCTCCATTAATTGTAATGCCCCCTTTAATTGATCTTAAACAAACTTGAAAGGCCCAGTGCGTTCTTGAGGATTTTGTTAATCAACTCAACTGTGCATTGTCTTAATGAAAGACATGGGAATTTATATTAGCACTTTATTATTTTTTTAAAAGATCTAAAAAAAAATTAAAAGAAAATAATCACAATAAAGAGTTGGAGATCTAAGTATAAACTCCTTATACAAGTCATACGGAATGAAAGCGAAAATACAAAAATAATAAATTTTATGTTATACAGATATAATGATAAAGCAAGAGCGTTCGATAACTTAACTCCTTACCTGTCATATTATAAACTATACTAACCCAACATTCACCCTCATCCACATTCCATCTCTTTCCAAGGGTTTAGGACAAGAAGGATTAGAAGATGAACAAGATGATTTGTGTATTGATTAACATTTTCTTTCAATCTCTTTCAATCCTAGGCCCCATAACCCCCTCTATCTCTCTCTCTTTCAATCCTTGTTAGTCCCATTTTCATTATTAATGTCAATATATGTGTGTGAGACCAAATAATGCAAGATTCATTAAACTAGTTCCGTTTGGTTACCGTCATTTTCCCTATAACATTTATGTAAACATTTATCTACTTACAGTTGAAATATGAATTAGTAATATTAATATTAATTTCACAAGCAAATATGCAAATAGGTACCCACTAAATTTTCAGCAATTATATATAAACGTAGCAATCAAAATCCGAACTTCACACACATTAAAGAATACTAAGATTTATAGTTTAGAGGTACTTTTTCACCTTTCCATGTGAGTATGTGGGTTTTTTTTTTTTTGTAAGATTTGAAAAAAAAATGCATTAAAGCATAATTTATATTTTGAATAACTATATAAATCCCATTTTTAATCCAAATAAATCAATTTAAACTTGAACGCTTCTTTTTACTCAGTATTATGATTAGTACCAAAAACAACAGAAACACTCCAACGTACCCCCATACAACATCGAATTAAAGAAATAAATGCATCAAAAAAATCAAATCAATCCAACAAATAGTATTCGAATTTTCTTTAATTCCTCCTCATTTTTCTTTTCCTTTCTTATTTTACCTCTTTCTCTCTCTTAAATCACCATTTGCAGAGAATTTGAAGTGAAGTAACGAGCATAAGAAACTCAAGCCCAAAAGAAAAAATGTAAATTAATGAAAGCAAAAGGAAAGTAAATAAAGTAGTGTAACCTTTAAAAATTTATATTCATTAAAATATCACACAACATACGTATTAATATTTTTAAATTAATCCCACTTCTCACGTTTTTATTATTTATTTGTTCAAAGATTCAAAAGGATTAATTGTACTATACTCCCAAATTTATGAATGGACCGGAGCTATTATAAAAAATAAAGTAAAACCGAAGTGGTAGCATGTGTTTGAGGATTTAAATATTAAAAGTTATACCTTTTAAAATAATTTAAGTTTATAAAATAGATGGTTATCCTAATATTAATTAAAATTAAAAAAAATTGAATGAATATATTTTTTTTAAGTTTAATTATCTATTTATACAAATTATTAGACTTACTTACAGGTTAATGGCCCACCTGATAAAGTGGATCCCCAAATTCCATAAACTGAGAAGGAAAGAAAAAGATCCATATATGCAGGTTTAAGTTGGATCCTTCACCTCCACAACTAGGTGGCTCCTTTGAAATATCGCTTCTAGAACCAATTGAATATCTTCAATTAATATACTTTTTCCATTTTATTTTCGGCACTTGTCCTATCATTTTCACTAGCTATATATTACTATATATTAGAGAGCTCGAGAAATTAACAGAGAGATCTAGAAAGGAAATTAATTAGATTGTGACATCAATTCATTTTTCTTCCTTCGAGAAAGGGTTCAGAAGAGGGATCTAGATTTCAAGATTTCATTTTTATCCAATAAGACTATAAATGCAAATACTTTTATGAACCAATTGAGGAAACAAAAATAAAAGAAAAAAATAGATTTTGGTGATCAATTATAAACAAAATTACTCTAAAGTGACCGTAAAATCTTGAAAATATGAATAGTCACTAAAATTGAAACTTAATTACTGATGGATGACCATTTGAAGGTAATTTTGTGTCTGTTTGGTAACCGTTTATGTTTGTTGTTTATTATTTAAGCGTTTATATAAATAATGTTTATGTTACGATTATGTTTATCTATAAATAGTATCATTGTTTCATAACGCAAAAACGTTCGACTTGTTTTCAAAATCATAAACATAAAAACATGTTTGTTAATCTTAAACTGTTTTTTTTATAAAAAAATTAACACAGTAAAGCAAAAAAAGATGGTCATTATTTGCCAATAAGCAGATTGTTACAATTAAGAAGCTTTATTGATTGAAAAATAAATAATAATAATAATAATGGTTCAAAATTGAGCATTTCAATGTTAAAACTCTTATATTTCAAAAAATTTCTCATGTTTATTAAACATTCTAAAAATAATTTTTAGATGACGAATTTGTTATTCAATATAAAGATAATTCCTTGAATTTATCCTCCTCTCTCTCTCTCTCTCTCTCTCTCTTTCTCTTTCTTGTCCATCACTCTCTCTTTTTTTCTTTTTAGTTTGCTAATTTACCAATTAAAAAGATATGGTTTCTATATCGTCCTTATCTCTTTTCTCATTCGCTTCACCGTAGTCTCAAAACATACTATAACAGAGAGGATAAAAAGTTAAATAACAACCCGGAATTATATATGAATATAAATAATAAAATAAATATAAAAAAAAAAATTTATTAGTTAAAAGTTCTTTTTAATAGCTTATTACCTGTACAAAGGCATATTAATGGACATGGACAAGTCTTTTAGTATTTTTGATCCAACGACTGTAAGAATTCCAACTCAGTGAGATATCCTCATTATAAATTTTCCTATTATATTATATCCAGAGACAAAGATCCTGTCCTCATTTAAAAATAAATAAATAAAAAATAAGAAAAAAACTTACAAAAAGGTTCCAACAAAATGGTAATAATAAAAGCTTAATTGTACTGTTATTACACTTGTATTACCCCGACGCTACACCAACCATAACCACCATCCCGGGGCACGGAATCGATCCCTTCATCCTCAGTTCCTTCCGTCTTCATCTTCTCTTCCAAAACCCACCTCAATTTGGTAGAAAGTCGTTTTCTTATTGGGCAACTTCAAGCAAAATGTTTAATTGAGATTAATGTAAAGGGTAAATTTGTCCAATTATAAAATAATTTATTAGAGGAATGATATTTATGTAATAAGTGATCAAATGGTCACTCATCGGCAATTAAGTTTCAATTTTGGTGACTCTTCATCTTTTTCAAACTTTATGGTCATTTTAGAATAATTTTGTTTAGGAATGGTCACCAAAATCTAATTTTTCCAAAATAAAAAGTAAAAACCACAAGCCAGCACTATACATAATGCCAGCAAAGTAAGCAACATTAATTATAATTCTAATTAATTTGTTGATATTTTCCTAATCTTAAATTTCATTAGTTTACTAGTACTTAAGCATCCTATTTAACTTATATATACACAGAGGGATGTTTTCATTAGTTCCATTTTTTTAAGGATTAAATACAATGACATCCCATAAGGTTTGACCTAATTACACTTAGATGAAACTTTTCAAAAATTGTACATCGTGTTCTCCCGAAGTTTGCACACTTTTACTAATACCCCCTTCTGTAAAAAAAAATGCATAATGTGACCAAAATGCCCTTTGTCCATGTGAAATGACTTTTTAACCTGTATAATGACATTTATTTACAAAAATATCTAATTTTTAAGACAAATCTACCCTTGTACATAATCCATCATCTTTTCCAATTTTAAACAGACGAAACCTTAATCTGTCACCTTATCCAATTTCAAACAAACCAAACACGAACTCTTATAACAGTAAAATTGAGTCACTTCTCATATTGGAACAATAGGTGTGATTAGGGGTGCACAAAGAACCGTTAGAACTGGAACCGAGGGGAACCGTACCGAACCGTGGCTACGGTTCCGGTTCCTAAAATTAGGAACCGCTACCAACGGATCCGGTTCCGGTTCCAAGACTAGTAGAATCGTACAGAACCGGAACCGTTGGGGGTAACATATACATAATATAATTATTATATATACATTATATATAATTATTATATGTAATGTATATATATATATAATATAATAATTATATATATAGGGTGCCATTTTTAGATTGTAGGTCTCACATTTATTTAATGAATATATATATATTTTTTGTATTTTCAAGCTTCATTGAAAAAAAAAAAAAAAAACAAGGAACCGCGGTTCGGAACCGGAACCGAACCGAGAACCGCGGTTCGGTTCCTCACGATTCCAACCTTTAACGGTTTCGATTCCGATTCCAAAAATTAGGAACCGTTAGTAACGGTTCTGGTTCCACCAAGAATCATGAGGAACAGTACCGTGTGCACCCCTAGGTGTGATTACCCTTCTTTTACATCAGAGAATAACATAAACGGTAAAATAAAGAAACTTCCAGAGAGAAACAAACGAAGTAATGGATTCTCATAATGCGCATAATTCAGTTAAATCAAACGCCTTAAGTTGAAATGATCAATGAAGAATGATAAGTTCATCACAGTCCAACCATCTTCCTTAGATCCACCACTGGAGCACCATTTTTGTCGGATTCGTGAACCATCAATCTTCAAATCGAAAGGCACCATCGATCTGTTTGTCAGATCTTCAGTCATCGATGCTGAGTCTCACCACCGATTAACGCAAAAATTACTCAAACCCTAAGCCAAATAGATTATTTTTCCCACTTCAAACTGACCAAATCTTAATCAATCTCCTTCCCCAATTTCAAATAGATCAATGACCACTGAACTAGTCATCGCCATCATCACTGCCACCACCAATCTGATCTGTACCATGACCATTCCAACAAAGATACCTAATTGTGATCCTATATATATATGTATATATATACTGGTTCAACCATCTTCTTCAAATCAACACATGTATATATATCCTGATCCAGCAAAAATAACGTCTATAAAATTGATCTATGTACTTGTGTGTGTGTGTGTGTGTATACCTTATGCAAAGTAAACCCTGACTAGATCTCAACAACCCAACTCTATCGATCCATTAACATCAAATTCGTCGCCAGCAATTTGGGCTTCATCCTTAGAATCGTTGAACAAGTTTCGCAAGTCATCACAACCACTGAATCAGCCATGGCAACCACCGATATGTTACAAATTGGGCTTATCTACTCCAAATATACATATATATACACACAAACACGATCATACACATGTATTGGGTTCAAATTGGGTTTATCTATATACATATACATATGTATACACACACACACACACACGATCATTCACAGTTACTGGGTAGTTTAGTTTATCTATATACATACACACACACACACAATTCATATACAGTTTCATTGAGATTTTCTATCTCAAACCTCCTCTTTCTAACTCTGCCAAATTCGAACAATAATTTAAAATTCTCTGCTAGCTTTAGAAAATTAGGGTTTTAATTTGATACATTGTTTATTGCGTATATGTATATCTGCTAGCCTTCAAAAGTCTAATTTGGCTCTGTTGCTATCGAGAAATTCATCTCAAGCATCACCAATTCACCTTCTTTCAACATGAGATTGAATAACCAATTCATCGTCAATTGAGTTCTTTGTTGCAGAGTTGTTCACTCTAATATACGTGTGTGTGTGTGTGTGTGTGTGTGTATTATTAGTGTTTGTGTTTATAATTGCATATACATGAGTGCTTGCATTTTTTTATTTTAATAAAGGTGGGCAATTTGGTCATTTTATAGGAGCATTTTATTTTTATTTTTTTAACATTAAAATATTGAGGGTATTAAGGTAAAAGGATACCAAAAATTAAGTTGATTCTGTCAGAGGGGAGGTCAGTGCAAAATTTTTGAAAGTTTCATCGGAGTATAATTATGTCAAACTTCAGGGGGAGTTATTGTATTTAACCATTTTTTTAATTCCCGTTGTTAAATAATAGATAATGAAATCTTTGATATATATATATATATATACCCATGTCTATGACACTATCATGCATTCAAGATCGTGACCGTTAGATAGAGTAATTTTAGACCGAAAATAACAAAAGACATTTTGAATCAAATAATTGATTTTTTAATCACTTTTCACCGTTATTTCTTGTTTATATATTTAAACTTGATAAGAAGGGTTGCAGAAGGAGACTTTACTAACCAAACCTTAATTTGGTCTTCAGTACTCCTGCGCCTGAGCTTAGTTTCCACTTAATAATTGGAGTACGTGTTGTGTATATAACATTAAAATTTTAGCCTGCCCAGCCAAATTAGAAATAGTAGTGCGCTCTCTCTCTCTCTCTCTCTCTCTCTCTCTATATATATATATATATATATATATATATATATATTAATATGTTATGAATAAATGAGTAATGCTACAATTCTCCATTATTTTTTTGGACACTAATAGATAGTGTTCAACAAAAATTATTAGTCAGCATTAGATAAAAATAAATTGATAATATTTTTATGATCTTGAGTGTTTAACTTAATGACTGTCATTTCAGTCTTTGTAATAACAACTAATCAACATTTTTATCATTTTCCATATATTATTTACATGTATATTTAAATGTTTTGTAGCTCCATTAATCTAAGAATCACTTGAGAGGGAATAAATTTTAACCCCCAAAGAGTCCTCAATAGAGATGCCACGTGTTTTCTGAGTAGGTGTTGCTATTCATTCCTGCCAACCTTTTCAGCCTGGCAAGCAACGATCTCTCACCAACAATGGTGGAGCCACGTACAGGAACAACTTAATTATTCAACTGTTGGAGAACTACACATGAGATATAATGAACCTTCACTTGCGTAGTTAATTTATACCTATATTGTATTATATATATATATATATATATATATATATATATATATATATACACTGTGTGTAAATGTACCTTTGGTACTTGGATCATGAATATCCTCGATCGGTTGTGGTTGTTTGCTCTGTTTTCATTTTTGAACATCAAGACATTATTAATTTCAAAGGCAACAGAAGAAGACCATTTGACAGTAAAGCCATAGATTCGTTAACAGGGAAAAAATATTATATATTCAGTTCTTTTTTCCCTTATGTTTATACAAATAGTTTCTGTTTTTTATTAATTACTTGATCAAAGAAATGGATAAATACTCCATATATATATATATATATATATATATATATATATATATATCAATGCATGTAATTAATATACATTTTAAATATGTAACGGTAACGATGTAACTAGTACAATATTCAAGTCCAAGTAGCCTAACCAAAGTACTGTAGCAGCTCTAAGCTACAGTGTTCTCTCTCCTTACCTTAATGTCAGGCAAGAGGCTAACTTTGACGATGAAGACAACCCTAAATATCTTTAATCATTGAAGAGGGAACGAATTTGATAATTTATTCGAGTTTAAGGGACCTTCTAGTAATTACCAAAAAACAAAACTTCAAATAATAATGAACAAACAAAATTTCCACAAATGAAAATTCCCCCCACATTTCTCACATGAAAAGGCCAAACCCCCACGTGTCCCAAACGCGTGAAAATCACTCTCTACTCTTATAATAAACTTTTGTACTTTTGAAGCCTAAAAGCAAAGAAGTAAGTTGCCAGTTTTGAACTACTTTATTGGGCAGTGCACATGCTTTTGACCCCAAATTGTAACCACGCACTATGACTGAGAGTGGCCAATATTCATTTTCTTTATATTTTACAATTTAGTAATAAATATTTGTTTTTGTGGCTCTGCCCTTTCTTATTCGGACCTATATATAGCTCTCTCGTCTCTCTCTCACATCGTACCGAAGAGAACTCTCTCTCTCTCTCTCTCTAACCTCTAACAACACTCTCTTTCTCTATCTAGACATGGAGATGGAACCTAGTTCACCAGGCAAGAAACTGTGGAGCATAGTACGGGTAGTTTTATACATGTTGAGGAAAGGTATATCAAAGAGCAAACTAATGGCTGATCTTCACATGATGCTAAAACGCGGCAAGATCGCCGGAAAAGCAGTGAGCAACCTGATGCTCCACCACCACTCCACCTTGAGTTGCCGGTCCGACGATGTACGCTTTTCCTTCGTCTCACCCCGAGAGTACGAGTTCAGCTGTAGCAACAGCCCGGTTTATCCCTCGTACTACACGAGGCGCAAAAACCATCACCACCACTACCACCACCGCCACGGCCACAACCACCATTCTGATGAAATAAATATCGTTCATAAGGCGTTTGACATACTGAATAACGAGATGGCAGAGGCATCCCCGTTAACCCTACCGGGATTCGGGAAAAGCCCGATGGTGAGGCAGTTGAGGATAACGGACTCGCCGTTTCCATTGAAAAATGAGGATCAGGAAGATGGTCAAGTGGACAAGAAAGCTGAAGAGTTCATCAAGAAGTTTTACAAGGAGTTGAAGCAGCAAAAGAGGGTCGCTGCCCTACAGTCACCATCACCATACCACATATGGGCCCGATGATCATCGTAACGAATTTCCGGTGGTTTTGTTCCGATTCCGGCGAGGGTTGCATGATTTGCGCTGAACAAGTGCATGTCAATAACCACATGCACCTCCTGAGTAAACTGACTACTATTTGCATCATCAAATGATCGAAGTCACATGATTTTGGGCACGACCATGCTTTACTTTTTAATAGTCATGCATGTGACTTTTTTTTTTTGATGCCACAATTAGTGTTAGTTTGCTTCTGGAGTGCAATGGCTACAACACCAAACACAACCTTCTCTCCCACAATAATTAATCACGATTAATTTCCAGTTTGACTGTCACTTATTTTTTTTTCCTTCTCTGTGTTTTTTTGTAATCCTTTTTTTTTTTTGTCTAAATGTCATTGTTTGACAATAAAGAATAATTATTGCATGAGTTCCTCCTTCAGCTTAGCTTTTTAATGTATTTCCTTTCAGAGGTTGGTGGGTTGGGAGCTTTGGATTTATTAGGGTTTTTTTTTTTTTTTTTTTTTTAAGATTTTGTGACTTGGGTTTGTCTGTGTAATGGTCTCTCTTTTAGTGGCTCTGGTTCATTTAAGTAGTTGGATGTCACCTGTCACGCACAACAGAGGAATATCACGCACAATATATATAGATCGAGGAAACTGTGACAATATTTTATTTTCATTCTTTATTTAAAAAAAAATTTGATGTATTTAGGGTTAATACTGTTTCCCCTGCACCCCCTCAAAAAATAAAAAAATAAAAGAAAGAAAAAAGAATTAGGGCAAGATACTATATATATTATGTGGCTTACAGGTTGTAAAGAATCTTGGTCAAGCTTAGGTAGGAATCATCTTCTCAGCCCAGTTGTCTGCAGGTAAGCCAATCATTGGGAGGTGAAGTTCCTTCATATGGCTGATCAGAAATTACCCTTCTAATTTTCGTTTTAATTATAGTACATAATATTACAAGACTATAAAATTCTTTAATTTTTTTTTTCAAGACTTTACATTAAATATGAAATGTTCACAAGCACAAAATTCTATGCCAAGTAGCTCTAGTTGATTCCATTAGAGAGAGAGCAAGTCATCATGACATGGTTCTTTGCTTTAACTATAGGACTTAAAATTTTCTCAACCAAGTGACTCTTATTATGGAAAAAAATTAAGTCAGACTAATTAATGCGAAAGAGAAATAACATAATAAAATCATGGGAGACCCACACGAATGTGGGTTATTCGACCCAATTTGTTTACTTGAATAATATCATTACTCTTTTTTTGTCAAAAATATGTATGTGTTAATGTACGTATATATGCGTTTTCAAGTCTTGAATTATGATTCAACAAATATTATGACTAATCATCATATATGGTGATCCACAAATCAAGCTTTATCATTTCGTATATATACGTTACCAACTATTTGACCCGGCCTTCATGATTTCATGCAAATTAATATTGTTGTTTCTATGAAGCATTACATGATTAATATACATATAAAATTGTATAAGCACTCATACTCCATCTGATCTTTGGTTTCATTTGAACTTTCGACCAAAAAGACAGACTCCAAACAAAATAAAGAGAGTGGGTGATCACTGAGAAAAGTCAAGGTAGTGGTTCTGCTTTTTAACCCCACCCATGACCCTACTCACGCTCTGGACAAGGAAATTTTGCATTAGTGGTGTTATTTCACCTCCATAGAGTCTTAAAAATTCAAAGTCGACCAATACATTATTGGCAACTCTCTTCATGATAGAGAACCAGATTAAATTCCACCGCGCACACACACATATATATATATATGGGTATTTCAACTTTCAACCTTTACTTTGGACTGTAGAGGTGATATCATTGACTAGATCGATTACAGTCTAAGTGGTAGACCATATATATAAATGACTAAACAGAAAGGTTAGTATTATGTACCTAGCCCAATTTAATTCTGAATTTGAACCAAAAATGTAGAGGAGATAAATTTTCAGTTTGATAGAACCCTTCTTTTGGCTTTGCACTTGTGTTACTATTAAATTGTCAGAGGTCCTGACTAAATTAGAGCAACTTGTCTTATCATTTTGTTCATTCTTTTCTAAGTAATCAGTAAATTAAGAATTAAAAAAAAAAAAAAAACAAATAAGATCTATTACTCTTGTCACGTTATATTATAAGATTGATTTATAATAAGATATATACTAAATTCCACACTTTGAAACAAATATGCTTTGAAAAAATTTAAAATTATTTGGAATATATATATATATCAACTATGTAAACAGGAGAAAAAATGTGTGTGTATTAATCAGGAGAAAAAAATAGATGAATTCAGTGACATGTGGTTTCATGCTTTACCATCCTGATAAAGAAATACCCTTCTTGAGTTTCACGCGTCATCTTTATCGCAGTTACCTTTTTGCTCGGTACCTATATTGAGCTTAAGTTTTCAATTGCTTTTGATTATAGTGTTGATTAATTTAAAGAACCGTTCCTTTCAATAATTAATTAAACTTATTGAGAATATACACATGATAAATTTCTTACTTATTCCTCTACTGTTACTGAGTGGATCGACATATATATATATATAAGATGCAGGAAATAATATATGGTGTATGCTAATTTTGTATAACATTAGGGTTTTTTTTTTTTGGCTGGTAAGGTGTATAACATTAGGGTTGGAGGTACAATATATAGCATGTTTGGCTTTAGATCTTGAAGGGGAGAAAGCTCACAGAAAAGGACTCCAATAAAGAGTAGGTGGAAAAGTTGTGGTGATCCACGGTGCTCCGTGATTAAAGAAGACTCTCTCTCCCTTCTCTCTCTAAGTTTACCGATGCTTATCTTGTATGGAGGCTGTACTTCTTGAATATCGGAATGGAATCTCTCATATGTCATTTTTCTATGGCTCGTACCGTGCATTTAACAATTGACAATGCAATAATTATATAAATATATTAAACTATTAAAAAATTATGCAACACATTTTATGTCAAAGTTGAAACCGTGACACATCGTATTGCAACATTATATCAATATTAAATCAAAAACTTAACATATTTACATTAATTGTGTTATACTTGATGGCCTAACAGTAAACACACTTTTGCATTGATAATTTTTGTGGGTGTTCAAGAGTTTGGATCTTTTGATATTTCACACTCAAAAAAGAGGGGACACGTGCCATGCACAATTATTTGAAATGGAGCAATCAATTATGGAAATTTGGCACGCGAAGCTTTTCCAATAATCATTGCCATCCAATTGGGACAAATTCCTACATATCCAAATCAAGATTCAACTATATGACACGTATGGTCTTATGAAAAAATGGTTTGCTTTTATTACGATTAAATTGAAAAGAAAAAAAAAAACGATTAGACAAAGATTCAAATAAACTAAAACCTGGACCAAACACCCACTTCGCATTATGAAGGTTTTTTTTTTTTTAGGAAAAACAATTTCAGTGAAACTATGGATTTTGACTGAAACTCCGGTGGGGCAAAAGCAATTTTAGTGCTTCCTCTGTGGCTCTGACAATGTTAAAGGTGTTTTTTTTTCCTTTTTCTCGGTAAGGGACATTACTACTTTAGAGTAAGTTCCGAGAGACTTTAATGGGCACTACACACACGTATAAGGTTGACACAGATTCCACCTTGATTGGGCAATGGTGCATGGTTATTGACACCCTCTATTGTTGATGTGGTAGGAGTAACAAATGAGTATTCGTTGCGCCGACACACTTAAATATCTTTACGACGTGGTAGATGAGTCTGTGTCAAAGAAGGTTGTGGCTATGGTTCCTGGCCAGAAGTTGTACTTTGATTAACAAAAGGTCATTATTTTGTTAGGTAATAGAAAGGGGCTGTCTCTTGAGTATTCCTTCTTTAATTACTTCCTTGTTTCTTTTTGTTTTCTCTTTGGTTTTTGGGGGGTGTGTCATTATAAATGTGGCTAGGTCCATGTCTATACCAATATGCATATCTATACTACTTATAAAAGTCTTTTTTTATTATTATTTTGTATATACATTTTTCACTTATTTTTTATCAATTACGGTTATTTTTTTTTATTATTTGTATATAAATGGTCATTAAATATGTTATTTTATTTATTTAGCATACCAAAATACAACAAGACAATAGTTATATTCATTTGAGTTGTCTCTAAATTAATATAGGGTAATGCTACTCAGGCAGAATTCGTAGACAGAATCCATAGACAGAAAGTTTTATATCCATTGGATGCATGTGGTAGGCCCCACCACATACACTCACCACATGCATCCAATGGATATAAAACTTTCTGCCTATAAATTCTGCCTACGAAGTCTGCCTGAGTAGCATTACCCATTAATATAATATTGAATTTGAAAATGCAACAAAATGAATACCATAGTCCAGTTTTTCAAAGTATGTAATTTCCCATGGGTTCACAACTAGGGATGGCAACGGGGTGGGGCAGGTTTTGACTTCCCCATTTTCGCAATCGTTTAACTTTCTCCGCCTCGTCCCCGTCCCGCAACCGTGTATAAATAGGGCTGGGCGGGACGGGTTTTGACTTTCCCGTCCCCACAACCGTTTAACTTTTTCCGTCCCATCCCGTTTATACTTTTTCTTTTTTTTAATGCAAAATTTTTTATAATAATAATAAATCTGATATTTTGATACATATACACCAAAAATACACATTTAGGTACATACAACACAATGGCTAATATTGAATCATTCATTATTGATATAATAAACTTGTATAGTTGTATAATATATATAATATTAATGTTTCCTTTATATATTATTTATATTTCCTTTATATTATATATATATAAGTATAAATATATATATACTTAAATGGGGCGGGCGCGGGTACCAGATGGGGTAGGGTCTTACCCCGTTCCCATGCCCGTTTAAGCGCGGGTTATTTTTTCTAATCCCATCCCCACCCCATTTTCTTAAACAGTTTCGTAAACAAGTTCTAAATGAGGTGGGGAGGAGCAAATTGTCATCCCTATTCACAATCATCACGGCTTTAAAATACGTTGTGTCATAAAAGGGTGATAAATATACACATAATACTTCCCCATTTCACACCCAGGCGAAGTGGGATTGAGCACCATGTAGCCTGCCAGTGTGGTAGCTCGTCCAGTGTCTTGCACCCGCCCACATCACACCTGCCCACAAGAGTCACCACAAAGTACACACACACTACTTATAAAAGTCTAACAACTTTATTTTTTATATACATTTTTCACTCATTTTCTTTATCATTTACAATTGTTACTAACACACTTGTGTCTATTAGTAAAGATGGGCCTTAGCACAACAATAAAAGTGTTCCAGTTTCTCCTCATATGAAGAGTTGCGTACATGTGACCCTTCTCAGACCTCGAAACTAGCTTTTTTATACTTTGTCTAAAATTCACAAAAAAAAAAAAATCCTTCGACAAGAAAGATGAAAATATATTAGCTGCAAAAGTTAAGCATTACAAACCAAAAAATCCCTCTAGACCACCCCATTAATAGCATCTGGCATAACATCAACAAAAATATTCTCTAAGAGTCAAAGATCCCAACTTATGAGCAACATAGTTGCCTTCCCTTTGAATAAATTGGAAAGAAAACTGAGTAGCCCTTACAGGACGACCTCCCCCTTCTCGACACAATAAGATTGTTTGCAGAAAGCATCATTAGCATTAGCTTACACAATTAATTTTCAATAAGTCATGTTTATTTTTGAGTCATCAAAAGTCACATTTAATAATACAATTGTCTTTTTCTATAAATATTGATGGATTTATCATTTGATATGAAGATTTTTTTTTTCAAAGTCACATCTAATCTCAATGGTCATCTCCTCTCTGTTTGGTTTCTAATTTATTATGAATTTCTTTTCAAAAGCGATTTTCTATAATCAATTTCTAATTAGGTGAGACATTACACGTAATCTTTTACTAATGTATCTAAATTTGGAAATTAGATGTCCTTCCTCAATATCTAAAAATCTTGATTAATTTCATGGTTATACCTTTCAACCTAGGAAGCACATATATTTTCCTATGGTTGTCGTGGCCATAAATACATGCCGAATATGTCTTTGATACTGTTAAGAAATATTGTTATATGATAAGCGTCGAATGTTTCACATTCAAGCCCTCATAATTGCATATTTTAATCTCTTAGTAATGTTTTTTTTTATGTTTTTAATATTGAATTGTGTTTTATTTGATTTTTAGAAATTTAATGATAATTGCTTCTAATTCAATGCAAATTCGGCCTTTAATTTGAGTTAACATTGAAGATAATTGGGTTTTAGGCATTGACCATGCTAATTTGAATACCCAAGAATGATTGGGCTAATTAAGAAGACAAATCAAAATAGGCTCAAAGGAAGGCAAAGAAGCCAAACAGGGTCATTGGGCCACCATTTTGGGTCCATACGGATGGGAGGTCGCCCTTCCACCCGAGAATCACTTAAATCCCTCTCTCACTCGTCATTTGGTCTCTCTCTACACATGTTTCTGAATTGGGGGGTCTTCTTGGAGCAAATTTGGGTGATTTTAAACATTCTTGGAGCTTGGATGCCATGAAAGTTAAAGGATCCACCTTAAAGATGGAGATTACATATGCTATGGAAGCTTAAACAATAATTCTAGAAAATTATGTAGCCCTCTCTTTTATCTTTTGCAGCATTTGTATTGAATTTGAACAAAATTAATATATGTTTGCAATTGTTGCATGAGTATATATTTAATTTGTAGATGTTCTCAAATTGTGCATTAATTGATAAAATTGAGTTGCAATGTGTGTTGATTTTGTGAATGAATGCATATTATGATTGAATTCAATTCAATTCTCTCATTTTTCTTGTAGTCTAATTGGGGGGATTTATGCAATTAGGATTTTATTTGACAATTGCAATTAGAACTTGATAATTCATGCTAAGGAAAGATGAAATATGCTACAATTAGAATAAATTATCTTAGAATTAGTTAAGTAGACATTTCATGCTAACCAAAGATGAGTTATACTTGCTCAATTGTAGTTGAATTTTTCATTGAATGAGTTATGAGCTTATAGCCACACCATTATAACATGCATATGTATTTTTTCCTAATTCTGATGCAAGTATCCGAAAGTAGGAGTTAGTGCTGATCGAAGTAATTTCCCTAGAATCCCCTCATCCATCGATTCATCTCTACTGAGTTTAATTGTCACTTCGTTTGTTCAATTCTTAGTTATAATCAACAACAAACCTTCTCACTCGAATCAATCTTAAAGTAATTAAGAATTAACACTTAAATCAATAATTTTTCTAATCTTTGAGCACGATAACCCATTCCAATAGTTTTATCCTACAAGGATCCATTCTATTGAGAAACGTGCTTTAACTCTCAAAGTAAAGGGCCAGCCCTCCATGCAAGACCTAGCCAACCCATTAAGTAAAGTACATTGGATTTTAATTGAACACGAACTCTCATGATCAATATATTGCATTAAATTGTGTATTATATAAAAAATACATAAAGACCTATTTATAGACACATAATATTGGAGATTAAGTAAACTTAGGAGACAAGAAATCCTAGGTGGTTTCGGAAAGAGTATAAGAAATTCTAGGTGGTTTAAGAAAGGGTATAATAGTATATGTATAATCCAAAAGCTCCCTTCAAACTCAAGGTGGGTTATATGAAGCTAACTTGAGTTTGGAGATAAGATTATGAAAGAGATAGTTGAGCTATGATGACCACTAGAGGTGTATGGTGACGTGGTGGCAGTGCTGTAAAGGTCCGACACGTTAAGACGTTTGATAGTAGAACTACGAGAATGACCACTAATGGCATGTGGCGACACGATGCAAATCTGCCTTATAGCACTTGTCTGGTGCATGATGACAACTAATGGCGTGTGATGACAACTTATGATGCGATCTTTGACATCATTTTGATCGTTAGTTTGAGGTCTTCCAAGTGTTGTGTTACTATTTAAAGATTTTAAATACAAAAACAGACCAAAATTTTGGATTCAGTGCAAAAAATTGAACTAGAATGACCTGTTTAATTTTTTTTGCCCTTGGATGATGACGTGGCTATGAGTCTGACATATCAGAAGACATGGCAGCTAATGTGTCAGATGGTATTATGTGTCTATTGATGTGGCGAAGAGTCGTTGATGTGTCAGGTGACCAAATGTTGACATGACATATATGCTAACGTGCTAGGTGACCTGGCTGAACATCAAGGTTTTCGGTTGATGTAGTAGATGATGTGTTTACTAATATGGCGAATGATGATGTGTCTGCTGACTTGGCATAAGGCTGATGTGTTTGTTTGCATGGTGACAATTGGAATGTGTTTTGTTGATGTGTAGTGCTGATGTGGCCAAGTGAAGAGAGTTATGAGCATTATGTTTGCAATGATCAAATTTGTTGGAATTTGTTTAGGTTAGGTTAGTTCACTCTTATAGGATTGAGGTGCAGCGATGATTGTCAAAATTGGTTTGATGCTTGAATTTGGCAGAAGCTATTTTGCGAGATTGACGATTGATTGTCGGGGATGATGATTGACTGTCGGGGATGAGGTTAACGATATTATCCCCGGCAGCGATGATGGACTATGAGGATGGCTACGAGTGATTGGGAGGCTCTGATACCATGTTAAGAAATATTGTATATTGTGTTGAATTATGTGTTATATGAACAATAGATAAATGTCTATTTATAGACACATAATCTTGGAGGCTAAGTAAACTTAGGAGACAAAAAATCCTAGGTGATTTAGGAAAGGGTATAATAATATATTTATAATCTAACGGATACGATTAGGATATTGGAGGATACAACTAGGAGTCTGATACGACTGTAATACAGTAAGATATTTTTAGGATACGGCTGGACAAAATTATAAATATTTTTATAAAAAACGGGATCTAATTGTAATAATAAAAAAAATTATTATTTAAAAGAAAATAAAACAAAAGGACTTATAATCATAAATTGACAGTGGGAGAGAAATAGAGAGAAAAATGTGAGGATGAAGAAAGGAGATTCGATATCTAATAAGAATTTGGATCATTCATGTTTTACAATGAAGATTTTTCCTTTTGTGTTTCATGTAATTGGCTCTTTATTTATGAACATATTTGTGTTTATATTTACATTCATAATGTTATGAAAAATTAATCAAACAGATATATTTATATATATATAAATATATTATATTATTATTTTTTTGACGTATTTTTTAATATTTGTATCTTGTATTTTTAAAATTTATCGTATCGTACTCATATTCCGTACATGTGCTTTCTTAGCTTTTAGTACATCCTTACACAAATACTTTCTTTTATTATGAATTTTTAAAGTTCACTTCGAAAAACATTGTAAGAGCTTTTCTACATGCTATAAATAATTAATTTATTTTTTTGTTTTCAAAGTATATCCCATGAACATCGTTCTATTAAAAAGTTCTGTTGACTTGTGCCTTTGAGGCCAAGGAACGCACAGCGGTTCTGATCTGAAGAACGGTTGGTTTAACAAGATATTTACACTAGTTTAGGCCTAGATTCATGCTTAACTCAATGATGAAGGCCTAACATACCCAACCCCATGGGCCATAGTGTACGATGGGTGTCGTCCATCCTGATTTCCCGTTTGCTTGTACTTACTATCATCAAACGTACAACATCGCTTGACGGTCTAGATTATTGTACGGTCTATACTACGATAGTTATCACAACACCCTAACAAAATCCATATTTCTTCGTATTAACCTGTATGCAACACATGCCGCTCAGCTAACGACTACTGCCTTGACAAGTACACAACACCGCCAATCTACTATTACTCAAAACGAAACATAACACACACACACACACACACACACACACTCTTCGAGAACCAAAACATTCTATTTGTTTGAAAAAAATGATCTAGTGATCTCAACAGAAAGATCAATCAGACTGTCAAAGCATTAGATTCAAGCCGTTGAACTCCATTGATCATCTCACTAGGGCATCACTGTTCAGGTCCAAATTCTCTGCATTTGATGGCTTCGTGGTTTAAAGCCGCTGAAGGTATGAATCTTATCATAATATATGTGTTATTTGATCGATTTTTTGTTTTTATTGTTTTGTGAATTCGCGTGTTTCATTTCTCTAGATTCTGATCTGAAGTGGCATGCACTTGAAATAAATGCAAATATTGATATCGTTGGTTCAAATTGTTTGATATGGAATTTATGAGTGGACAATGTTTTGTAAACCCTAACAGATGCATCTTTGTTAGAAAAGCACGTAAGAGGCTTAAATTTGTGAGTAGCATGGTGCGGAGGTTGTTGCAAAAGCTTGATTAAAACCCCGAGGGGTGATAATGTTTACTTCCTTGTTTGCTTAATTTTTCAAATTGATTCAATTTTTAAGTCCAATTAAAATTAACTAAACACATAAAGCAAGTAAAGTTCAGAAAGGCACCCAGTATACGCAGAAAACGCGGAAAGGGGAAAAACCATCAGTGAGACTTGTAGCCCTGAAGAACCAAATCTATTATTGGCAAAGCAAAGTACAACATACTCTATCAGAGACTCACACCCACTCCACTCTGCTAAGAATTTGATGCGGAACACCTTAGGCTTACTCTTGTGATTCACGTCCAATTACTACAATTTTTGGCTAACGTCACAATCCTTGTAGAAGGGTAAATGGAAGAACATAAACACTCTGCAAATATTCTGTCCCTTTCGTAGTGCGATCTTATTCTCCTTCCTCACCAACAAACAGTTGTAGAAGAAACCAAACGATCCAATGTCTTGATCAATAAGAAATCTTTGAAGCAGTCTTCGAATGATTGATCAAGCAGAGAGAAAGGCATACAACCTAAATTACTCATTGTGTATATGTATGTGCTCTCAAAAATATATACAAAAAATCAATGAAGAATTCTTTGTCGAAAAATAACTCGAATGCTTTCTCTCACTAAAAGATAATTTTTATGATTTATATTGAAAGCTTAATTAGAGAGAAAACATAAGAGAGTTTATATAGATGATAAAGTATTATTTTTTCTTTAAAAACAAGTTAAAAACCAATTAGAAATGAATCTCATCGTTTAAGGAAAGTTCAGAGATCAATCCCGATCAAAAGAGGACAATGCAGAGCAAAAAGTCCACATCAGCATGCATGGACCGGTCCAGCCCTTTCTTGGACCGGTCCATCAGTGTAAAATACCTTTGCTGAGATCCCAAGGGTTGATGGACAGGTCCAGCCCTTTCTTGGACCGGTCCAACCTTCAACAATGTGAAAAACTTGTCCGAAAACCCTAATTTTCAAGGTCGGGAACCATCTATACCTAGATTATGTGTTCTCACCACTTTACCTGGACTACGTGACTCTCGTACTTGATCAACGATGTCCTCATGCATTTGAAATCACTCGGAAGCTTTGAACGATCAAATTCTTGTTCAAATCATTGATGTCATCTTCAAAAGAGCAAGCTTCTTGTTGAACCATTTATGACTTGATCATATGCATGTTTGGTGAAGAACTCTGTATGGTCGATTACAAAAATATAAACTAAAGATTACAACTCGATCATGTTCAGTTTTAACACCGAAGATTGATAATTACAAATTTATACTTCACAAAATTTGCTTGGCTTTTACTGATTTAGCTGCCTTGGGAGTTTCTCACAACACAGAAAGAATTCACTTAGTTATTTACGTATTTAGCTAATACTAATAATTTGGCTTCTAACTGCCTAATTTTAAATATAGAGTAGCTCAATCAATTAGCTTATGCACATATTTTTTTTTGGAATTTGGAACTCGGAATCATGGTTTCATGGATATATTGTTTCTGGTTGGCCTGGATGAAGACTTGTGGGAACTTCATGACTGCAAAAAATATGACTCGGGAAATTTTGATGACTGCATGAAATTTGTGGTCACTATTAGCATTTGGCATCTAATTCAGTGCAGCAATGTTGCTTTGGATAGATTGCTGTGGTACACGAGATGACATGATTTGCTTGTTATTGCAATATCATCTTAAAAAATTACAACTTTCTGCCTTAGAAAAGTGGGAGAAATAAAACAACTATTAATTTCGTAATTTTTTAGCTTAGAGTTTCAGGTACCTACCCAAACAGAATGATTAAAGAGAATGAAGAAATTTTCTATGTTGCTAAATTTAGTGTTTTAAACTAAAGGTCTACTAGGGATATTATCATGCGACCTAGATGTTGATTGCTGGTGTGGTTGTGTTTTGTGGTAATCCTGAATGACAGTGAAATATAACTAATGGGATTTCTCCATTCTTGTTGTCTTGATTATTTGTTATTCTATCTGTACCCCTGTCATCCCCGATGTTGTAAAGTAAACCGTCTTATAGACCCAACTTAAATTAATTTAAAGAAGCTTGAGGGATTCCAACAGTATTATCAATGAAAAGAATGCGCAGGCCAGATTTTCATATTTGATATTCCAAGAGTTTCTGTTTCCGTCTTTTTAATAGGCTCCTACGTAAGTTGATCTTCTATTTTTGTGTACACAATGGCAAAACGTCAATCAAATTGACAAGTTTTTCACTGAACAGGAGATGACTATCCAGCCTTTATAAGACTCATCCTACAAAATGCCTATCCAGCCTTTACAAGTTTTTAGAAATTCTTTTAGCTTCTATTAGGTGGTGACATGCGACTTTACAATTTGTTGACAGCAATTGCCAGCAACTATATATATATGTATATATATATATATATATTATATTACTTATGGTATGAATTTCATTTATTTTATATTTGTATTAATATATATCTGATGCTGCATTCATTAAAATCTCATTTTCTTATAAGAAATTTGGCTTTGTGCATCTTATGGGCAAACAAGATTTGTAATTAACCAATCAGTTATGTATCACAACATGAATGCTCACACAGACATACTAATTAAGTTAATGTATGCTTAGAAACTTATAGACTCCTTAACAATTGGAAACTTTGCGGCTTTGTTGCAACAGATTTATTTGAAGTTGTAGATCGAAGAGCAAAGCTTGTCGTCGGCGAGAAGCCAGATGAGCAATCTGATTTTCAGTCACCAGGTATGGATATCAGATTCTCAATGCATCATTTTAGATGTTTCAATCCTGAAGAGATGCTTTGATGTCTGGCTACTGCACCCACTTGACTCTTAGCTCATTCTTTCACTAAATTACTATTAAGTTTTCATGAAGGACAAAAATGTCAAAGAGCTGGCAGTCTTGTACAATGATGATACTATATATATGTATGACTAACCTTTCTTTCCCATACTTTTTCTTTTCTTCTCCCAACCACTAAGCTTTTAATGGACAAGGAACTCAAGAAAACAGGACAAAGTCAACATTGAAGGTATTTTTTGAATGTTTATCTAGCTTTTGTGGTACTTAGATATGTTGATGTCACAAAAAACTGTGGGATTTATCTAACAATTAGGTCATTTGTAGACTCAAAAGAGGCCATCCTCAAATGAAACGCCAAAAACAACTAATGCTGCACGGGAACAAACTAGCTTTGAAACATCACAATTGGACCTAGCACATGACAATGATATGACTTCTCTGTCAATTGAAACTGATGGGACTAGTCCTGATAATTCTATTACCCAAACTAGCAAGGAGGAGCAAAACAATGTTGATAAAGATGGCTCCACACTGGGAACCCCTTTACCTGAAACAATCTCGAATGATGGGGTGAAACATGATGCTGAGCATGCAGAATTGCCAGTAACTGTTACTAATGATGAAGCTGTCACTTCAATTTCACATGCCAAGCTTGTCAATGAGAATGCCTTATTTGTTCATGAGGGAATTCCTTCTTCACCACTTGCCTCCAAAGGCATTGAGATTCTCCATGAAGATCCTCCAGTTGATTCTGGCCAAAATATGAGGTTGGAAAATGCAAGTGCTCCTACAAAGTTTGACCAAGCTGATACTTCCCCCACGAAAGTGCAAGACCAGCTTGATGAGGTACACTATATATGGGGTACAACATCTCTGCATACTTTGTTACTTATAGGTTTCGGTCTTCCTAAAACCCTAGCATATGAAGTATTTAATTGACTATTCCTTTAGTTGTTCTGCAGGCTCAAGGACTGCTTAAAAGTGCAATTTCTACTGGTCAATCAAAAGAGGCAAGGTTAGCTCGGGTAAGAATCCAATATCATATGCTGCTTTATCCTTCTTGCTGATGTAGACTACCAGCAACTCTAAAGCTCATCTTTCATAATACAACAAATGAATTCCTAGTTCCTGCCTACATCAAAGTTCATGTGATATGTCAACTGCAAAATGTAAGTAAATAGGTGATTAGAATTATACTTACTCTGAAAAGCATCTAGGACAGCCAACGATGTCTAGCGGCCAATATCTTCTTTTATGTCAGATACTAAGAATCATTAATCACTTGGTGAAACAGCTGTTAGTTATTTTTCTGTTGGTTGATTATTCAATCATAACTTGATTCGTAGCATTTACTAAACCTGTGAAGGCATGGTAGTGCAATTACCAAAAAAAGGCAGCAGCATAGTACACCATAGCTTGCACTGCACTTGAGTGTATGTTTTTAATGGAATTATTGTCTTCAGCAGAAGAAAAGAAAGCGTAAATAGGCATAAACCATGTTCTAGGTTGGAAACATTATTCAGTTGGTTATTTAATGTTTTTTAGTGAATCGGATTAGGATGGGATCACATTTATTTGAAAATATACAATAAGTGGATAAGAATAATAATAATTAACATCGGACTATTATCCACTGTTGGTCTCATTCATCTAGGATTCCTTGGAGGGCTGGGCCTGGTATAGACCTAATCTATGACTTTATTTGCATGAAGTGGCTATTTTGTGACTCGATGTTCTTATTCTTTATAGCCAAGTTTTACTTTGCACCTAGCAATAACTTTTAGTTGCTTAAAATAAAAAGTAAAACATATAAACCTATGCATACATTATTTTGAACATTAGGAGTGCATGCCTGCATAACTAAATTGTTGAAGGATTTATATATTTAAGTTACACCCTCTCTAACAGCTTAAGCTTTTAGAGTAGTTGGGTGGTCAACATGGTATCAGAGCATCAAGATCTACGTTGAAGACATAACTTCTCTTGCTTGAAACTTGTACTTGGAGTCTCGGATCTCCAGATCAACTCGTCTTGGATCTCAGGATCAACTCGTCTCGAATCTTCAGATCAACTCGTCTCGGATCTCAGGATCAACTCGTCTCAGATCTCAGGATCAACTCGACTCGGATCCCCTGAAACTTTGTATTTAGTTTCAAGTTGGACACTTGAGTTAAAATCTCTGTGTACCAACTTGAGTGAGGGTGTTGGAGAATATATTATTGGAGTGATTTAAGCATTGATTGAAGATTGATAGGAGTGATTTATGGGATTGATTTTAGAAATCTTCCATTAATGTATTTTTCATGTTTATCACATGTATTCTTTCCCCTATAAATAGAGGTGGTCATTGTAAACAAAACTAAGTGAGAATACATTAAAAGTGATGTAGCCCTTTGGGCTTTAATGTAGGCCGTAATGGCCAAATCACGTTAGATGGTTGTTAACATGTTAACTACCCAACTACTCTAAAAGCTTAAGCTGTTAGAGAGGGTGTAACTTAAATATATAAATCCTTCAACATGCCCCTTCACGTGTGGCCTTCTTTTGATCCAACACGTGTTTCAATTTTAATTATCAGGGTGACGGTAAGGTTTGAACTCGAGACCTTTAGCTCTGATACCACATTAGCGTAGATGGTTGTTAACATGGTATCAGAGCCAAAAGGTCTCAGTGTTCAAATTTTCAATCCTCACCGTCACTCTAATAATTAAAATTGAAACACGTGTTGGACCAAAAGAAGGCCACACGTGAGGGGGCATGTTGGAAGGATTTATATATTTAAGTTACACCCTATCTAACGGCTTAAGTTTTTAGAGTAGTTGGGTAGTTAACATAAACAAA
The DNA here is from genome assembly GCA_026545225.1 of Cornus controversa. Taxonomy (NCBI): domain Eukaryota; kingdom Viridiplantae; phylum Streptophyta; class Magnoliopsida; order Cornales; family Cornaceae; genus Cornus; species Cornus controversa. Next base: position 45,647,295 of record CM048851.1, read on the forward strand.
TAAAAATCATCAATATCCTCCATTGTGAACCAGACAGAAATTCCAAAACAGGCAAAACATGGTTCAATCAACAAATAGGCAAAACACGTTTTAGAAATTATTAAACAGACCATATGATAGAGGAACATAATTAGTCAGTATAGAGAAAAGGAAAAAATAATGAACATGCATCATGACTGGTGCAATGGAACACATGCTGTTCTTATGGCCAACACCCCCAACACTTGAGTCTTATCATGGAGTGATGCTTGTATGCAGAGGTGTCGTGCAGTTATGAGGTTTTCTGACAGAGTTGCCATTAGACAGTGTCATTTCTGTAGATTAAAATTTGAACTAGACACTGGAGAGGCTGTAGTAACTTTTGAAAAATATGATAATTATCTGGAGAACACTAGAAATCTATAACCGTGTATCATCTGTGAATCATATCTGCATAGAATTAATTTTGTACCATTACAAGTCTATGATACCTTGAGCATGGCTGATGTTTCCTCCTGTCAGATACTCAGATTGGTAAATTTCTTTTATGCATATAAAGGGAGAGCCGCAGTGCATTTCTACAATCCCATGTGTCATAGTGGGGTACTAAGTGGGCAAACCTAGAAAGAACTTGTGGGTGGCTCTTTGCATCCTCAAGAGGAGTCTTGGAGTCTCCACTAGGGCAAAGACTTTGTTCATTGATAAGGTTGTTGAGGAGTAGCAGGTAGTTGGTATTAAGCTATTATTATTTAGGTTAAAGGGTAGAAGAATATTCTCATGTCTCATGTGTGCTAGCCGAATGGGCTATTACTGTGCTATTAGCATATGCGGCTAGCATGGTGTTTGTCTTCGGTTTGGACATGCTGACAGGGCCATGCGGCACACAGAGCATGGGTGTGTGGTGACATTGTGCATGTGGGCTATTGACGTGCTGTGCTTTTTGGGTGGTGTATGGCTATGCCCAGCAGGTGTTCTTAGTGCTGCTGATCTTGTGTTGCCTTTAGGCTTGGGTGCATGTGCAAGCATATGTGTTGTATCATGAGCTTGGAGCCTTAGCTTGTGCTCGCTGGCCTTGACTTGTGAAGTCTTGGCGCCTCATGGTTGTCCGGTGCATGATATTTGTCAGACCTTTGATGGCGCCTTGTAAAAATTAAATAACTTTGCATGTCTGGCTGGTGCTGGTCAACTCTCCAGCCAGCTGACTCATAGTATGCCAACAAATGAAATAGCTACCCACTCTGTCAAATTTGGTTACCTAGGTTTTACTCTGTCTTACCTTGTTATGGATCTATTTCTAGTTTTACAACCAGGGGCAGACCCAGAAATTTAGGGGGGGGGGGGGGGGGGGGTGGCAACTAGTGTATGAAAATAAAAAATTATATCTTTTAAGTATAATATATTATTCTTTACATCATGTATAAATAAAAAGTATTTCATAACCCATGTATATAGAAATATGTCTAATTTTGGCATTTTATATATATTAAATGGACAACAAATGTAAAGTTAAAAAATAGTAAAACTAGGAGAAGAAGAAAAATATGAGTTATATTCTCTCTCTCTCTCTCTCTCTCTCTCTCTCTCTCTCTCTTTTGTATATAAATGTTGATTTCCAAAAACAAAGGTTAAAAGATTCCAAATTGAAATTATTTATTAGCTTTGTGGGGGGTTACTTGTTAATGTAATATTTTTTTGCTAAGTAATCTTTTAATATATTTATTTTCAACTATTCGTAGGGCACTATTAAGTAGGGTTTCCAAATTTTGAAGGTGCGTAGTATTTTTTTGGTTAAGTAAATCTTTTTAGTATTTTTAATTTGAATTATTTTAGGGCCCTATACAATAGGGTTTTAAAAAATTTTGGGGGGGCATAGTCTCCATATAGGTCCGCCCCTGGTTACAACTAAATCAATAATACCTAAATGAATAGAATTATGTGCATTCTTGCTAAACTACACTATGGGCTTCACTTACAAACGATATATATTATCCACGCGGCCTTTTTGCCAATCCTTTTTTTACTGAAGATAATTGGTAGAAATTCCTTTACTGGTTCAACAATATAAATGATAGGATCTTATTTAGACTCCCATTTTTATGTGGTTAATGATGTCTAGATTTGTGCTGGCCTTTCATCCCGTCTTCAAGAATGTAAATCCGAAAATGCACAGTTAGAGGAGCTTCTCATTGCAGAGGTGAGGCACTGTGACCCATTTCTTTCTCGGGAGTAAGTAAAGCTTTAAATTATACTTGTATCAGGCATGCTATTGAATACATAATCTTTTACTACTTACTTTTCTACTGCAACAGAAAGAGCTGAGTAAATCATATGAGGCTCACATAAAGCAGCTTCAGAAAGACTTGTCTGCATCCAAAAGTGAAATGACCAGAGTGGAGTCAAATATGGCTGAGGCTTTGGCTGCAAAGAACTCTGAAATTGAGGCTCTTGTCAGTTCTATCGATGTGCTTAAGAAGCAGGCTGCTTTATCAGAAGGAAATCTGGCGTCATTGCAGGTTTATTAACTCCCATGTTGAGTTATCAACGCATGTATACTAGAATGCTATCATGACATAAAACTTTTCAACATGACCTGTTCCTAAAAAGTTGGGAAAAGGTTTTGTTGAGTTGATTTGAAATAGTCTGAAACATACCAGCTCTTTTTATGTGTTCTCTTTGTTTAGTTAAATCTCTGGCTTTATTGACTTGTGCACTAACGTAACTCCACTTCTTAGTTTTATCTTGTTTTATACAGTTCGCTTTGTATTTCTTCACTACCATGGCTTAGTTCTACCTTTAATATATTCTGCTTAGAAGAAAAAAGTTCTGATATCTTGATGTAGTTTGCATGTAAGTTTTAGCAGTTGTTCCTTGCTGAAAATAGTTTTAGAAGTTGTTACACAAACTGCTGGCGTGCATGCTATTTGTTCCAGATGTTGGGGTGATGCAAATTGAGTAGTTTGAGATTGTAAGAAAACACAGAACATGCATGGATCCTGAACTATCCTGGATTGAGATTTAGATGCTTGGGATTATGCCTAAATGATACAGATGACAGCACATTCTTTAGAGGGTTGTTGCCACTGATAAAAATGACAAGGTGCAACATTTACCACTCACATATAGGATTTATAATTGTACCTGTCATCATTGTTTACTGTAAGATAATGATACTTGTGCGCATGGGATTTAAAAAGAACTGAACATTTTAAATGAACAACCCACTTTCATTCAGCCGCATATTCAAATATGGAACTGGCTTGTGGTTAACATTTTCTAATTTGAGAACTAAAAATATGAACTATAAACTGGGTGGCTGGCATATTTTAGTATTTTCTAAAACTGTAGTAGATCTGCAGTTTATTGACAACTAGTATTTGGAGAATGGTAAATGGCAGACCCTTGATGTACACAGAGATCCTGTTGATGTTATTTCTCTCAGCAGACCACGGAGCTTGCCATTACAAAGAACACTTAATTAATTCTTTACACTTAATTAATTTTTTCTTCTTTTTCAAGAAATTGCAGAATATTTCTTTTATTTTTTCCGTTGATAGGAGTAAAAAAATATTGAAGAAAGGAAGTCTGGAACAGCTTATCTGCTATATTAATAACCAATTAGTGTATCCACTACTTTGCAGTTGCTTTACAAGTTCTCAATTTTTATAGTTGCATAATCTAAGAAGGATATTCTAGGGAACTGGAATACATGGCCTGTTGGTGATCATTTGCATCCATATACTCAAATGGGTTTTGGACGCCTTTGCTTAACTAAAAAAAGAAAGTCATTCTAAGTACAAATCATTTCCTAAATATGTTTTTGGCTAAAGAATGGGTGTTATGCTGGAGCACTTTCTTTACTTGGAGTCATTGCATGATGTAGTGGTAAAAGTTCTGGCTGCCAAGTGTCAGAATGTTGGCTGAAATTGACTGTTGGATAGAAGTCGCTTTGTGTAAATAGTACCAAATGTTAGGCTTGTACCCAATCCAGCTCACCAGCACCCTCGATTAATGGAGACCAAACTGGATCACAACATTGACGTGTTTGTGGGTCCTGTAATCTGCCTTATTAATCTACATATCCATATTATTGCTTGCACACACAGTCTTTCCTTTCTGTTTACTAGGATTCATCAAATATTGAGGTTTTTCTAATTCCATCCCGCTATTTTATCAGGCAAACGTGGAGTCTATAATGAGAAATAGGGAACTAACAGAGACAAGGATGATGCAGGTAAGTTTGTTGCCTCACTTATGCATGTAAAAGCACTAAGGATTTTTGGTATTTCCTTGTAGGTATTTACCTATTACGAAATTTTGAGATTGGTAAGAACTTTCTTATTTCAGGCTCTACGGGAGGAGCTGGCTTCTGTGGAACGGAGAACAGAAGAAGAGCGTGCTGCACACAATTCTACGAAGATGGTTCATATATACAATTTTCATCCTCTATACCTTTTTTTTTTTTTGGGATTGGTTGTGGAGTTGTCATCTTGCTCCATCTTAATGAACAGGCTGCTATGGAGAGGGAAGTAGAATTGGAACACCGAGCTATTGAGGCATCCACTGCCCTTTCCAGGATCCAGGTATTCTAAGATCTGCAGTCCTTTTGACTTATTGCCTAAAATATTACACAATACTTATTTTATATATTAATTAAAGGTGTCACGGTTTCTCTACTTTTTCGATATTCTAATTTTGCTTCAAACTTTAATAAGGTGTTGATGCATATGTATACGTCATCTATGTGTGGGTTTAAAGTATTTTAATCTTTATGGATTTGAGATTATTTTTGAACTTCTCTTTTCTTTTTTCTATAGATTCCAGACAAAACCATATATAAATTTGAATTTTAGCTGTTGTATTGAATTTGGGTGTAAATTTTGTCTATAGACATTTTGTTGTCTGAATACTTAGATTGTTTAATTACCACTTCCATTAAAAATTACCTTATAGTGTTAGCCGTTTACATCTCAAATTTAACACATTGCATAGCCTCTTTAGAAAAAGGTTATTTTGTTGGTGCAGATAATGCATTTTCATTTTTTTCTCAGTATCTTTTAGATTATTTCTTTGATAATTCAACTTTATGTCTTCCATCTTTATTGAGTTCTTTCAATTGCTTTCTTATTTAGAGAACAGCAGATGAGAGAACTGTCAAGGCAGCGGAGCTTGAGCAAAAGGTGGCACTGCTTGAGGTAGATATTTATGTTCTCAATTCTTCTTCTACGTGAATGTTTCATTTCCTTTCTTGAGATAAAAGATAACATAATTGTCATCATATGCCATCAGGTTGAATGTGCGTCTTTAAATCAAGAACTGCAAGATATGGAAGCCCGTTCCCTTCGCGAACAAAAAAAGTCTCCTCAAGAAGCAAACCAAGTTATTCAGGTAAATATTATGACACTGATCAGCAGCTGTCTTTTCAGAAAAAGGGAAAGGAAAACAAGTACCTTATGAGTTTCAAAGAATTTACTTGCTTCCAGTTTATGATTTGTATTTTTACTAATTTTTAACGAATAATATTTGAGTTATATTTTTGTATTATTAGACGAGTACAATTTTACATGATTAAGTTCTTGCAGCTTGCATATTTATTAAACATGTTTACATATCTAAGTTACAGGTTAAACTGGCTGATTGTTAACGAAACAATCTATAGTTGTGAAACTCACTCACAGAAAAGTTAAATGACTTTTTTTCCCCTAGTTACATGTACCTCAGGCATCCACTTTTTGTCCCTAATGGGACTTGAGCCCTCGACCTTCCACTTAAGAAGGTAGAGGAGATACCACTAGGCTACATCCCTTGGTGGTAGTTATATGGCTCTTTTCCTTTTCCTTCCTTTTCCTTTTTTTTTTTTTGGGTAATAAACTAAAAAAAATATTATTTGAAGAAAGAGAACTGCAGAAGAAAGAAGGATGTGGAATCCGTTAAAGTAAACAGAAATAAAGCTAATTACAAGAACTATACAAAGCACAAAGAAAATGAACTACTGCGGAATGACTTAACAACCTTCTGTTCCTATAAACAACCTCCTGCCTAACAAACTCTCAAGGAGGGTAGAAGTGACCTATAAGGAGAAGACGAGTAGCCTCTCTATTGGAGGAAATATAAATATTATTAGAAGGCTCTCTTAAGCTCTTATTGTCACTCTTCACTTTCAATTTTTGAATATGCTTCTGTTTTTTTTTTTTTTGGCTGTCTCAAGTTTAGTAGTTCACAGATTTTCATATACTGTTATTTACAAAATTACAACAATAATTCAGTCCTCTAGTAGATATTACTAGTATTTCACTCCCAGTCATCGTAATATCCTCTTAAATCATTTATGAACATCAAGTTGCAGGCATGGCAGGAAGAAGTGGAGCATGCACGCCAAGGTCAGAGAGATGCTGAGAGCAAGCTTAGTTCTTTGGAGGCATGGTCTTTGCATTTTACCTATTTGTACTTGCTGTTAATTTGTTATCTTCACCAGATACCTGACACTAAATGCTGTTGATTTGGATATTTCTTTTCACACACCACACTGGCCGATGTGGGACTCGAACTGCTCACCTCCCCAAGCTCATACCACTTGGACCAATGGCCCGGTGGTGATTTAGAAATTTCAGTGATGACTTCAAAATGAAAATTTTCGATGTGCACTAAATAATTTCTTTTATTGCAAATAAATTGTTCGATGCCTATTCAAGGACATGTTGCCATTACTTTATGCAGGCTGAGATGCAAAAAATGAAAGTCAAAGTGGCTGCCATGAAGAGAGATGCTGAGCATTATTCTCGTCAGGTTAGTATGCTCTGGCCTATTGATATTTAACCATGTGGTCTCTTCTTTCCACGTCATGCTACATTTATTTATTACAGCACCAGTCTTCTTTAAGATTTTCATATGTCAACTTGAGTAAAACATTGGTACTTGTTTAATGTTGGTTTGTATGTTACATTCTTGCTACTGTTAATTCTAGTGCATTTAAACTTAATGATTGATGCTTAAAAATGCTGTACAAAAAAAAGAATTAACTAAATGAAGCCTTAATTATTAGGATTGCGATATATGTTCCCTCTTCTAGCATTCTTCCCTATGTAGACCACATAAATTGTGTCAAATCACAAGGCACCATGTCTTTTTGCAGCCTCAACCAATCTTCATTTTGGTAGCCTTGTCCTTGTATTGCCTTCAGCTGTATGGCTGACATGCACGTTGACATATGATATTAAGTGTAACTCGATTTATGATTCTCTAGGCAATGTTGCTATTGATTTGTTAACTGAATATACACCTAATTCAATAAAGCAAAGTTCTCCTAAAAAAGTTTTTGGGCTACATTGATCTCTATGGCTGACATCCACATTCCCGAATTCATATGACACAGCTGAAGTTGTCTCTATTCAGATTTGCAGAAAATGTGAGAGTTGTGTGATTGGCATTGGGAAGCATAAAAAAATGTTTTGTATGACCTAAATTGACAAGATCTGTATGATTGAGTGGAATAGCAAGAAATGCTTTGAATTGAAAGCTTTCCATGTAGTAACTGGCATATTCTGACGACTAATTTTTGATTTCTGTTACTGCATCCTGAAATTTCTTTTCTCCTTCTTGATTTATTAATGTGAAAATGATCCTGTTTCCTGTATGGAATTCATTGTTGAGTTTGTTTTGTTTTATTCCGCCTTTTTTAATTCACCAGGTTATTCTAAGTCAATCATTAATATTCTGATGTCATCACTTCATGCTCTTAGTACACAAATTTAAGTGAATTTATTTAGTTTAGTTCCTGTTTTCTGTTTTTCCTTTCCCCCCTTTTCCCCAGATAAATTATTATTCTCTAATAGGTTTAGTTATATTATTCAGTATATACTCAAAATTTATGCTTAGGAGTGATGCATACCGTTTAACAGGAGCATATGGAATTGGAGAGACGGTACCGTGAACTAACTGATTTATTGGTATGTTACTCCAAACTACGCATTGCTCATTGGGTCACATTGTTAAAGCAATAACTTCTATGTCTGTTGGTAAATGTAATTGCTATTTAATGGTTCAGTATTACAAGCAAACACAGTTGGAAGCCATGGCTAGTGAAAAATCTGCCGCAGAGTTTCAATTGGAGAAAGAGTTAAAGCGTTTTCAAGAAGCACAGGTTTGCTCTTAGCATATTGTTTAATGTCAATGATTTTCCGTTCTTCTTGTAACTTATAATTTAAAGTAGGGTAAATTGCATTAAACACCGCTGAACCTTTCTTCTCTCTCTCCAGAAACCTCCCTGTACTACTATTTTGACACTTAACCCTCTAAACTATTCCCTTTTTTGCAAAAAACACCAAATCGTTAAATGGCCATTTGAAATCTAACTTTAAAGAACGCCACATGACACGTGAGAGGGCAAAATTCTAGAAAGACGAAAATGACCCTGATGACTATTATATGGGTTATATATACAAATTCATGTTGTATGTATACGATTTAAAATGTAAAACCCCAATTTGTGTTCAGCAACAAACCCTAACCATCTTTATATCATTCAACTTATTCTCTCACTCTCTTGCTCTCTCTCTCTCTCTCTCTCTCTCTCTCTCTTTCTCCGTGTGTGTGTAATTTCCATCTCTTGCACACTGAACCGATGCGGAAGAAGGTCGAGGTTGGAAGCCACGAAAGAAAGCTCGAAACCCCATCTTCGTCTTCTGGGATTTCCTTTTCCGAGTTTCCACTGAAACTGAGAAAGACATTTTCTTTCATATTAAACTCAATGAGGCATACCTCTCCAATCCCTCCTCTCACCTTCCAAACAGACCCTAACTACTTTCTCTCTCTCACTCTATGCACTTCTGCGCCAGTTGCAAACAGTAACTACTCTCTCTCTTGCGAAATCCAACCACCAATTTCCAGCAGCTCTCTCTCTCTCTATATATATATATTTATCTCCCTATCTCCTAAATCGAAGGATAATAGAAAGAAGAAAAGTATAAAAAAAAAACCCTAGAATTTCTCTCTCTCATCTCTATCAATTAACCCTAAATTGATGGATAATTGAAGCGGAAAAGTAAAAAAAAAAAAAAAGAAGAAAGAAGACGACCCTAGAATTTTTCAGCAGCTTTCTTTCTCTATTTCTCTCTATCTCTATCAATTAACCTTAAATTGAAGGATAGAACTTCGGCTTCTTGAGTTGTTGGAAGGAGTTGTTTTGCCATGGTTATCGCTTGTCATCTTACTTAGCAATCGAGCCTCAAATCATGAAATTGGCAATACCCTGTAAGAGGAATGAGAGTTGTACAAAAAGTGCTTTAGGAGAGAGAGAGAGATGGTGATATGTTTTAGGGCCTGATAGGATAAGATGAGTGGCATTTTTTATTGGTCAGTGGGATTAGTGATTACTTTGCCACGTCAGCATATCAAGTTGGAAAACAATACAAATTGTGTCCTTCAACTTGAGGGCAAAGTAGTAATTTTCTTTTTCCGTTAACGGCTGGTTGACGACTTGTCCTTAAGTTTGTAATTTTTTTATAGTTCAGGGGGGTTTCTTGCAATCGGGTTATAGTTCAGGGGTTTTAATGCAATTAACCCTTTAAAGTATCATAGCTTGCATATGAATTTGCTTTCTAATTTACTAGGTAGAAGCAGAAAGGAGAAGAGCTTCTCATCGAGCATCATCATCTTGGGAAGAAGACACTGACATGAAAGCGCTCGAGTATGCTTTTTCTTTTCTTTTTTCTTGATTAAATTAGGAATTTTCATTAAATCCTTGAACTTTTAGTGTGTTGATATTCAATGTGTTATTTTGTTTCTCAAGATGGAATTTTAGCTTCACATAATCGGAATTTAGATTGTTGTAGAAGTTACAGAATGTGGACTATCAAAATTATACCTTGGAGGTTTAGAATGTGCTTGTAGCTGATGTTAAACATACATCTAGAGAATACCTTGAGCTTCTACGTGTTTTTAACTATTACATCACAAAGCTCTTTGAGACTTTGAGGAGACTATTTCTACTTATTTAGCCTTCAAAAGGCTGAACTTCATAACATATGTTAAGAAATCAAGATAAGATTTTATCACCAAAAGGCACTCTAACACAACCACTGCATGCGCATGGGAGTCATTATAAGAAATGATCATGTGATTTGATAGGATGCCTATTCATGCTTCAATTTATTAAAGTTGCAATATAGTGCCTACATGCCAATGCAACTTCGTAAACCCTGTCATGAAGCGATCCCTCTAAAATACTGAAGCAAATTATGTGAATAAGCTGAAATTGTGGAGTATGACTAGGCTAGATAGATTCTGTAACAGTCCCCTTGTTTTCTAAATCACTTGATCCTTGCCTTCAAACTAACTAACCCAATGTCAGTTTGCTTACTGAATACAATTCAACCTTTCTTTAAAGCGTATTGCAGAAAAGGAGTTCTTTCGAGGAGAACTGATATCTGATTGGGAATTAATAAATCTAGTATTTTAATCATCGTATGGGAGACGTGAGAACAGAGTAACCTTATTGGAGGACTGAAGTGGTTTACTGATATTTGGAATTGACTGATTTTATTTTATTTTTTCTGATTTGTAGGTAATAAAATTTAGGTGAAACTGGTGCTACAATATCGTACAAAAATTTGGTTCTGTTCACTTCTTATTTCTTGAACTTTTCTAATTTTATTGTTTTCTGATCTCTCTCTCTCTTTTTTTTTTTTTTTTGGCTAAATAAGTAGAAGGGGTTTCAAGAAGTGGAATAAGGCCATTCATGAACCCTCTTTCCTTTATATCCATATCGCCAAATTATCTTTCTTGAAGTCCATCTTTGAGGTTATGTGGTTCATTGGGTGTCCCGTATTTTATTTCTGTCTCATAAAGTAGTAATTGCAGGCCTCTCCCCTTGCATCATCGCCAAATGGTTGGGGCAAGCATACAGGTATTCCTGCTTCCTTATTTCATTTCATTCTTCCTCTACCTTTCTTCTGCTTCTGATTCTGTATCTCAACTTGAATAATTCAGTTACAGAAGGCAGCAAAGCTTTTGGACTCTGGGGCTGTCAGAGCCACAAGATTTCTCTGGCGATATCCAACTGCTAGAGTTCTCCTGCTCTTCTATCTGGTGGGAAGACTAGATAAGATTTTTTTTACACAAAATCTGTTTGTGGAATCTAAAACTGAAGGCGACTTTGAATTTACACAATAATTGTATGAATCTATCTGCAGGTATTTGTACATCTCTTCTTGATGTATTTGTTGCATCGCCTTCAGGTATGGATATCTGGCCATATGCACTATTTTTATAGGAGTTAGATCATTAAGAAGGCCTATAGTAGTAGATTATTAAGCAAACATAGAGCTGCAATGAAAATGACAGCATTTTGTTCTTTTAAACTGAAAAAGGATGTTTCTTACCAATTACCTTGTAAATGAACCCATTAACAACCCTTTTGAACCCAGCTATCCACTGCCAGCATATACAGCTTCGTTTTTAGTCTATGAAGCATTGATATGAATACAAGATACGGACACAACAAGATATGAACACGGTAATATATCAAATTCTTAGAAAAATAGGATACGGATTCTGTTAGGACATGACAATAAATATATATATATAATAACATTTATGTAGACATCTATAAAATAAAACACAATTTTAAAAAATAATTGCTTATAAGTTATAAATATTATCACTAGAATTTCCTTATAAAACAAATTGTGACAAACGAGCTTCAAGTTCTATTGCATGGACAAAAACTTTGGAATAAATAAACATGATATTTTCTTGCTATATCTCAATTCTTCTTGTTTTTAAAAAAATAATCTAGTTATTTGGGACCCTTGTTGTGTTTTTCTTAATAAATCATATTATGATATTGTACTTGGCAAAGTTATATTTTAATGTTCGAGACCTATTAGACACGTGTCTCGAAGTATTTAAAAAGTATTGAATATGTGGCCAAAATACCGGGGAACTATCAAATATGTGCTCGAAATAAAAATTATATTTTCAAATTATGAATCTACTTGAGAAGTATCAGAATTGTATTTATGAGTATCCAAGAAGTATTGGTTATCCGATATGGATACAATATGGGTACATCCCCTTGTAGAAGCACCAGTGCTTCATTGATTTTAATGAATAAGGGAACACCCAATCTAAACCAATAGACAAAAGCCTTATAATGGTGAATGATGTGTTGGCAGTGGTGGAGTTTTTTTATTATTTATTTATTTTGGGGTTGGGGGGTGGAATGGAGTTGTGGAAGATTATCCATGCTGGGCGGAAGTTGAGGCTGTCCTGTGAAAGAGAGGGTGTGCGTCGACGTCGCAGTAGTTAGGTCACCAATGAATTCCAGGTCACCCTTGTCCATCCGAATCAGCTTGTGTTTGTCTGGATGCTCGGGAGGCCATTTGAAAATGGTTAGGTTATGCCTCAAGTATGCCAAACAATCTGTTCACTATTGTGAGGAGGTAGATCTATACTTATAGTATATGGATGGAAAAGGTGATGATCATACCAAAGGGAGTTCCTTGTGGGGTATTGCTGCGAACTAATGAAGTGCCACCGCGTGCCATTGAGGTTGAGGCAGCCTCATGGGAGGTTACCACGTATTAGTGAATGTGGTCCAAATCACCCAATAGGATGATGTCATGTGATTAGAGGCATATACATTCAGAAGTCATGTAATTTCTCTATGTAGGACAGATCACTGGTGTAGACTGCATAGCACCACAGTGAATGCTGAACTTCAGCTACTAAGCCAAGTCCTCGTAGGAGCCCTAAGTGGATTATGAAACAGATTAGTTTGTTGTTATTGTACTGGCAAAACGTTTGCATCAGTGGTGACCATGATGTAAGTTGCTGTGACAGGTGAGTGTTTAGAAATGCCTCAAGCTAGGGCTGGGATTGAAAGTTATAGAGGGAGAGAGTCACAGTGTCCATTTATCCTGTCTTAATTTTGGGTTCTGTTCAAGCCTGAAAAGTCCTTAAGCAATGTGGTGGTCTTGTAAACAGCTCATCTGGAAATCTATGGAATTTTCTATGTTTGATTCTTGAATGGTCAGAAACATTGGTTTAAAATTCTAAGAATCCTCAAAATATTCAAGGACGGACCAGTCATTCAATGACCATGAAATTTTGGCCTATTTTTGTATGCTAACCTATTTGTCAAGTGTGGAGTGACGTAGCATTTTCATTGTTGTTGTTGTTGTTGAATAATGCATGCTTTGCAGAGAAACAGTTTACTTTTTATTATAATTTAAAGGCATGAATATCTAATTTTTACTGTCTGCACCCTGCTGAGTTGGTGTCTTTGTAATGAGCAGGAGCAAGCTGATAATTTTGCCTCTAGAGAAGTTGCAGAATCTATGGGACTTGCCACCACTACCTTACCACGATAGCACAGCTACTCCATTCACAGATTTTTGCCATGGTGGTGGATTGCTGCTGGTGGCAACTTCATTTTTTTTTAATCATCTGTAGCGCCGAGGGTGTCCAGCAAATTAGAAAAACCCGTTGAAGAAAAGGAAATTCAGTCTTTTCTTCTAGCATCCGGATGTATCATCATCGTCTGTCTTCATCATTTTTTTGTTATTTAAGAGGAGTGTATTTTTGGTGCATCCATTGAAGGAGCTGGATAAAACGAATCTTTTTGCACAATTTGGTATGGCATTCTCGAGTGGGAGCTACCATGTTGCAAGTATGACTTTGATATGCTGTGACTATAATGTCCCATGCCCGCAGTAACACCAGCTTCATTTTGGATTTGCTTCGAAATTACATTTCACCCATTATTTGAAATGTAAATGTGAACTCGAGTTTGATGTATTAATTCTATCATGAAATATAATACACAGATTTTTATCGCTACTTTTTAGTAACATCATGTGTATTCCACTTAGCCATGTGCTCGCTTTAGAGAAGTGGTTTTGTTTAGGACGTGGTTTTGTGAATGCAACATATGTAACAGTTGGGGAATATGACACTTACTATTTTGAAATTGTAACACTATTGTTCATCTGGATAAAGATAACATCCACGACTTTGAAATAGAAGAGTGTTGCATTTTTTAATCAGAGGAATTGTACTGTATTATGAAATCATGGAAGTAATCGAGTGCTTCATTCTGAAAAAGTAAACGAGTTGTACATGTTGCATGTGCAAGTAACGCAAAGAGTGTAAAGACTAAAGACTAAATAGGCTTGCTAGTGTGGAGAGAATCTGAATCCCTCTTTGTGGATCCAAAGTCGTCCGGATTTTCCTACACTACAAGTCTACAACAACTTTATCACATGACTTGAAGGATGAAAGACTAATTAAAAGTTGACCCAAGAATACAAAAGCACTTTACACGCAGATGTGCATTAGCTGAGTATAAAGAAGGAATCTTCTTTAGAATTTTTCAAGTCCTTTAAAACCGTCCCCATCAATCTGTCGCTTGAAGACGAAGGAACTTCCATCACACGGATTCACGTACATATTCATAATTTAAAATTATTTTTTATTAATTTAAATATTTTTAAATACAAGTCTTATAAAAAATTTAAAAAAAACATATATAACAATTTTGAAAATGATAGTTTTTTTTTTTTAATAAAATTATAAATAATAATTTTTATTTATTTATTTAACTCTGTGTGTGTCTGTGTCGGCATACATACATACATACATAATTTATCATCTATTACCATTTGGTGGTTGATGCGATGTCTTTCTAAATCTTACTTTTGAAGCAGTGAGGTTCAATAATACACTGGTTACTTTTAGTAGTAATCAATCTCGTTGTCTTCTTCTGTATCCTTGGTTCTACACCGCATTCATCATATGTGACTGTGCACGTTAAGCAGTATATATCAGCCGTTAGGTCTCTTTGAACACTGCTTTTTTGTTACCTCCATTTCAAATTTTTGAATAAAAAAAAGACTCCGTTTCTGATTGACGTGATCTTATCACTACTGTTCCCTGTTCTCACTGCTGGCGGACCATTATTTTCTTTGGTGAGAGTCTTCGTCCAATCCATTTTTATTATAAGTAATTAGGAAAGATTTTTACTTACTGTCACATACTTTGATGCCACTCCAATTTAATATGTCAAAATATTTTAATATAAAATTATATGAACTAATAAAAAATGATCTTCACTTTGGTAAAGTTTAGTCAAAGAAAAATCATAAAGTTTGACTAAATCACGTGGTTTACTCCAAACGAATTTTTATTAGTTCCCCAGAGTGCAAAAAATGACATATAATGTGGAATTGTGGATGTAATGTAACACCATTAAAATTGAATATTAAATTTTCCTCAAACTATAAATTACATGTCATTTAATTTCTATGACATGTAATTTAACTTAACAAAATTAAATTTTATTAAAAAAAAGTACATATAATGTGGAATTGTGGATGCATATACATGTTAAGGCCATTCAAATTGAATATTACTTTTCCTCAAAGTACAAAAAAAATTACAAGAATTGAGCTAAAATTATAGAAATATCGTAAATTAATCATTTAACCATTTAAATCAGAGTATGGAATTAAAATATATACTCCACGTAATAATTTATAGAGTAAAATGCGAAAAAAAAAAAAAAAACTCTATACTTTATCTCGGTTGCAAAAAAACCCTCCAAAGTTTGTAAAACGGACAAAAAAAAAATCCCTAACAATTATACCCTTTCTTATTAAATTAATTATTTATTATTACATTATCTTTATTATCTTTCTCTTATATAAATATTGATTATACCAAATTTTATTATTGTTATCAATTTATCGTAATAATGAAAAAATTACATGAACTTGTAATTACTACCAAATTTAGCCAATTTATAAAATGATTAACTTATTATTAAAACTTTTTATTTATAATAAAACTTATTATACTTAGTTTAAAATTTTTAACCATAAAACAAATACTTTTTTTTTTCATACAATATATTAATGAAAATTTAAGAAATTACTTAAATAAAAAAGTACCTTCTTTTTTATGTAGTATATTCATGAAAAATTAAGGAATTACTTAAATTGTTTAAAAAATTACCTAAATTTTTTTTTAAAAAAAATTAAAGGTAATTTATGCAAAATTAATGGAGAATGTGTCATCAAAATAGTATGAAATTTCATGATTTATTTTAATAAGAAAAATCGATTAAGTGTAAATTCAATAAGAAAGGCATTATGGTCATTTAATGAAAAATAAGTAACAAAATGTGATAGTTTAGGGGAGATTTTGTGTATAAAATATAGTTTATGGGGTTAAGTGCTAAAAAAAAAGTTCAGGGAGGTTTTTTGAAAATTGAGGGTAAAGTATAGGAGGGTTTTTTTTGCATTTTACTCAAATTTATACAATAAAAATTAACTTTCTTAAATACATAAAGGTTATGTTCGTCTGCACGGAATTGGAGACTTAGAATTTGAATTGGTGGAATTGGAGAAAATTTCCAATTCCACCAATTCCAATTATTTAACAAATTTTTATTCAATTCCACCAAATTCAATTTCAATGTTCCAATTTCGCGCAACTGAACGCACCTAAAGTACAATTAGAAGTACAAATGAACCAACTAAGTCATGAACTTATTAAACACTCAATTTGTATTTATTTTATTAAGTGATGTCAATTAATTCAATCCATATATTTATGTTGTTTATTAAATGAATTAAATTTGAACAATTTATTGCTGATTTTATTACTCACCGTGATTTGGTTTCAACTTTCAACGAATATAAACCAACAGAGGTACACACGGTTTAATTCAGTACGGTTTCAGACTAAATCGAAATCGGAGCCAATCCCATCATTTTTCTAATTTTGAAACTGAAACTATTGAAACATAGAACCGAATCGAACCGAACCGTGAAAGACAAGTTTGGTTTCAATTATGGGACTTTTTTTTCTCTTTATTGAATACTCAATTTATATTTATTTTATTAAGTGATGACAATTAATTTAATCCATATATTTATGTTGTTTAATAAATGAATTCAATCTGGACAATTTTATTACTCACCATGATTTGGTTTCTAACTTTCAACAAATATTCACCGATAGAAGTGCACATGATTCAGTTCACTAATTAAAATTGGAGCCAATTCCAATGGTTCCCAAATTTTGGAATTGAAATTGTTAAGATATGGAATCGAATTGAACCAAACCATAAGTGACAAGTTCGATTTCTGTTTCAATTATGAAATTTTTCTTTCTTGAATGGAATTATTATTATTTTTTTAATGCTAAAATCCAATAATACAAATACAAAAGGAGGCATAACCTTAATTACAAATTGAATACATACAATTTTTTATGAGGAGAGTACAAAAAAAGACTACTCAAACTACAGTTCTGGTTCCAAAATTAAGGAAATGTTGCATTATAGTTCCGTTCCAATTTTAAATTTTATTCGAAATTGAATATTACGGTTCGATTTGATTCCATGGTTCAATTTGACGATTTCACCAATTTTTTTGTCTACTCCAGTCATCCAAGCATTTCAAAACCTTAAAATGCATTGCAGCATGATTCATCTTACCATATTAGTTGGCCAAAAACTAACACCTTTGATTAAGTATTTTCAGAATAATTTTTTATTTTTTGAAAAAAAAAATTAAAAATATGTTTTTATTGGCTATTTTAAAAACGTGTTGATTTTTTATTTTTTTGAAAATTTGAAAACTGAACCTAAAATAGTCTGTCGACGCGGACTGTCGCAATGTCCGAGGTGCACTACACACCTATAAAGGCTATAAGCTATAAAGGCACCCGTCATTTTTGACAGTTTAGCATCGCCAGTCACGAACTGTAAAGAGCGGGAAAAACACGAGACAAAGAATTTCAGAAGTTCTTGTTCGATAATGTCCTCTCTCTCTCTTTCTCTCTAGATACATACATATATATATATATATATATATATATATATATATATATATATCGAGTTAACGGCTTCTTTCTTTGCTCCATTACCAAGTACTGGTTGCAAAAACCAAACCCTTTTGATTTCAAAACTAAACAACAACAATGGCGGACACTTCAATCGAAGTCCCCCTCCCTCCATCGGTGGAAGCAATGCTCCATAAGATATGCGTTCAACAGTCGAAACCACCGCCAGACATGCGTGCGAGACAAGAGCTCTATTCGCTCGGCGAAAAAGCTTCTCTTGACCTTCTCAGAACAATCTCTGCTTGCAAGATTCAAACTCTCACTGGTTTCATTGTTCACATGGCCAAGAAGCACCGTAATGGCGCTACTCAAGAAAGCTTCTGCATGTCCCCGCAGAAACAAATTTCACCCAGTTGTTCAACTTCCGGCAATGTCCAATGTACCTCTCTCCTCCTCAAAATTTTCTCTGTTGACGTTGATTATTATATTTCTGAGA
Organism: Cornus controversa; assembly: GCA_026545225.1. Taxonomy (NCBI): domain Eukaryota; kingdom Viridiplantae; phylum Streptophyta; class Magnoliopsida; order Cornales; family Cornaceae; genus Cornus; species Cornus controversa. The sequence goes on from CM048851.1 coordinate 45,665,614, forward strand.
ATGTTGGGTTTTTAGGGTTTGCTTTTGTTGCTTCTTCCAAAAAACTCCATGCGTTGCTCAAAAGAAAAATTTTCCCCACCTTCACAGCTTCTTACAGTTTAGATTCCCCCTCTCAAAACTTGTGCCTTGATTGTTTTGATGGAAAACTTTACGGATATGTTATGGTTTTCATTGTAATTACAGTTCTTCCATTCTATGTTGCTCAATTTTAGAAATTAAGTATCTTCGAGCTTCTTAGAACCCTGTTTGGTTTGAGGAAAGGGCGCTCCCTGCATATAAACTTTCCCAAGAATTTCTGGTGTATCTATGTGTTTAACACACAAATATATAATACATCCGTGAGTATTGGAATTGGATATACATATATACATATAATTATATTTATATAACGTACTGTATGCGTTTTTGTGCTTTTAATCACCTATTGAAGTGACCAATTGTGCAACCACGTGGAGTTGCCAGAAAGCGAGATGTGGCTGATCACACTTAGCAGTTGGCATTTTTAAGAGACAAAATACTGGGATAAAACCGAAATTTACTCTACATATGGTCATGGTTAAGGCTAAAGTTGGATGTTGGGCAGATACAACGTAAAATAGCTAAGAAGCTAAGCATCGGTTCATCAAATCCTGAAACCCCTAGAACAAAACACTGCATATTTTAGTACTATTTTTTGTTTTCTATGTTAAATGATATTTTTATGTAACATAGAATGTTCAACATAAACACTTTTATTCATTTTGAAATATTAATGCAATAAAAGCAACATAATATGAGAGACAATAATCTTATATTATTAACATATATTTTAGAATAATGTTCAACCAAAATGTCATGTGTTCCACTTGTGTACTCACTATTCAGAATAGTCCATTTAATATAGTTTGGGACCATTAACAACGCAAAATTGTAGGAAACAGTTGACAGTGGTTGGAAGAGGCTGAGGCAAAAGTGGCTCTCATTTTTACAATGAAAAGCATGATCCACACCTGAGGAGAGTTTTGTTTCGAGGAGTTTTGCAAAACCTTGCAGTGGCTTTTGGCAGGACCTAGAGCAAATAGGCTTGTATTAGACAACGTAAGGGTTAGCCCAGATTAATCCCATGGCACGAGAGACGCCCTCAACATGCTGTCAGCCATCTTAGATATGACAACTCAAAGGCACATGGATTTAACGATGTGTTCACCTAGTTAATCACCAATGACAACTGTAGCTTAACCTTTTACTCCATCAATTTGGCTAGTTGTTCAGCCTTACTTGCCATACTAGGTTTGCAACATGTAGTCCTACTAGAGTGAGATGGGAGAAATCGAGGGAAGTTCCTTCAGCAAGTGTATTGGAAGAAACCTAATTGTCCTTTTTGTCCAGCAGTTGCCATCATTGGAGCCTGGGTAACAACTTTCGGACAACAATGAGTGAATCCTCCCTTGGATTGGTAAACTGTAATACCCCGCTCCAACACATGGTATGATATTGTCCGCTTTGGGCCATAGCCCGCACGGTTTTGCTATTGGGTTTAACCCAAAAGGCCTCATACCATTTGAAGAGAACATACTACATATAAGCACATCCCCTTTTCCACACCCAGGCGAACACCCAGGCGATGTGGGATTGAGCACCTCGTACCCTGTCAGTGTGGTAGCTCAGCCCAGTGTCTGTCTTCGCACCCGCCCACTCACACCCTTCCACAAGGGTTACTACATAAACATCTTCGAACATGGCATAATCACAGCCAGAAATGTTGGTTAATAAAGAGCAGTTTGTAGAATTTCTCCAGGAGTAGTTGGTTTGGCCCCAAGTCGAATAGATCATTCTGAATGAGTTGACCAAGTAGATTCTGTAGAGAGTATAAATTCTGAGATTCTGTGATCTTTTTGGGAGATGGAACCAAATTTAAGTAGAGCACATTGGACGCTTATAATGTAATGTAGTGATGATGGCCCTAAGGGTTATGTCATGGTGAAACTATTTATAAATATTCTTACGGGCACAACTTTCACCAGATACATCAACTTGTTAACAAATTCGGTCTATTCTTGGTTGCAATTTGAAGAGACAATTTCGGTCTATTCTAAGCTCCAAAAAATTTCTTGGAGAATCCTTAAAAATTCATTGTGAGATCACGTAGGAGGATTTGACATTACTGTCATCTGACCCTGCTGATGTTGAAAATGTCAAACTGGTCCAAAAACGTGTTGGGATTGTGGCTGAGAAAAAAGTTTGAAGTGATGGAGTTCTGACACATTGGTGTTGGTCTTTAGGTGCTCAATATGAGCGTACCCTCCTAGAAAAACAATAAAGAGGAAGCTCCTCCAGGGAATCTACTATGGGGTCCCTAACTACAAGATTCACACTGCATAAGCTGACTTTAGCCTAGAAATTGATATGGCCAAAATCGCTGTTAGAAAGCCTTGCACACTGGTGAGTCTTGGACTTCTAGCTTATTCAAGAGAAGCACATTTCGGATTGGAAAGCAGTATGGCTTTGACATTTTAAAGATGGAACAGATCTTTGGCCACAATTTTGTTGAAAAAAACATGATGTTGCCAGGAGATATAAAATCCATTTAGATAGCCAGCTGAAGGACAAAGAAATGTCATAGTAATTGGCATCATTTGACTAACAATCGTGTTGTTTTCCTGTATATCATGTTGAAAACCCCTAGGAATGTCATGGTGTTGACAACACCACTCCCTTCAAATGTTGATGTGAATTTGATTGGCGGACTTATTAAACCTCTCCAATCCCAGAGAGAATAGGTTGATCTGTGGAAATTTCTTTTGTAAAATATTTATGCCATATGTAGTCCTAGTGGAAGGTTGTTGGATGCGGGCTTGCATCGATCATGGTCTTAAGACCCTGCATAAATCTAGTAGCTTGATAAATTTGGTTGTACAATCAATATTAACTCAAGAGACTGGTAGTAATGATATTTTGATGTACCCTACCGCATATAAATAGTGTTATGCATGGATGCATTAGTATTCAAATGCTATCGCTGGTCTTTTCCTTTGTTGTCACCGAAAGTCTATACATGTGGCTTACAAGGAGGAGGTAGTGGTTAGTCATCTTCATCTTGTATAAGAGATGGAAGGAAGGTCCCTGCTCTTAAATCTCTGTGCTTCTGGCTATTCACTAAACGCTCATTAAGGACATAATGGAGGCAGAACTGCAGAAAATGCCCTCTATTGCAAGTTTACAGCTTTGCTGTATATGCAATGGTCACTGGTGATTTTGCAGTTTGATTTTCATAATGCACACAGTAATCTTGGAGTTATATTTTGTTTCTATCAGTATGCAGATATGCTTTCTCTACAGCTAATTAAAGATGCATGTTCATAGTTTTTTACTAAATTTATCCAGATAATTAGAGTTGAAAGAAAAACATTTCGTCCTGGAGAATAAATTATTGGAGTGATTTAATCCTTGATAGAAGATTGATAGGAGTGATTTATAGGATTGATTTTAGAAATCCTCCATCAATGTATTTTCCTTATTTATCACTTGTATTCTTTCACTTATAAATAGAGGTGGTCATTGGAAACAAAACTAAGAGAGAGTACAATAAAAGTGATGTAGCCATTTGGGCTTTGTGTGCCGTGGATGTAGGTCGTAGTAGTCGAACCACGTATATCCTTGTATTATTCCATTATTTATTTCTCTCTTTAATATTTAATTTTATCAACATGTCCTTTAGAAGATTTCTCTTGCAGTGGTGACAGCTACTCAAAACTAGCTTATGCTCCTTTTTCTTAATAATTTTTTTGTTTTGTGTTGTGTCTTGGGCATTCTATATATACACATTTGTGCAAATTCTAGTTTCTGATTTTTGTTAGATGTATAAAAACTCGTTCAAGTTTTCAACAGTTTCATTTTCAACTAAGAAATAGTATTGACACTTTTTGTGGACCCAGATGGCTATAGTCCTCACTCACCAATCCCAAAGGATCTGGTACACTCCCCCTCTTGGAGATTGGACAGGGCAAACATGATGAAAGAAAGTGACCCGGTAGTGGTCCTCAGTGAACTTGAATTCAGGAAAGCGTTTCTAATATTAAGTTACATTGGGAGGTAATTTTATTTTATCCAATTAAAAGTTGTGGTACATTATTAGTTTCAGGTTGTAAAAATTGTGTTGCTTTCATACACAGGAACAGGCTAGAGAATGTTATGTCTGCCGATGACATTCTTCAACTGAAAGATATGCCTATGGGGCCTTTTGAGCGTAAAGTTTGGACTGACTATGGCCAGCAATACTGTGATGTAGTGGATCGAGTGAAGGTCAACGCCAAGTTTGAAAATTATTTCTCTTGCAATGGTTCTATTTCTCAGTTTGATGCCTTCAAGTTGATAAATTGCGCAAATAGACTCGTGTCAATTAAATAACCGAAGAATCCCATCCTAGTTTGTTTATAGTTCTTTTGTTTGCTCTATACTCTTATGTCATATTTGATGTTTCTGGCTTAAAGTGGAGACTCTAAATATTTCCTATCATTCTATCTTATTATTTCGGTAGTGGTGTTGTCCAGTTGATCAATTAGGTTACCACTATTGACAAATTTTTTCATAGTCACACTGGTCTACCTTTGTCCTGGTGGCTTTGGGTCTTAACTCCCAAGCCTCAGGTCAAGGTTTCAAGACTGGTAGAGAGAAGAAAGATTTTTTTTTTCTAGTCATGCGTATCAAATACATCCATAAAGTATTTCTGAAAAATGTAGAAATCATTTAACAGGTCATACCAGTAAAATAGAATATAACGACTTTCTGTTTGAATTGGTTATAAATTCTAAAGGAAACCTAGATGATAGTGCACTGGTCAAAAGAATATATTGTCTTTGTTAAATTGGCAGCTGCATATTATGTATGTTTTCTTGACATGCAACACTGAGTACCATGTATAAGATTTGTGATTTAATATCTCATGTACTTCATCTCGGAATTCTTTTCAATATTTCAGTGAGTTTTTCATGTTTTTGAATAACATAATGCCAAATGTCTGATAGTATATCTCCGTGAATTAAATTTCATTCTCTGTTAATGAAGATTAGCATTTAGTTTACGATAATTGATGTTTTTAACGTAAACTTCTTGGTTTTTAATGGTTCACTAAATATCAAAATATAACTTAAGCTTAAAACCCATATATTGTGCCCCCCAAAAAAAGAAAGAAATAAAAAGAAATTTAGTGGTTTGACTTAAATGAGTCACGGGTTACTTTGTGATGTAAGATAGGTAATACTGTCCATAACATTGGTTTATGTAGTCGTTAAGGAAGCATTCTTGTGTCAAATACGACTGCGTTTTATTTTCTTGTTCACTTGCAGTATCTTGACTGGGATTCTGAAAAGACGTATCTCTATCACTGTCATGTTTATCCAGATGGAAGTTACATTTTCAAGGTTTGTATTTCTACTTTATTGTTCAAACTTCATTCCTTCTAGAATTAGTAATTTCTGTTTCTTTCTGCCCCTGTGTACTCAAGACATTGGGTTGTTTTTGTGCTTATTGTGCATACTCCAGCCACTGCTAGTTTGAATTAAATTGTCTATATAATGATTTGTATGGCAACGGAAACTAAGGAAACTTATGTTTTCTCCTCATTGACTGATATGGATTCCACTATGGTATATTATTCATTTATTATGGAAGACATGTTGCTATTTAATTTATGGTGTCATTCAGACTGTGGGAGTTCTTTTATATCCTCAGAAATACACTTGCAGACATACACAAGACACACACACAAACAGAGTTGGGTGGGGGGATTTTACTCTTTCATGCATCAGTTAGGAAGAGTGACATGGCCATATTGAGGGAAATGCTAGGGAATGGGGAAGACTAAAATTAGCATGGGTAGTGTTAGTAATGAAAGATATGATAACATGTTGTTTGATTGAGGCTATAGCGAGGGAAACTTTGGATTCGTCTAGCACAACCCAAGTAGTTGGGAAAAGACTTTGTTGAGTTGAGTTTCTCTCTCTCTCTCTAGGGGGTGGTGGGCTTTACTTGCTTTGCTTCTTAACTTTTGCCAAGCCACTGTGGGAACATAAACAAAAGATACATCTATAAACAGAAACTTGACTGGAAAGGATCTGGTATTATGTGTAGAAGGAAAGAGCATCATAGTTTCCCTGTGTGTGCATAAGTTTCTTTCTTTATATGTGTGTGTGTGTGTGTGTTATTTTCTCTGATCTGAAGTAAGAATTATAGGTTTTAATAATTTTTCTAAGCTAAGTGGGTACCATTAAATGTTTGGACTCACCTGCATTATGTAAAGCCTGGGTGTGTAATTGATTAGATTGCACAGGCCACAGTTAGGCAAATATTTGTAATGAAACTGCAATATTAACTTGTAAAGTAATAAATTAGCATCGGTATATATGATTTGATAAATTCCAATTTGAACTCATTACATTTTCTGAAGTTTAAATGTCAGAAAGTGTAAGATAAGATGACTCTGATGTGACCTATCATACATAAAATGTTGGCTTCTATTATTATTCTTTCTTATTTCACACAATTATCATATTAAAATCACTACTTTAACTTTGTAAACTAATTAAATGACATGAATGCCAAGCAAAGTTACATATAACCCTTAATACAAGCTAAAGTGGAATGAAAGGGATGCTTGGATTACCTCAAAATCAATCTGAGCCCTGCCTTGTTTACCAACTGAGCCTAAAAGTCAAGCTTGAATTTGGGACCTTTTGAGTCATAAGAATGAGGGTGAATCAACTCCAAGGTAACCCACTAGCTGATCATAAATGGCTCGGCTAATTTCCCTAACTGGATGCCTCTTTAAAATGCTCAAGACTATTTAAAAACCATCTGCCTCAAACACTTGAAATGTTATGACTTAATCCAACAAATATATTAAGCTCTTACACTTTCCTTTACTTGCGCCCCATTACGCATGTGGATAGACATACATAGAGTGTAAATAGACTTGGATGAAGGGACAGATGCAAATGGGGGGGATTCTTGAATCTATGACCTTGCTGAACCAGAGCTTTGATTCATGTTAGATAATTACTTACACTAATAGCTAAATATATTGAAGAGTGGCTACATTGTGTATCAAATTCTCACAGGAATCACTGCAGATCTGAACAAAAGCCATCAAGCATTTGTAACCCATATATTTCGTGTTGTTGTTTGGGTGACACTGAGATTGTTATATCAGATGGGACTTGGGAAAGTTGAGTTCCTGACTATCGATAGTCAGGTGCCTAAGCTATGCCAGACTAATGATTTCCTAATATTCAAATTTATTATTATTATTTAAAGGCTTAAGATGTGGAATTTGATCTTTACATATACAGTAAGTAAGATTGTGTTACAACCTTAATTTTCCAGACAAAATGTTGATGCACACACCTCAAAGCATGTTAAATTGTAAGTCCAAATTAGATAGATAAGTAAGAAGTTGATAAGTGATCTTATTAATTGCTTGTGCAACTGCCTTGGCAAAAGGCGTGGTACATTACATGTAGTCACCTGATATTTTGACAACGATATTTATAAGTGATTTGGGGAACCAAATATTAAGAATTTAGGGATTAATCTTTTGTGCAATTGTGATTAAAATATTTTCAGCACAACTAGGGTCATGCATTCCTCTTGATCTTTGGAGCATATTTTCTATTTCTGCTTCAAAAATGAATCATTTTATTATCAAAACAACTGACAGTCACTTACTCGTATATGCATCCAATATGACTTAATAGTCCCATACTAGTTAGGCTCTTATTGTTCAATATCCTTGCCAGTTATTCATTTGAGAAGATAAACGGTTACTACTTTCGTTAGTTCCTAACATCACAGACTGTTTCAACCTGCACATTATGTATTTAACATTTTTACTACAAGCAATATCAGCACAAAATAACTTAGAGTCACTTACTTGCATATGGATCCGATATGACTTAATAGTCCCATAATACTTGGACTCTTATTGTTCAATATCCTTGTCTGTTCTTCATTGAGAAGATAAACCGTTGCTACTTTTCTTAGTTCTTAACATCACATTGACAGACTGTTTCAACATGCACATTATGTATTTAACATTTAATTTTTAGTATTGATATTGCTTTTTAATACAAGCAATTATAATGTTAATTTATCATTCTTGCTTTCTTATTTTTATTGTCTGTCACACCATTGTCTTTATAATTCAGGGCCCGTATCTGAAACCAACAGGAACTCACTTACAAAGGGAATTAGGAGATGACAATGTATTGCTTGTCAAGTTTGCAGAAGAATCCCAAATTTGTACAAATTTTAATTATAGTGCTCGGTTCAACAAGATTGGTGAAGAAGGAATTCTTGTTGGTCTGAGGCGTTATCGCTTTTTCGGTGATTGTTTTCTCATTCTGTTTGAAGTATTTAATTCTTCAGCCTTGCTTTCCTATAACTCTAAATAGTAATTTTCAATTCTTAATTATCTTGAGACATGATAGTTTTGAGGTAGGTTGCACAGAAAATGTTAGGTTTTTGAGTCATGTGTTGACATTGTCCTACTCAAAACCTTGGTTGTATTGTGTCAAAGTGTCACGAGTCATAAGAGTAGAACCGTTGATGCATATTCTGACAAAAATTCACAAAGAATACGACGATAAATCCACACGCTCAATCACATATCTAGAGCATAGGTAAATGAACTTAGAAAGACAGTAGATAACAAGATTTTGATCTTGGTGAGGCTCAAAATTTATCTTTAAACTTGTTTTTGAAAATTGGCTTTCAAAGTATTGATTTTGAACAGGTTTTGGAATAATATTTTTGATAGGTGAGTCATTCAAACTTTTCCTGGAATTTATTATTATTATTATTTTCCTAGTTGGGGGACTCACTTTTTTGCCCAAAACAGTGCTCGAACCCCTCCCCTCCTCTTTGAGGATGGGGAGGTTATACCATTGGGCTACAAGCCCTTTGGTAAATTTTTATTACTGAACTCCATTAATCCACAATCGGTGGCTCAATCAACCAAGAGCTTCCTAGTAGATGTCAATCAATCGAGTCTTGTGAAAGCTTATTTTTTGGAAAATCTCTCATAATATATGTCTACAACGATTCAACTTACCAAAACGTATGGGCCAAAGCGAATGGGTTACCTATATTTGTTCTAAATATGTGTTTATTTTCTAAGGTGTGGCTACACGCCATTTAGAGAGAAAATCCTTGGGAGAGACATAGATTCCTTGTTTACTCATAGGGTGTCCTTTAATTTCCTTGAGTGTTTAAAAAGGAGAAGTATATCAAATTACCAAGGCAAATTGTTAGAAATATAGGAAGAATATATATTGAATTGATATTGATAAAGAATACATAAAAGCCTATTTATAGGAACATAATTTTCGAGACCAAGTTTACTTAGGAGATAAGAAACCCTAGTCCTACATGAATTAGGAATCCTAGATGGATTAGGATAGAAAGTAACATAATTTTAAATATATTATCTAACATCCCCCTCAAACTCAAGGTGGGTTATATGAAACCAACTTGAGTTTGAAACAAAATCTTGAATGCATGCAGTTTGACGGAAGCCAAGCGATCTGAATTTTTTGGTGAAGACGACAAACAAAAGATGATAATGACAGCCCAACCCACGACAACAATCATTCGATCCAGTCTAGAACAAACAACAAGAGAGCAATCGATTCACGGTGGTAAATGAAGAACTCGTCAAAGAAAAGTGCCATGGCATCACATGCCAAAAAAGGGCCAAAAAATATCCGGAGAACAAAACTCCTGAAGAACAAATCGAGGAACAACAACAGTCTCGTCGCAAGAAGAAAAATTATCTCCGTGGCTCACCGTGGACTGGTGATGATGCGTGCGGTGTTGGAGACGTCACGTGAAACTAGCCGGAGAATATACACCAAAACTGACGGACTAGTGAAACAACCTTATCTTGAACATAGCCACCGAGGAAGAGCTAGGTAATTAAGTTGATGGCTGTGAAACGCAGATGGAAACTTGTATATATGTATATATATAAGGCAGAGAAATGCAAATGGAAACTTGTATATATGTATATATATAAGGCAAAAACTATTTTCTACGATTGACCGCCAGGGATGAAGCTGATGGTGTCATCCCTGACGGTGAGGGCGATGGATAATGAAGACCACCAGTAATTGGTAGGCTCTGATACCATGCTAGAAATATAATAAGAATATATATTGAATTGATATTGATAAAAAATATGTAAAAGCCTATTTATAGGAATATAATCTTAGAGATCAAATTTACTTAGGAGATAAGAAACCCTAGTCCTAGATGAATTAGGAATCCTAGATGGATTAGGATAGAAAGTAACATAATATTAAATATATTATCTAACACAAATCAATGCAACTGATATTGAACAAACGATTTGAACAACTAAGCAGAAGCAAATTTTGTGGATCAAAGTCTATTGACTGGAGTGGATCAAGTGCCTGAAGATTCTGAGTGTGAGTTAAGTTACGGTCTATGTCAAAAGCTAACTAGGGGTTTTGTGATGCAGGAACTGTCAACCTAATTGTAACCTTTTTCTCATAGTGGATTGTTCATGTCTAGACTTGATCTCATGATTTTTCCCTGTTTAGGGTTTTCATCTAAAAATTTGTGTGCCTTTGCTCTCTTTTTAATTTCATGTTTATGTGATTGTGTGATTGAATAAGACTATAGGGAATAATTGAAACAAACTAAATTCAAATCATAATCAGCAAGAATTTAGTGAATAACTAAAATTTGAAATTAATAGCCATCATACCTATTCACGTCCGTCTAGATCTAATTTACCATTCTCACTCTGACCTAATCAGAGCCTCGGGTAACGATCACTTAGTACACTTACGCTCATGGACAGTATGTTGTACTCATTTGATATACATGTGTCAACACTTTCTAGTTCTTTTTTTTAAGTACTTTTTTGCTGGTCTTTGTAAGCATCAAACCTTGTTCAATTTTCCTGCTTTAAAGTTTAAATAAAAATTTCTTGCGGCCATAATTCGTCCTTCTCATAAGCCATGTTACATGGGACTCGGGTAAGTGTGTCGAGTGTAGGTATGTGTCCAGGTGTCAGATGTATCAAATCTTTAAACAAAAGGACACATGGACATTACTAAAAACTCATATTATTTAATATTTTCTTTTATTTTCTGGAGCTAAACAACATTTTTATGGATGTTGGAAATCCGATTGTATTTCTATTTATTATAGGTTTATTACCTTTTTTCTCTTTCCTTAAATAGAGGCTTGATGTGTTCCTTAAATTAAGGATTTTCTTGATTTAAGGCTCGATGTACTCCTTAAATTAATGTGTTCCTTAAATTAAGGATCTTCTTGATTTAAGGTTCAATGTACTCCTTAAATTAATGTGTTCTTTAAATTAAGGATCACCTTGATTTAAGGCTCGATGTACTCCTTAAATTAATGTGTTCCTTAAATTAAGGATCACCTTGATTTAAGGCTCGATGTTCTCCTTGTATACATATATAAAGGATGGCTTGTCTCATTCAAAGCTAAGCCAATTTACTCATATTCTTTATTTTATATTTCTCAATTTGGAATCAGAGCCTCAAACCCACGCCTCTCCTTTTTCTCTCTTTCTTTCACCGACTCCTTCCCTCTCTCTCTATCTCTACCTTGTCATAAGGCTCTCTTTTTCAGGCTGCCATTGTAGTAGTCCTAAGGGGAGCTTATCTCTTCTAAGCTCGACCCCTGTAGGGGAATGCCCTTAGTGTTTCTCATGTACTCAGGGTCAAAAGGTGTCTTTACAACTATTTAGGGCTGCCGGGATATTCGGCAGCATTTTTTTCAACCCGCCGTGTCTCCGGCTACTTGAGTTGATCAAATTCAGGTTTATCTATACTTTCCTTGATATTATTGGTGATCTATTGAATTGTTTAATATTATGGCTGAAACAAGTAATAATAAAGAGACTCTCTCTTCGGCACAACACACACCGGCTCAACGAGTTACTAGTGTGCTATTGAATGGCCGTAATTTTGCCTCCTGGTCTCGTTCCTTCTGCCTTTATGTTGGTGGAAAAGGTAAAACAGGGTGGCTTTTGGGAACTGAAAATAGGCCAGATATTAAAGATTCTAAATATGCTTTGTGGGATATGGACAATTGCACTATTTTAGGATGGATGTTTAATGCCATGGAGGAACGAATTTATAATATATTCATGTTTTATGACTTTGTTTATGACTTGTGGACTGCTTTGAATCAAATGTATGCTCATTCTAGGAATGATGCTCGTATTTTTGAGTTATACCAGGATATTGCTAAGGCCTCACAGGAAGGCCTCAATTTGTTCGTGGCTGATTATTTTGGGTATTTTTGAGATCTCGTTTGGAGGAACTGGCTCAATATGAGCCTCTGAGTGATTTTTCTTCTGAGGCAGCCTCTCTTCTTGTCAAATGTCTTGACCGCCAGCATACCTATCAATTTTTGATGGGACTACGTCCAAAATTTGAAGCACTTAAGTCTCAGATCTTGACCGCCAGCATACCTATCAATTTTTGATGGGACTACGTCCAAAATTTGAAGAACTTAAGTCTCAGATCTTGAACTCATCACCAATGCCATTCTTGTTGGAAGCCTTTGCTACTGTTGATGGTGAAGAACGCCGACACCGTTTACTTCAGCCCTCACTTGTTCCTCCACCAGTGTTTGAGTCTGCTGAGGATAATATGGCTTTTGGAGCGAACTCTGGATCCCGTACTACTGGAGGTCAGAATATTTGTCATCACTGTGGAGTGGTGGGACATATTAGAGCTCGCTGCTTCAAACTTCATCCTGAGTTAAAACAAAAATTTGCTAGGAACCGTGGAACTGGTTCTTCTCGTACTGCTGCTGTCGCAGAGAATGCTGCAACTACTGGTGGACCAACTCTTTTTCCTAGACTGAGTCAGCTTCAGTCTCAGATTGAGCAGATCCAAAACCAACTTAGCTCCCTTACTCCCAAAGTTGGTATTCCTCCAGCTGCTCCTATTGCCACTATTGCTACAGGTACTCCTACTGCATTTTATGTTAAGGCAAAGCAACCTATTTTGGTTTTGGATTCCAGGGCAAATGATCACATGACTGGTGAGTTATCAGTTTTTTCTTCCAGTGTCACCCCTGTTACCCAATCTGTGTGTCTTGCGGATGGCTCTACATCTTACATTCAAAGTAAGGGTGATGTTTGTCTGTCTCCGGATATTACTCTTTCCTTTGTCCTTCATGTACCTAAATTTGCTTGTAACCTTTTATCGGTTAGTCGGCTTGCAAAAAATCTTCAATGTGCAGTTATATTCTTACCGGATCACTGTCTTTTGCAGGACCTTCGTTCGAAGAAGATTTTTGGCAGGGGTTATGAGCGTGATGGACTTTACTACTTTGGGGAACCACCAGGAATGGGTCTTCAAGTTTCTGTCTTACCTACTTCTAGTACTTTTGATGTTTCTTTTCGCACTTTAAGTTTATGGCATGCTCGTTTGGGGCATGTAAACTTTTGGTATTTGTGTTTGTTGTTTCCTTCCTTAAATAAAGCATGCATAGCCCATAAGTTTCATTGTGAAGTTTGTGAGCTTTCTAAACATACTAGAACTAGTTATATTTCTCATATGAGTCGTGCTCCTAGTATGTTTGATCTTATTTATTATGATATTTGGGGTCCTTCACCAGTTATTGCTTTCTCTTGACATCGATATTATGTAACATTTATTGACGATTATTCTCGTTGTACTTGGGTTTATTTACTGAAAAAGAAATCTGAGGTGCTTCCTTTATTTACCCAGTTTCTCTAAATGATCAAAACTCAGTATAACACTATTGTTCGTAATATTCGTTCTGATAATGGGCGTGAATATGTTTCTAATGAATTCCGGACTGAACTTATTAACAAAGGAATTTTACATCAACTCACTTGCCCCTACACTCCTGAACAAAATGGCGTATCTGAAAGCAAAAATCGTCATCTTATGTCTGTGGTCCGCTGTCTTTTGCGTGGCATGAATGTGCCTAAATTCTATTGGCATATGGCTGTTCTTACAGCTTCGTTTTTGATTAATCGTACTCCCAGTCGAGTTTTGGATGGTAAGGCCCCACTTCAGATTCTTCAGCCTGATTATACATTGTTTCCCCTTATGCCTCGTGTTTTTGGTTGTACTTGTTTTGTTCATAACCGTAGCCCTTCTCGTCATAAACTTGGTGATAAATCTGTTAGGTGTATTTTCTTGGGGTACTCTTCTATGTCTAAGGGCTATCGTTGTTATGATCTTGTGGCCAAACACATGTACCATTCTCTTGATGTGACATTTCATGAAACTATTTCTTTTTATGATACTAGTTCTGTGATACAGGATTCTCTTTCTTGTGCTCCGGCAATGGAGATCTCTCCTATTGCCCGTCCTATTCCTATCTTTGACAATCACCCAATCCTAGAATTTCTCCCATGCAAGGTTCTCATCCTCCTTTGCAGGTCTACTCTCGTCGCCATCACACTGAATCTCCTCTGCCAAACTCATCTTCGGATGCGGGTCCAGGTAACTCTCCTTCTGTGGCTCCTACCATTCCTGAGCATACATCTCGTTACCCTACTCCTGTTCGTCACCCTCCTACTTGGTATGGTTTCTCTCAAAGCACTGACCATCCTATTTCCCAGTATGTCTCCTATGATGGCCTTTTAGGTACATAAATAGCTTTCCTAGGCAAGATTGGGTCTATTTCTATCCCTCGATCAGTGACAGAGGCCCTCCAAGATCCCAATTGGGTGTTTGCTATGACAACAGAAATGGACGTTTTACAACGTAATAATACATGGGAATTGGTTTCTTTGCCTGCTGGGGAAAAGACAGTTGGTTGCAAATGGGTCTTTACGGTGAAATTCTTAGCCGTTGGTTCTATTGATCGGTATAAGGCTCGATTGGTGGCAAAAGGCTTTACTCAGATCCCAAGTAAAGACTTTAGTGCTACCTTTGCTCCTGTGGCAAAGTTGACGTCAATGTGACTGCTTGTCTCCTTGGCTGCTGCACATTCTTGGCCCCTTCATCAGTTAGATGTCAAGAATGCATTTATTAACGGAGACTTACTTGAGACTATATATATGAATCCACCCCCTGGATTTCGGGCTGAGGGGAGTATGCTGGGAAAGTTTGTCGGTTGCAGAAGTCTCTTTATGGTCTGAAGCAATCTCCTAGAGCATGGTTTAGTCGTTTTAGTGATGTTGTGCTATCTATGGGTTTTGTGCGCTGACCATATTTGCTTTATTCAACGTCACTCTGATGGTCGTTGCATTATATTATTAGTGTATGTGGATGATATTATTGTCACAGGGGATGATACTTCAGGGATTGCTCAGGTAAAACTTCATCTTCAAAAGTCCTTTGATGTGAAGGACTTAGGTCCTCTTCGGTATTTTCTTGGAATTGAGGTTGCTAGATCTCGTCATGGTATTTCCTTATCTCAAAGGAAATATGTTTTGGATCTTCTTCAAGATACTGGCATGCTTGGGTGTCGACCTGCCTCCACCCCTATGGACCCTAATCTCAAGCTTTTTGTTGAGTCAGGAGAATTACTTCCAGATCCCTCTGTGTATCAACGTCTGGTTGGTCGTCTTATCTACTTAACTAACACAAGGCCCGATTTAACCTTTGCTGTTAGTGTGGTTAGCCAATTCATGCATGCCCCTCGCTCTGCTCATATGGATGCAATCTACCATATTTTGAGATATCTCAAGTCATGTCCCGGTCTTGGTCTATTCTATACCTCAGGAACTCAGTCAGGACTCTCATGCTTTACTGATGCAGACTATGTTGGTTGTAAGACAGATAGACGATCTACTTCTGGCTTCTGTACTTTCTATGGTACTCATCTCATATCATGGAAGAGTAAGAAGTAAGCTGTTGTCTCCAGATCCTCTGCTGAAGCTGAGTACCGAGCCATGGGTCAAGGTATTTGTGAGCTCCTTTGGCTTCAATCGATTCTGGGAGAGATGGGTCTTGTAGAGAAATGTTCTTCAAGGTTGTTTTGTGACAATAAATCAGCCATTATGCTTTCTTCCGTCTCTGTGTTACATGAAAGGTCAAAACATATTGAGGTAGACATTCACTTCATTCGAGAGAAGGTTCAGTCAGGTATCATTAGTCCAATTTTTGTTCCCTCTTCAGAACAGACTGCAGATGTGTTCTCAAAGTCTGTTGGGCCTTCTCTTCTGCAATTAAGGATCACCTTGATTTAAGGCTCGATGTTCTCCTTGTATACATATATAAAGGATGGCTAGTCTCATTCAAAGCTAAGCCAATTTACTCATATTCTTTATTTTATATTTCTCAATTATGGAACATAGTGTTCAACATAAGCATCTCACTCGTTTTGAAACGTTAATTTAATAAAATCAGAATTATTATATATATATTTCTAGGTGCATATGCAGCGAAATGTTTTGGTCACATACCCCATACATTGTCTGGATTTCATGTGTCCGACGTGGGGACTTCAGGTACTTTTGAACATGTAACATAGCCCATAAAAAGTATGTGTGATTGTGTACTTTGGAACAGTCCATGTTTAGGATGATCTTTGCTTATCCATAATAGTAGTGAACGAAGTTTTATCCGGAAAAACTGCATTCTTTTCTTGCAAATTATTGCCACTATAATCTTTCACTTACTGTTATCCAAACCACAGCCAATAATCTAGAATCCTTTACAAATTATAGTAGCCTAATAAAACTTTATGAGCTCGAGTTGATTTTAGATTATCCTATGCTGTCCTTTTATTTATTTATTTTTATCTTTTTAATTTGAGATTTATGTGTCTTGTACTAAGTTGAAACAGATGGAAATTAAATTACAGTATCGATTTGGAGGTAGATGGTTGTCTAATTTTTTTTCTATAAGATTTGGAACAAGCCTTTTCTTAGTTCTCTAGATCTGCCTATAGAGTATAGACAGATCTTGAGTTGTTAATAGCTGGATTATGATACACTTGCACAGATTGTGCCTTTGGCAGCTTGAATCTCGTTTCTCTATTATGTTAGCAACAGCATATTTTTTTGTTCAGGTAATGTCTTTCCATCTTATCTGAGAATCAGATAGACGCCTTTTCTAAATTAGGAAATGGCCTGCTATATTATACTTTTGCTGTGGTTGCTGATAACTTGTAAAATTTACGCATTTTCGTATGTATTTTGAAACTAAACTGTTTAGAATTCCAACATGATAAAGTATTTATGCATATTTCACATGTATGTTGAAACTGAGCTGTTTAGAATCCAAACATGATCTCTCTATCTTTTCCTTTTTTTTCTTTTATGGTTATTCATTAGTGTTTAAAGATGGAGGCAAAGAGGAGAAAAAGAAAAATCCAACTTCATCAAGCGTAAAATGCTACTTTGTTAGAATGGAGTCTATTGCTCCTTGTGATGAGGGGAAACCTTACATTTTGTCTATGAAAACCGTTAGTGAAGCAAGGTGTCTTTTCATGCATGTGCACATGGTGTCCAGCATGGCTAAATATATGGCTAGGTTGGTACCAGTAAGACCTACTTATTCGGTGCCCATTTATGAGAATTTACCACTTGCAAAGCTGAGAACAACTATATTCTATTGGAATGCAGGTTTTCCCTGATTCTATCGAAAACTATAAAGCTTCAAGTTAATCTTTCTTCGGTGCATATTGAAAGGATTGAAGATATACCTTGCCGTGTATAATATTTTTCTTTATCTTTTTGGTTCAATAAAAATTCACTTGCACAATCATTTACTGCTACTTTTTCGTTTTTCCATTTTTCAAGCTAATTCGCTGTATTTTTTTTTTTTTGTGGGGCGGGGTGAATTGCAGGATGAAAATGGCCATGTTATTTGTAATGAAGATAGAGAGCCTCTTATACATACCGATGGAACTGGTTATATTTCAGAAGATTTAGCGTTGATGTGTCGCAAAGATTTTTACAAGGCAAAATATATTACTTGTGAATTTTTTGAGGTACATTTTCATCACTGTTTTCAGCTAAGCATATGTTGTATTAGTAGCTACTTTTGAATTGAGATGCAGCATGTGTATCATTTTGTGCTTTCAGTATTCATATTTTGCTGTTTTGTTGATTTCCTTGGAATCGTTCCTATTTGGTTGCTGGTATTCTGTTCCCATGTAATGTGGTGCATCTATGCTCTATGCTTCTGATACTTTTAGTATTTTATTTTGTCTTTAGAGATTTCTTGAACGTGTCAACTCTGAGGGCAGATCATTAGAATTGAGAGGGTTAGAAGAAGCTCATAGTAGAGACCCGGTACATGTGTATTACTTTTGTTGGTTAATTGTCTTTTATTTTCTTTTCAAAATTTTTAGTTGTTGATGTTATTTTCTATTCTTATTATTATTGTTTCTGACATAAGTATTATCTCTCATTTTCATCTTCTTCCAGCCTATGCTGATACAAGTACGTATATTCATTAATGGTTGTGCTGTCAAGGGAACCCTTCTTGTCAATAGAAAGGTATAATATTTTTTTTCCTTAATCTTTTACTCTTCGCAACAAATAGAATACTTTAATTGTGGTGGGTGCAATCAAAACCCAAGTTTATCTAGACCTGATTTGGCTCTAACGATGGCCCCTTCCCTACCATACCCCAAATTTGCTGCGTGGAGTTGGTCCTTCTATCTCAAACCAATATACCATGATGGCATGTCTTTTTTGTCGCATTCCTGGATAAGAAATTATTCCTCCAATCTTGTCTATATCTCACCTGGCCTCATTAAACATATACAGTATTAAGAGTTTGGATGATTACCGCAAGAAATAATATAGACCAAATTATAAAACAATACATGAACTAAATTTATGATCAAAGGTCAAACCAAATTAGTTAAAGGAAGAGAGGACCAAAAAACTTGAAGTGAACCATATAAAGCACAGAGAGAGAGAGAGAGAGAGAGAGAGAGAGAGAGAAGGTGATGATGTAATGTTTTAACACAATTGTGAGCTTCAATAGTGATGGAGTTGATGACGGTTGGGGGGGGGGGGGTGAGTTGGATGCAACAATATTTTGTAAAGTGACTGATAGGTCCGTAACCCTAGGCTTTTATAGTCAGAGTACACAAGCACCCCAGCTAGACTTAGAGGGTGTGAATAGGTCTTGAAATCTAAATAATGTACTTTAATCAAATTTTAAATTTCAACTATTACAATTAACTGAATATCAAATATCTATCACAAGTACGTAAAAATAGGCAGAGTGTAGAATAAGGACATACCTAGTGCACAAGGCTCCCGCTTAAGCAGGGTCTGGGAGAAGTGGATGTCGACAAGCCTTACCTCCATTTTTGGAGAGGTTGCTTTGGGCGAGGGCACTTGCCATCGCACCAAGGTGCGACTTTTGGCAGAGTGTAGAATAAAAATCTTAAAATTATCCACACATGAACATTGACTTATACGTGGAAATCCCATAGGGCAAAAATCAGGAGACCTAGGGATGGAGATCGTGGGATGTTTCGCACCTATGTCAAGCGTCAACGCAGAGACATCTTATTAGGAATATTTAGTATTTTAATTTTAATTTATTGGATATTTTAGTAATTATGGGTTATTTGTTTTTCTATTAGGATTTGCCGTTATTTTGTTTTCCATTAGGATTTGGCTATAAAAGGCTTTCGTGTAACAGATTATGGTAGCTTTTTGGAATTATTAATATTATTGATCTTTGAATTCTCTCTCTATTTTTTTTCTTCTCTTTTCTTCCATCTCTCCCTTTCTTTTTTCTCTTCTCCTCTCATTTTCTCTTTTGGTTCGTCATCAAGGTATCAGAGCAAAACGACCAAGCACCAAAACAAACACATATATCGACTTTAACATTCTGTCAACCCCGCCGATCATCATCTCCACCATCTACTGTTTACACAGTGACCAAACAAGACTTAACAGTATAAACCCAAAACCTAGCCATATCCACCATCTGCATCAAACCCTATCTCAACATAAACCCGTAACTATACATCAATAGACGAACCCAAGCCAACGACTTTCACCATAGCCTCTGCTAACCCTAGCCAACCTATCAAACACGGACCATCACCATTGAAGCATACCCACCCTCTAAAACTCAAAAACACGCTGAACAAGCACCGCAAATACACCACTGGTCCCTCGCCGTTGAAATCTACACACCAACACAGCCGCTATCATCACCTCACTCTGAATCGTCAACAATTGCCCGTCGTTGTCGCAGAATACATCTTGTTCTTTGTCAGCGACTTCTTGTTATTTTCATTGCTGCATCATCGCCGAACATGTTGTACAAGCCCATCTTCATTGCAGCTTCAGCCGAGATTTCCTGCACTTTCTTAGTGAACTGATTTGGTTGCCGAAAACTTCTGCAGTTTCTTCGCTTTGAGATTGGTAGGGACAAAATCTGATTATTTTTATAACCAGATCTGACCCATATCAGGACCCGGTCCAACACAGCATTAAAGCCAGGTTTCAACCAGATCCAGCAAACATCATATTGATTCGGATCCAGCCTGTCTAATTCAAATTCAGCCCAATTTAAAATACTTCAGTCCAAGCCTGTTTGGATGCAACTTCAGATTCAGTCCAGAACAAGCCCATGCCAGTATAGTCTAGTGCAATAGTAAACCCAAAAAAAAAAGAAGGTAAATTGGACTCGGAAAAGGTACGCTACTCCTTTAAAAATTGTGATTAATCTCTTTTATCCGTTGGTGAGTACATAAATTTGCAAAAGAGCTTCAACTGATTTTCTAAACCTTTACTTTGCCTTTTAAAACCCACAAAAAAAAATCTGATTCCTCAATTTCTCAATTTTACATTGCCATTTTAACCACTTTGAGCCATTAACATTCAAAATTTGGTGTGTGAACTTCACATGATTTGTTTTGTTTGCACTTTTGTTTCTTATTTGAGTATTGCAAAAGTTTATAATTTGATTTATTTCATTCGATTTGAGTTGATATATCGGCAAAATACCTTTTGACCATTGCATGCTCACACCATTCCCATTGAAACCATCATGACAATTCGAGACTTGACTGAGGCCCAAACTGTAATGGAACAAAGAGTTCAAACTGTAGAAGAGGACCTTGCCAGTTCAAAAGAATCAGTAAACCAACTCCATAATGTGATTCAGATCAGGGTGTCCAATTGACTGAAATACTTAAGCCACTTTCCCAGTTGGTAACAATGCTAGAAAAACAACCTGTTGAGGATCAGAGGGGTGAAAATTTTGATTTTCCAAATTTTGCACACGGTCTTAGTGATAGTCAGCAACAGTTTCCTCACACCTAACAGAGGTTACTTCCCACTCCAAGAGTCCCCCAAAATGGTGAAGCTCAAAATCCCACTTTTAGGGAGAGTCGAGTCCAGGGGAATAATAGGGGATCTCCAGTTGTTCACCCACATCGGCTAACAAATCGTAGATATTTGCCAGAGAGTCTAGCGGATATAGATAAGGTTGAGTCCTCTTTAGGAGATGAGTTTAACGATTACCAAAGATCACCTGATCTAGAAGATAGGAATCAGAATAAGGGTAATCGGCACCATCAAGACCCGCATAGAAATTTTTGTAATGATTTTGGAGACATAACGAAAAGGGTCAAAGTTGGTGCACCTAGCTATGGTGGAAGATTAGACCCCAATGCATTCTTGGACTGGCTAGCTGTCATGGATGACTATTTTGATTGGTATGACATGTCTGATAACCATCGTGTTCGCTTTGCCCAGATGAAGTTAGTTGGTTCTGCCAAGCATTATTGGCAAGGAATTACAAGAAATCTCGATCGTCTAGGAGAACCATCTATTACTTTGTGGGCAGAGATGAAGCAAAGGTTAAAAAAAATATATCTTTCAACATATTATAGAAGACAATTGCTTGATCAATGGATGAATATGCGACAAATGTCTTCTAGTGTCTCTGATTACCTAGCTCGCTTTGAAGAGCTTTCTATGCGATGTGACATTCAGCTATCTCTCGAGGTAGTAACAATCCGACTCAAAGAGATTACACTTTTAAGGGTACAGAAGTTGCAATCTCAAGCTCCTGTCAAAGTGCGAAATTGAGTGTTTTAATTGTCATGGCGAGGGTCATATTGCTTCTTGTTGTCCACATCGTACATTGACCCTAGGCAATGAGATAGAGGATCCTACCCTCGACAACGATGTTAACCAGGTGGTTGACCCCTTAGGATTGTCAGGTTTTGAAGAGGAAAATGAGGAAGATTGGCGAAATGGCAACTCCCGCATCAATGTCTTGAGGTGCCTCTTATCGATCCCTGTGGGGAATGATGATTGGAAGCGCACTAGTATTTTTCACACTTTTTGTCAAATGGGGGAAAAAGTTTGTAAAGTCTTCATTGATGGAGGAAGTACTCTGAATGTGGTGTCAAAATCAGGAGTTGCCAGGATGAAGCTTAAACTTGAACCACATCCACACCCATACAAGGTAGCTTGGGTGGATGAGACTTCCTTACCAGTCACAGAGAGATGTTTGATCCCAATTTAGATAGGTGACTATATTGACCAGATATGGTGTGACGTCTTACCTACAATGGATGTTGCTCATGTACTCTTAGGTCGCCCTTGGTTGTATGATTTGAATGTGACCAACAATGGAAAGGAGAACACCTATGTCTTCAAGTATATTGGAAAAAATATAACTCTCAATCTTGCAAAACCCATTGAAAAAGACAAAGGATGTAGGCTTTCCCTTCAACCCTCTAAGAAGAAGCAACTTCATCTTCTAAATGGGAAGAATTTTGAAAAAAAAGGCAAAGAGTCTGGTTTCATGCTAGCCCTTGTGGCTAAAGAAGTTTCTTTAGTTCCATCTGATATGGTAGTAACTTCACCATCTGAAGTCACTAAATTGCTAGTGGATTTCCAAGATGTGATACCGGAAGAGTTACCAGATGAGTTGCCACCTATGCGGGATATCCAACATGCCATTGATCTAGTCCCAGGATCACAATTGCCAAATCTTCCACATTATCGCATGAATCCTAGGGAACGTGTTGAGATGAAAAGGCAAGTTGATGGACTATTGCATAAAGGTTTCATTTAAGGTAGTCTAAGTCCATGTGCAGTTCCTACACTTCTAACTCCTAAGAAAGATGGCTCATGGAGAATGTGTGTGGATAGTCGTGCCATTAATAAGATCACTGTCAAGTACAGATTTCCTATTTCTCGTCTTGACGACATGTTGGATCTAGTGGCAATCTCCCAATGGTTCTCCAAGATTGACTTGCGCAGTGGGTATCATCAAATCCGAATTAGGCCTGGCAATGAATGGAAAACTGCCTTTAAAACTCAACATGGATTGTATGAATGGTTAGTCATGCCTTTTGGACTGTCCAATGCTCCTAGTATATTTATGAATGTTATGACTCAAGTTCTTCGTCCATTCATAAGAAAATTTTTGGTAATTTATCTTGACGATGTATTAATTTTTAGCCAGTCTCAGAGAGAGCACTTAGGTCATCTTAGTCATGTTCTTGAGATTCTGAGAGATGAAAAGTTATACGTGAATCTCAAGAAATGTTGATGCAGGCTGGCTTGAAAGAAAAGGAGAGAGAGGGGAAGAAGAAGAGAGAAAGAGAAGAACAGAAGGAGAAGAGAAATCTCAAGAAATGTATTCAATAATAATCATCAAAAAGTACCGTCACAATGTATTAGCTATCCCTATTTATAGGCAAAACAATAACCCTAAAAGGAAAATAAGAGTCCTAAATAAATAAGGAAAATACATATAAAATAAAATAAATCAAAATCATCCTCTACGTCTACGCTTATAGTAAGTGCGTAGACCATCCGGCTTAGGATCTCCATCAATTCTCCCCGACTGAGAAGAACTCTCCTCTGGAGAGTAAAGCTCGTGATATTGCTCCAAAAGGTCTGGGTCAATACGACGAAACTCCTCCTCTGTGATCCAGGTATCATCTGTATCCGAACGATCTCTCCAACGAACAAGGTATCGCTGACAACCACCCTGATGAGAAGCAATAATCTGATGGTCAAGTACGTCTGCAATCTGATCTGTACTCCGTGGCGGAATCGCTGGAAGAACTGGCAATGGTGATGATGAAGATGCATCTCCACCTATGGGGGTACCTGTCGGAAATGCAGGAGGCTCAAAGGTGCCTCGGTAAGGAAACAAGTCCTCTATATTGAAAATTGGACTAATACCCATATCAGATGGTAAGTCAAGTAAATAAGCATTAGGTCCCAACTTACGTATGATACGAAATGGGCCAGAAGCACGAGCATGCAATTTCTTGAAAGAGTTTTTAGGATAACGCTCTGGGCGTATACGAACCATAACATAATCTCTTTCATTGAATTCCTGATTCCTACGATGAGCATTAGCAGCAATTTTATAATTTTCATTACTTAAAGCAATTTTCCGTTTTATATCGGCATGAACATCACGGATGTGCTGGGCGAAGGAATCAGCAGACTCAGAAGGACGGGATTTAGGTGGCAATGGAATAAGGTCAACAGGCTGGCGAGGAGAAAATCCATACACAATCTCAAATGGACTCTTACCGGTAGTCCTATTGACAGAGCTATTATATGCAAACTCAGCTGTTGGTAACAAGGAATCCCATATGCCCGGGCGTTCTCCAACTAGACACCTAAGCAAATCTCCTAGGCTTCGATTAATGACCTCGGTCTGACCATCAGTTTGGGGGTGAAAAGCAGAGGAGAATTTCAGATTAGTCCCTAAAAGTTTCCAAAGTGTCTTCCAAAAATAACTCACAAATTTCACATCCCTATCAGACACAATGGAAGTGGGTAATCCATGAAGCCTAACAATTTCCTTAAAGAACAACTTAGCCACATGCGAGGCATCTGCTGTCTTGCTACAAGGAATAAAGTGTGTCATCTTGGAAAACCTATCTACAACCACTAAAACAGAATCATGTCCTCTAACGGTTTTGGGCAATCCTAGGACAAAATCCATGCTAAGATCTTTCCATGGCGTATGTGGGACAGGCAAAGGTGTATAAAGTCCAGTGTTCCTCTTCCTAGCTTTAGCTAATTGACATGTACGACACTGGGAAACGATCCTAGCAACATCACCCTTTAAAGACGGCCAATGAAATCTGTCCTCTACTAGGCAAATTGTCTTATCTCTACCAAAATGGCCAGCAATCCCTCCAGCATGTAACTCCCAGACTAAAAAGTCTCTAATCGATGTGCGAGGAATGCATAGTCTAAAGCCTCGGAATAAATAACCGTCTCTAATCACAAAGTCAAGATAGTCTCTACGGTTACCATTCTGAACCTCTTGAAATATTACACCAAAATCAGGACAGGTGGAATACTCATCCTTCATCCTTTCAAAGCCTATAACACTGACACTCATAGCTTGAAGAACAACTATAACCCGACTGAGAGCATCAGCTGGCTTATTTTCTGACCCCTTTCGGTGATTAAGCACAAAAGTGTACTCTTGCAGAAAAGCAACCCATTTTGCATGTTTGGCACTCAATTTCCTTTGAGTTTGAAGGTACCTCAAGGCTTGGTGATCAGAGTATAAAACAAACTCTTGAGGCAACAGATAATATCGCCAATAACGGAGTGCTTGTACAACAGCGTAAAGTTCTTTCTCATAGGTAGAGTACTTTTGCTTAGCTTCATTAAGCTTCTCACTGAAGTACGCAATGGGTTGACCCTCTTGACTTAAGACACCCCCTATTCCAACTCCAGATGCATCACAAGCAACCTCAAAAACTCTGGAGAATTCAGGATGTCGTAGAACTGGGGCCTCGGTCATTTTCTGCTTGATTTCACTAAAGGCTCGTGCTGCAGATGCAGTCCATTTAAACTCCCCTTTTTTCAAACAGTCTGTGATAGGAGCCATAATGGAGCTGAATCCCTTAATAAAGCGCCTATAAAAAGTAGCCAAACCATGGAAACTACGAACTTCTGAAATAGTTTTAGGTTCAGGCCACTCTTTAATTGCTCTTACCTTTTCAGGGTCTGCAGCAATGCCTTGCGCAGAGACAATAAATCCTAGGAAGATCACCTCAGTCTTCATGAAAGAACATTTCTTAAGGTTAACATATAGTTTTTCAACTCGAAGAACCTCAAGAACTTGTCGAAGGTGACTTAGGTGTTCTCCTTTAGACCGGCTATAGATTAAAACATCATCAAAATAAACCACCAAAAACTTCCCTATGAAAGGACGTAAGACTTGAGTCATGACCCTCATAAATGTACTTGGTGCATTTGACAACCCAAAGGGCATGACTAGCCACTCAAAAAGTCCATCTTGTGTTTTAAAGGCGGTTTTCCATTCATCACCCGGTCTAATTCGAATTTGGTGATAACCACTGCGCAGGTCAATCTTGGAGAACCATTGAGAACCAGCCATTTCATCTAACATGTCATCAAGACGAGGTATAGGAAACCTGTACTTGATTGTAATTTTGTTAATGGCACGACTATCAACACACATCCTCCAAGAACCATCTTTCTTAGGAGTCAAAAGAGCGGGCACAGCACACGGACTAAGGCTATCTCTAATAAAGCCTTTCTGCAAAAGTCCATCAACTTGTCGTTGCAATTCGACACGCTCTTTAGGGTTCATTCTATAGTGAGGTAGATTAGGTAACTGGGACCCTGGAACTAAATCAATTGCATGTTGAATATTCCTCATGGGAGGTAATTCATCAGGCAATTCCTCCGGTGTCACATCTTGGAGCTCTTGCAACAGTTTAGTGACTTCCACAGGAGGGGAATCTACCTCTTCATTAGAAGGTTCCTGAGACACTTCCTTAGAAACAAGTGCTAGTATAATGCCTGATTCTTTTCCTTCTTTTTCAAACTCCTTTCTGGTTAGAAGGTGGAGGTGTTTCTTCTCATTGGATTGAGATGGTGACCTATGTTTGGACTTACTATCTCTCTCAATTGGCCTTGTGGGTGTAAGCATGATAGTTCGGCCTTTATATTTGAACACATAGGTATTATCTCTACCATGATTAGTAACATCCAAATCATAAAGCCAGGGGCGACCAAGAAGTATATGGGCTACATCCATGGGTAGGACATCGCACCAAATCTTATCCGAGTATTCGCCCATTTGGATAGGAACCAAACACCTCTCTGAAACTGACAAGGAAGTTTTATCTACCCATGCTACCCTATAAGGTTGTGGGTGTGGTTCAGGTTGAAGCTTCATCCTATCAACACCTGATTTTGAGACTACATTCATTGAACTTCCTCCATCAATGACAATCTTGCAAACCTTATCCCCAAATCTTAGATATGTGTGGAAGATATTGGTGCGTTTCCAATCCTCCTTTCCCGTAGGAGTAGTTAACATGCACCTCACGACACTGATTCGTGTATCATCCATTTCTAAGTCTTCCTCAACTTCTTCATTTTCTATGGGATTTTCTACAGCTTCAACAATATTAAGATCTTCCTCCCCAACAACTTCATTTGACTCAGTGTCTAAGGTCAAGGTACGATGAGGACAACGTGAAGCATAATGACCTTTACTGTGACAATGGAAACATTCTATAGAGGATATATCGGGTCGAGAACTAGATGTATTACTCCTAAAAGTATTAGCTCTCTGGTTAGGGTTGTTGCTACCTCTAGAGGTAGGTGTCCCAGATTGTATAGTCCCACGAGATCTCTCGAAGGAAACTGATTTAGTTTGTTGGGATACACCGGCTTGAGAGGTCATTCGCCTAGGGTTAGGAAGCTTATAATATTTCTCAATCTCTAAAGCCTTTTGATAAGCTTCTTCTAGCGTGTCAGGTGCATGCAAGTTGACTTCTCTCTGAATCTCAGTTTTTAATCCATTGATAAATTTAGCTACTGTGACCCATGACTCTTCCTTTACATCACACCTCATCATAAGTTCCTCAAAACGAGACAAGTATTCAGTCACACTAGAAGACATCTGTCTCAAATTCATCAGTTGTTCTAACAATTGTCTCCTATGATAGGTGGGAAGATATTTCTCTTTCAATTTCTGTTTCATTTCAGCCCACAATGTAATAGGTTCATCACCTAAGTGCTCTAGATTTCTTTGAACTCCTTGCCAATACCTCTTGGCAGAGCCCACTAATTTCATCTTGGCAAATCTCACTCTATGACTATCTGACATATCATACCATTCAAAATAGTCTTCCATGTCATCTAACCAATCAAGAAATGCATTAGGATCTAGCCTACCATCATAACTAGGAGCATCAACTTTAACTTTCTTTGTAATATCTCCCGACCCATCATGATAGTACCTAGCTTCATGGTAATTCCTCTGGGGGAAATGATGATGTTGACTCCTATCTTGGTATCTACCTTGGGGCCTAAAATGTCTCTGATGATCCTCGTGATCATCCCTAGGTTCTGGTTCTAACTCATCTAAGTCCTCAAAGTCTTCCAGTGGAAACCTGCGATCTACGACTCGATGGTGAACATGTGGTAGAGGTTTGCTAGCATTTGGAACTCGACTCTCTCTAAAGCTAGGATTCCTTTGCTGAGGGGTTCGAGTAGCCTCGGGCATAGGGAGAAGACCACGACGTGGATTTAAATACTCAATTGGATCATCATGGTGACTACCATTAAGATTTGTCCTATGTTTTGGAGAAATTGATGTATCAACCTTAGGTTCATCAATGGGACGCTTACCTATGGAAGTGGTCAGCTTAGCCACCTCTTCACTTAGTCGGGCCATGGAGTCTGTTAAACCAGTCATGTTTTGTTCTATGTTGTGAACTCGCTCCTCTATTGAAGTTTGGAAGTTATATAGGTCTCCAATGGTCATGGTGAACTACTAGGATGGACTCGACAGGTTTAAGGTTGTGGGAGTATGCCGATATTTGACTTTAAATTAGCTAAATGCATGGGATTTTTTTTTTTTAAAGAATTAAGAGGATTAATTCTAAAATAGTTCTCTCCTAATTAAAGAGCTCCTACTCTTTTTCAGAGTAACTAGAGGATTTCCAATTAAGTTCTACCAATAACACAGGCAGGAAAATTCCCAGGAAAGAATGGAGGGGTCACAACGGTCCCACTTAATACCCAATCTCCTTAGACAGAACCTTCCCAAACATGTGAAATTGGAGGATGCTCAATGGGGTTACCAGAAGTCAACTCCTTCCAAGAGGGTCCTACGAGCTTCATGTACCCTATGGCCAACGTCTAATTAATTTTTAAATTATCTAAACTTGGCTTGGGTAATACAAATGCAAGGAGATGTTTAACCTAGGTGGGCAAGGAATTGGTGATGAAATCCAATCCTTATCTTGTTGGGGTTGTGCCCTTACTAAAGCTTAATGCAAAATGCTAAATTAAAATGCACAAACAGAGAATTAAATTAAGTAATTCAAATTATTAAATGCTACGATGCTCATCAGGAATTTAAACTCAAAGAAATTAATTATGCAAAAGTTTGTGCATACAGTAGAGGTATTTTTGGTGCCAAAGTGTTAATAACAAAGCAATGGTGGATAAGATAATAACAAAACAGATGTGAATTTTGTGCTAGTAAGAGAAAATATGGGTAAGAAAAGTAAAGGTTCAAGTAAAAATTAAAGGTTCAACGTTCAGCTAGGACCATGCAAATTTCTAGACTTAAATCAAATGAAATAAAGTATTAGAACAATTTTCAAATGAAGAAAACTTACCTTAACCGAAGCTTTAAGTAGTTCGCAAGAGAAACATCCAAGGTGGCTGGAAATTGAAATAGATATTCTGTTTTTTTTTTTTTTTTTTGGCTGAACTGGTTTACAAAAGAACTAGTTTGGTGTAGTGCTGAAACTGGCTCAGTTCTGGACTGGATCCAGAACTAGTCTATTTCTGACTTTGTAACCAAACAGATCAATTCTGGGCCCTTTTAATAATTCTGCTCCTGTCCCAAACAACAACAGTCTGTGTAAAAAAAATGACCGAGAGAAGCTTTGACTATGGCATCAGCGAGAGAGGATTGGACTGGATGGTTGACCGCGAGAAGGCTCCGACTCCGGCGACGATGGCTTCCAGCAACGTTGGCTTCCAGCAACGTTGGCTTCCAGCTTCTGTTGTTGGCAGCTTTGGTAGTGCGAGTAGATTCTGGCAGCAAAGATCTGAGTATGCGTTGGCTGGAGGGACGATCGGCGAAGATGAAAGGTTTTCCGGCGAAGGTGATTTGCTGTGTTAAGGGGATGATGAGAAGCTGATGGGTTTTCAGATCTGGATAATAAAAAAAAAAAAAAATTTTCTGCGTTTGGTTTTTTTGTATTTGTGGTCTGGATAAGTATTGTTGGCTGGTTTATGGCAAACGGTGATTAGGGTTCCAGTGGTCGCCGGCAGAAATACTCTGTAGGGTTTCACTTGACTTGGGTCTTGTTATATAGTTGGTGGTAGTGGCGGCTAGGGATTATTTTGTTTGGGTTGAAGATGGTGTGAACATGATGTGATGTGAGGCGGCTGCTAGGGTTTTTCAGATGGATAAACAGGGCTTTAGGGGCGGCTGCTAGGGTTTTAAGATGGATGAACAGTAGGTTTAGGGATTGGGTGTGAGGAATATGATGTGAGGCGGCTGCTAGGGTTTTATATGGATAAACAAAGGATTTAGGGGCGGCTGCTAGGGTTTTCAGATGGATGAACAACAGGTTTAGGGCGGCTGTTAGGGTTTTCAGATGGATGAATGGTAGGTTTACTATTGCTGTGAACAGTAGATGCTAACAGAAGTAATATGGATCTTCGCTCTGATACCAAAATTGATGCAGGCTGGCTTGAAAGAAAAGGAGAGAGAGGGGAAGAAGAAGAGAGAGAGAAGAACAGAAGGAGAAGAGAAATCTCAAGAAATGTATTCAATAATAATCATCAAAAAGTACCGTCACAATGTATTAGCTATCCCTATTTATAGGCAAAACAATAACCCTAAAAGGAAAATAAGAGTCCTAAATAAATAAGGAAAATACATATAAAATAAAATAAATCAAAATCATCCTCTACGTCTACGCCTATAGTAAGTGCGTAGACCATCCGGCTTAGGATCTCCATCAAATGTTCATTCATGAAGTGGTTTTCTTAGGATTTATTGTATCTGCGCGTGGTGTTGCAGCTGACCCCCAGAAAGTTAAAGGTATTATAGAGTGGCCAGAACCGAGTTCTATCTCTGAGGTTCGCAGCTTTCATGGTTTAGCTACTTTTTATAGACCCTTTATCAAGGGGTTCGGTTCCTTCATGGCTCCCATTACAGATTGCATGAAAAAAAGGGAGTTCTAATGGACCTCTGCTGCATCTAGAACCTTCATGGAGGTTAAACAAAAGATGACTGAGGCCAGTCTTACAACATCCTGACTTTAATAAAGTCTTTGAGGTTGCATGTGATGCGTCGGGATTAGGTATCAGCGGTGTCTTAAGTCAAGAAGGCCACCCTATTGCGTACTACAACGAGAAGCTTAGTGAGGCTAAACAGAGGTACTCCACGTACGAAAAGGAATTTTACGTTGTTGTACAGGCACTTCGCCATTGGCATTACTATTTGTTACCTTAGGAGTTTGTCTTGTATTCTGATCATCAAGCCTTGAGGTATCTTCAGTTTCAGAGAAATTAAACGCCGAACATGAGAGATGGGTTGCCTTCCTTCAGGAGTACACTTTTGTACTCAACCATCGTGCTGGTACAGAGAATAAACCAGCTGATGCCCTCAGTCGAGTTGTAGCCATCCTTCAGGCTATGAGTACTTATGTGATAGGATTTGAGAGGGTGAAAGACAATTATGCTACTTGTTCTGACTTTGGTATCATATTTTTAAAGGTTCAAAATGGAAACTGTCGTGATTATGTTGATTTTGTTATTCGAGATGGTTATCTATTTCGAGCCTCTCGACTTTGCATTCCCCGCACTTCACTTAGAGACTTTCTAGTCTGGGAGTTACATGCAGGGGGACTTGTTGGTCATTTTGGTCGGGATAAGACTATTGCCTTAGTTGAGGATAGATTTTACTGGTCGTCCCTAAAGAAAGATGTTGCCGGAGTGGTATCCTAGTGTCGCACTTGTCAGTTAGCGAAAGCTAAGAAACGAAACACTGGTTTATACACCTCTCTTCCTGTACCATACATATCATGGAAAGACGTTAGTATGGATTTTGTCCTTGGTTTGCCTAAGACCTCGAGGGCATGCTTCTATTTTGATTGTGGTGGACAGATTTTCTAAAATGACACATTTTATTACTTGTGGTAAAACTGTTGATGCTTCTCATATGGCTAAGTTGTTTTTTAAGGAAATTGTTCGGCTCCATGGGTTGCCTACTTCCATTGTGTTCGACTGAGATGTTAAGTTTGTTAGTTACTTTTGGAAGACACTCCGGAGGCTTTTTGGGACAAGCTTAAAATTTTCTTCCGCTTTTCATCCTCAGACTGATGGTCAAACTGAGGTTGTTAATTGGAGCTTAGGAGACTTGCTTCGATGTCTAGTAGGAGAGTGTCAGGGTACATGGGATCTATTGTTGCCAATTGCGGAATTTGCGTATAATAATTCGATCAATCGGTTTACTGGTAAAAGCCCTTTTGAGATTGTCACCGGATTTTCCCCTCGCTAGCCCGTTGACCTTATTCCGTTACCACCAGATTCTCGTCCCTCTGAGTCTGCTGACTCCTTTGCTTAGCATATTCGTGATTTGCATACCGATATTCGACGCAAAATTATTATGAGTAATAAAAATTATTAACTTGCTGCAAATACTCATCGTAGGAATCAGGAGTTCAATGAAGGAGATTATGCCCTAGTTTGTGTACGCCCAGAGCTAGGGCTGTAAATGAACCAAGCTTTCAACGAACAGCTCGAGCTCGGCTCGATAAGGGCTCGGACGCTCGGTTCATGTTCGTCTGATTAGTAAACGAACCAAGCTCAAACGGAATTCTTAGGCTCGTTTATTAAACTAGCCAAGGTCAAACATCCTTATGCTCAGCTCGTTTGTTCTCACAAACATACTTGATTAAGGGCTCGTTTTGGGCTTGTAAAAATGATATATAATTTTATAAATTTTATGAATTATAAGCTTAGACCATGTAAATTATGCCCATTAAATAATTTACACACATGTAAAATATAGTCCAACCCAACCTAAAATTTATATTAGAGCTTAGGCCCATTGAATCATTTATACACATGTAAAATATAGTCCAGCCCAATCCATATAGTGTTTTATTTTTTATTTCTTATCTCTTTTAACCATTTAATATTTCTAGCCCAAGTCAATTGCATATTAATAACCCTTGACAAAACCCTAGCCGCACTTTACATGTGAATGACCACCATAGATATACACACACGGCATATCGCAGCAACCTAATCTCTCTCTCTCTCCGTCTTCATCTGACCCCTAACCCCTTTATCATTTCTCTCGTATTGGTATCATCGGATTCACGGTGGAATCTGCAGTAAAGTACTCTCTCTCTCTTTGTCTTCATCTAACCCCTTTCTCATATCTCTTGTATTGCCGTATTCATGGTGGAATTTGGAGTTCCTGTGGATTCTCTAATTTTATGGAGATTTTACGTTGGTGGTGAAGATCCATCGGTGTTCCCCTGTGATTTCTTCCATTAATGGAGCAATTAGGTATGTGTGTGTATGTATATATATATATATATATGCATAATTATATTTATTTGTAATGTTGTATAGTTTGAACCTGTTGATAAATTGATGCCATATATACGAGCTTATTGAGCTTAGCTAAAGCTCGCTGAACAACTCCGAGCCCAGCTCGATCATGGTTGGCTAGGCTCGTATCTAACACGAGCCAAGCTTGAACGTTTCTGTGGAGTAGCGAGCTGAGCCCGAATATGCCAATACTCGGCTCGGCTCAACTCGATTACAGCCTTACCCAGAGCGTTATCCTAAAAATTCCTTCAAGAAATTACATGCCCGAGCTTTTGGACCTTACAGTATCCACCGTAAGTTGGGACCCAATGTTTATGTACTTGACCCAATGCATATGTACTTGCCATCAGATATGAGTATTAGTCCAACTTTTAATGTGGAGGATTTGTCACCTTATCGAGGTACCTTTGAGCCTCCTTCTTTCCCTTCTAGTTTGTCCACAGGTGGATCTCCTTCATCAGCAGCTCCAGTGCCTCCACTTCCAACAGTCCAGCTACAGTCTACTAATCAGGAGGATAGTCAGCTCATTACTTCGCCGCAGGGTGATTCACGATGATTCCTTGTTCGTTGGCGAGGTTGTCCTAACTCAGATTGTACATAGATTACAGAGGATGACTTTTGCAACATTGATTCTGATCACTTAGAGCAGTATTTTCACAGTTGCTCTCCGGAGGAGAGTTCTTTTCAGCCCGGGAGAATTGATGGAGTTCATGGGATGTTTCGCACCTATGTCAGGGGTCAACGTAGAGACATCTTATTAGGAATATTTTAGTATTTTTATTTTAATATTTATTGGATATTTTAGTAATTATGGGTTATTTTGTTTTCCATTAGGGTTTGCAGTTATTTTGTTTTCCATTAGGGTTTGGCTATAAAAGGCTTTCATGTAACAGATTGTGGTAGCTTTTGGGAATTATTAATATTATTGATCTTTGAATTCTCTCTCTATTTCTTTTCTTCTCTCTTCCATCTCTCCCTTTCTTTCTTCTCTTCTCCTCTGATTTTCTCTTCTGGTTCGTCATCACCTAGTCTAGGTAGATTAAATCCAAAAACAGAAGAAAGGTAAACTACACTAGGTTACAAGACTAACCAAAGAATCCTTTAGTTACCTCTGGCCCTAACTCATGCCAAAAGCAATTTTACTGTCTGATAACGAATCTGCACTTCACGCGATCTTCTCATCAACCTTTGCTTTGATCTTCATGGCTAGCCACGTCCGATTGCTTGTTTGTTGTGTGGAATTTGTTGTGGTGTTGAGCTCTAGGGTTCGTTATTTTAACACTCATGAGCACTCACAATCTATATATTTAGTTTTTTATAAGTGAACACTCACCATCTATATATATTTTTTGATAAGGGAGCACTCACCATCTATATGATGAATGAGACAAAGATCTAGAAATTGAATTGAGAGCATGATCAAAGTTTGAATCAGATTTGGAAACTACTGTTTCACAACCATCCATTGATCGACAAACAGGTTGGATTGAGAGCATGATCAAAGTTTGAATCAGATCTGGAAACTACTGTTTCACAACCATCCATTGATCGACAAATAGGTTCGATAACTGGAATGTAGTTTAGTGAGCTTCAATTAATCCTCGATCGATCAAACTCCCAGTCTTAGTTCTATTAGGACTTTCATTTTTCAAGAACACTTTAATGCAGTCTTAAACATAGCTTTAAAGTTACAAACCCATGGGTAGAACTCATACTTGAAAGTCGACTTACAAGGTGAGGGTGCCCATGTGTATATACACTACACATCCTAAAGGTACTTAGGCGATGTGAGACTATGCCAACACTCCCCCTCAGTGCCAGGGCTGAATACACTCGGCTTTCCCCTCCATGCAAGGCAGGAGACACGAACCTGACCCATCCTGCGGCACGTCTGCTTTGATACTATGGGTAGTACTCATCCTTGAAAACCGGTTTGCAAGGAGAGGGTGGCCATGTGTATATACACTGCACATCCCAAAGGTACCAAGGCGATGTGGGACTATGCTAACATAAAGATTAAAACATGCAATTTAGAAATCATAAAATGAATGCTTGCATATAACTCTAATTTGGTGAATGCACAATATTGAGAGTTGCAATGCCTCTTTGCCCTTGTTGAAGCTTTGGACTAGAGATAACTCAACGACATAGTTTAATAAGTTTTTCGAAATAATTAAAAGTGAATGTTCTATATTACAGGTTCTGTTCTGTACAAAATTTGCCAACTAAAGTCCTGTTGACCTAACAGGAGGTATTCATTCATGGAGGAATGGGATATCCACTATTTACATTGCATCCCAAATGTGGGAATCAAAGGGATAGTAATGACATTTCAATTCAACCCTAGATCCTTCCAAGTAAACATCTGGCAAAGTAAAGGCTTACTTGGTTTGCAACTGTGAAAACAGTTTTCTGTTTTCAGTTTTTTTAGTTTCCAGAGAATCAAAACAGAGAATAGTTTCCAATTTTTCCAGTTTAAAAATCCACTTGGTTGGTAAAACTACAAAATAGTTTTTAGAAAACAAAAACTCATAAATCTACTTGGTTGTATTTAATGATCAGTTTTCAGAGAACAATTTTCACTTTGTTTTTCTTAAATCTAATAAAGCAACCTCCACAATCCAAATTCATCATTTGAGCTGATTTTTTCAAAGTCTATTTTTTTTTCTATTAATTTTTTTTTTGAAGGTAAGGCAATGTATATATATCAAACGATTTACAGTTTGGGCCTAGCCCATTCTGGCTAAGAGCTTGTACATGATATGATCAAAGCAAGATATCTAAACAAAAATTGAACTTGGCCATTATAAAGGCTACTGTGAGAACAGTTTCTAGAAGCTCTGTTTGGGTATGCAACAACCACAAATGATTTTGGCTCCTTAGCGAGAAACGTGTGATTCCATTCCTGTAAGATGAGAAATGCTATCAATTTGGATCTCAGAGCAGAGGAGGAGAGTTTCCTTCTGATCAACTCTGAGATTTTGGACAAGATGGAATTTTGAGAATAGAGAGAATCCTTGAAGACTCTGGAATTACGCTTCTGCCAGACCATAGTCACCCGTCAACTCTCGACATCGCCGTCGATCCCAACTCCGACGATGGTGTAATTCGGGTTACACAGAAAGTCCACTAGCGATTGTGGTGTTAGAAATATAATTCTGTGCCTCTTCTTCAGGAAGTTCTTCTGTGCGTCTGCGATGCCGCTAGAAGCCGAAACTTCCATGGCTGGAATTGGGTCTCTCCACTGTTGCCGAGCTTCCGCGTCTAGCAACCTCCACCATCAATCTACATGCCCAAGCTCCAAAATTGAAGACCCAAGGTCCACCATAGCAGACCCACTGTCAATCAATGTCGCAAGCTCCATCGCGTCAACCGTCTGAATCACCACAACTTGCTGCCATGGTGTGGTCAACGCACTGTCATCTCCTTCCAAAAAAAGCTTCTTCGCCGCCTTCACATCACAGATTTTGTTCATTTCTGGCATCAAGTAGAGAGAGAAAAAGCAAGAAGGAAGTCATTGCCTAATCCCATTGGAATGTGTTTCTTAGTCATCTTCAGCAAAGACGAATCCCTGCTGATGATTTCACTTCTTCAGATCGACTTAGATAGGGCCTCTTTCAGTTCACAAAGAAGAGGTTCTCTGTGTAGATTCAACGGCTGGCAGTGAGAATGCTTGCTTGTTATAAACAAGCTTTGAGTTACCGTATTTTTAAGTAGAGCATCTTTAGCTCCGTGTTTTCCTTTGTTCTCCCTTTTATCTTCAAAACTCACAAAACAACTTTTTATTGTTCTCTAAAATCCTATACTCAAGTGACTCAGTTCTCTAAAAACTGTTCTTGAAAAACAATTCCAAGCAATACAAAAAACCAGTTTCTGTGTTTTTATTACTCCCAAAAACAGACAAAAAACTGTTTTGGGAGATACAAACCAAGCAAGGCCTAAATTTTTGTTGTATCTGTTAAATAAACCATTGTGTTGTTAATGCAGTCCTCTTTCTCAGTTTTAAATTATATTTTAATTTCTTGCCTTATTTTTTGCATGTTTCTTTTATATGTTTGTTTTAATTTAATCTTGCATACTGATTTAAATCCTTTTTTTCTAACATTTTGTAGCTTCCACCTCGAACAATTAAAATTAGACCCTCAATGGTGAAGGTGGAGACAGATTCTAGAATTCCAACTTTACAAAATTTGAACTCATTGGAGATAGTTGGAGTAAGGTATCCTGCCTGGGACGATTTATTCCTTTCTGTTATTTCGATGCTTTTTTTATTGTAGTTTTGTGAAATTAGCTGTTTAGTAGTAATAACCACTTAGAATGCTACTTATATGTTGTTGTAAGGCCCTTTTTTGAATCCGTAAATATTGCTATACTCAGAATATTGGATTGCCAAAATTTCATTTGTAAGTGTGTTGGCAAATACTGTACCAAAAAGTATCTATAAAATTAAAGAAAATTTCATTGCGAGTCTTGTCAACTGGATTGCCAGTGATCAACCTTATTCAAATGAAGATTGGGAGATGGAGATGGACTTTTCCTGGATAGCAATACTGATGTTTCTTCTGGTTCAGTGACACTTCAGGAGTTCAGGTAAGAGAGACCTGAAGGGCCTTGGGTTTAGGTTGGTTAAATAGATTGGACTACCTTGAATATGGAGACTCAATATGATAAGTGTTGGATGTTTGAACACTTCCAGAGCTTAAAATATATTTAGCATTTGAAAATTCAAAAAGAAAAAAAAGAAAAAGTAAAGTGTTTGGATCATCAATATTCAAAAGAAAAAATTATGCACTGATGCACTGGTTTTTACACTAATGCATGGATTACACATGAACAGCCATGCGTAATGTGTTCAATTGCGGAAGGCTTTTAGTTTCAGATCCTAATCAAACTAGTAGTTGCCTAAATGGGTAGGGGTGCTTCGACATCAAAATTGACTAAGTATGAGAGAGAGAATATAAGAGAGAATAAGAAGAATGAGGGGGAAGAAATCACTGTAATCTCTGTATAATCAATCATCAAAAAAGTGTCTTCTCAATACCATGAACGACATATATATAGGCATATCATGGAAAACCTTGATAAAATCCTACTATAAAAAATAGAACCCTAAATTACTAAAATATCCTAAAATTAAAACATTACTTAAAATAATAATTATAAATAAACAAATTTTCCTAATTCTATCTATCTTTCCTGTGTCTCGAATAGTAAAGGCAAAACACGTGCACTTCTAGCTCATGGAACAAATCTGGTTCTCCATCAGGATGTTTCTCTAAAGAAGTTGTTTTCTGACCTCTTCAGTGTTGCTTCAAATTAAGTGGCTTTAGTTAAAGATTATGCCCGTTTTTCAGAGGTTGGTGTGATGTGGGAGCCTGGGCTTTTGAAATTATTGCAGGATTTAGAGTTGGACTTGGTGGGTGCATTCTTAACTCTTAACGCTCTCTATAGACGATTTCTTTTGAGATGGACTCCTCTCTGGCATGGCAGTTTGGAGTTCTCGCTGTCTTTGTTTTGACTCCAACATTCAAGGCAATTCTGGCGATAAATAACTTGGGAAGGAAGAAAAAACTTGTATCAAATTGGTGTTGCATTGTTCAAGAGCACTAAGAGTGGTATAAATCACATTCACTTTACAGTAGCTTGTAATATTTTGGTGCAGTTGTTCCTCTGGTTTGGTGTCCAATGGATTATGTGTGACAGCCATACATTTTAGGATATAGAGCTCTCTGTTTGTTAATAAGGAAAAGCGTTGTTGGATACTGGTTATTTTTTGATTTATGTGCAATCCCAAATTCGTTACACTTTTTTTGTTGACGTTTTAAGTGATTTGAATTATATCAAGAGAGTCAAGTCTTTAAGTCCTGAATATTCCAAGTGTTCATCGGCTGCGCCTCTTCTGGCACTTCATTTATAATACAGTTTCACTAGACTTCAAAAATTGCATGTGATAATATTTGTCTAGGATACTTTACTTTTACTGTCGGAAACACCCCGAGACCTTCATTTATCTTGCCTTCTGGTTTCTGTTCTTAAGGGCGATACTTCCAACTTCTATTGTTCATCTTGCAGTCATCAACCGAGGAAAACATACCTGTCAAGGAATTTGATAGCTCTTCTTAGCTATGGAGGAGTTCCCAAAGAGTACTTTTTAGATATACTGATGAATGCTCTGGAAGATTCCCAGAGTGTTTACTCCAACAAGCGTGCAGCACTAAGAGGTAATTTTCACAATTAAACTTGTTACTGTAACAATGCTTTTTTATTTTTTTACTTTTTTTTTTCCCTCCTTTGTGACACATTATAATGTAATTGTTTGGTTATGTTGACATTGAGTCATTTCCTTTATTTCAATGGACTGAAAATATTAGTTATTTCTTTCTCTTCTTTCATGACTATTCATCTTGACTACCCATCATATCTCAAAAATGCAATCCACTCAGGTCGACTTTGGATTTTTCCTTTTTCCGTTCAATTTTTTTCTTTTCCCTTCCTACTAGTTCTTACTGCTTTTAAGTAGCTATTCTTAAATGTGCTTCTTCATGCAGTTGCCCTGAACTACGGAGATATAGATGATGATTTTACTTCAGTGAAAATGATTTTATCTGGAATTCCACTTAACGAACCATATTTGGAATATCGTTTATCAATTCTGGCAAAGAATGAAAGAAAGGCACTGAAAGGAGGAAAGCTACCTATTAGTGAAAGCTTCTATTTAATGGGGACAGCTGATCCCACTGGAGTTTTAAACAGTGATGAAGTTTGTGTCATTCTGTACGTATATTTTTTTTATTATCTAATTCTGTATGTATATTCATTGTCATGATGTTTCTAATATTGAATTACCCCGATTTTTGTTGTTGTTGAACTGACTTAATGATAATAGGAAGGCAAGATTAAATCCAAATTCCAATAGCTACATTTTGTCAAATGATTTCGCACTGAATCTCTATGGAGATTGAAAATATTGGCATATGAACTGCATTACTATCAATAAAGTTTTGACTTGATTAGGTTAAAATTGAAACCTGTTCTAATGAAATATGCAGCGATAACGGTCAAATTTCGCGCAAGGTACTAGTTTACAGGAATCCTGGGCTTCACTTTGGAGATATACATGTTCTAAATGCAGTTCATGTGAAGGCATTGGAAGAAGTTGTTGGAAATGCCAAATATGCTATATTCTTCTCTACCAAAGGCCAGAGATCTATAGCAAACGAAATTGCAAATGGGGATTTCGATGGAGACATGTACTGGGTCTCTATAAACCGTCAGGTGACTATGTTCTGTTTTTCCTCCTTCAAAGTGATTATGTTCTGTCTTTACAAGATACTATATTTGCAAATCTAATTTTTAATTGAGATATTTGTTGTTTAAAACGTCTGTCGTGAAACGCTTTAAGTGGGTGGCACAAATGTGTACATCACATCTGTTCACATTATGAAAGAGGGACAAGCACATGCACAAAAAATTACATGCATTAACATTTTAAGTGGCTGCCTTGAGTGGGAGATGGGGAGGCTGTTGATGACGTAGTTTAGGCTTTCAAAGTCTTTATACCTAATTTCTTACAAAATTGCAATATCATTGGGTTATTATCCTTGGAACTATGTCAGTACAAACTACTTCTTTGATTAATCAATTACATGAATTTACTAGTGTTGTTGTTTCTTTAATCTTATTTCTTCATTTTCTTTTACTATTAAGGAATTTTCCCTTTTTATTACTTTTAAGGACTTTTCCTTTTCTGGCAAGCTTTCTAATCCAACGACAATGTATAAAATCAAAACATGTCTGATACAGCAGGAACTGTAAGCTGAAAACTTTTAAAACTTAAATTGATTGCACCATTTGCCACCAAACGAGTTCCATCCTTGAGATAGTTTGGTCATTAAAACACTTGAAAAGTCTAATCTATATAACTATAAAATTGCTGGAGTTAAGAAAAGCTTATTCTGATGTGATAATGATGGATCCTACCGAAGTTATCTCAGGATGGATCCTACCCAAGTTCAGAGCAATATCTCTTTAATTTGTGGATTGAACCAAGTAAGCCTCTGGTGTAGGACAGCATCAGAAATATTAAAACTTATGCTGCATGTGATTGGCGTTCTGGTGGGTTAAGGTTTTGAAAAACTTGTGTGATTAGAGGTTTGAAAAACTTTGCTGTTTAAATTTGAGTTTGTAGAAACTTTTTTTTTTTCTATTTTAAAGAAGTGTCCGTCATATTTTTCTTGAGTGTGGAGTGCAATTATTTTTTAGTTTTCAAAATTTCAAGTTAGAAGCCATGTTGCTGGGAAATAATTAGAATTATGGAATGAGAGAAATAAAGATTCAGGTTGACTTATAAATAAAACATCAAATTGGATTGCAAAGTAAAGAAGAATAATATCTTTCTCATTTCTTATTCATAGAAAATACAACAATATATATACTGTTATGCAACTAAGTAAGGAAACTAATTATACAATAGGTAACCCTAGGAATTAGTTGGTCAACTACCTAGAATAAGTAAATTACAGAAAATTAGGGACCAAATCTGGGAGCTGCCTAATTTGCAGAGAATCCCTAATTTACAGAAAAATCTCACTTAATTGTGAGATTAGTCAACTTTCCCTCTTAAAAGGGAATCTCCTGATTTTTCTCCAATCAACCCAAATTCTTCAACTTGACTAAATCATATTTGATTTTGTCCACACAAAGATATAGAGGAAGAAGAGAGAGAATCTTTCAAGTATCTAACCTAGATTTCCTCAAGCTTCATCTCCTAAGCTTTGGTTGTTGTTGCATCACTTATGCATTCGTGTTCCAGTTGAGACAAATTTGAGAGCTGCTGGAGATTTCTCCAAGCTTACAGTTGGTGGTCAAATCTGTGATACCTTCATTTTGTTGAACTGAAGAGACTAAGATATTTATAATTTGCTTGACTTCTTCTAGTAACATGACGCCAAAATAGGAAATTGTCTCACTTTTGACTACTAAGACCATTCAAGACTAATTATGGACCACATATAAAGACATAATGAGTCAACCCAGGGTTTGTTCATGGACCACAACTACGAGTTCAGTGAATCTAGAAAATATCAAAATATGGTCGAGTCCT
This sequence comes from Cornus controversa, assembly GCA_026545225.1. Classification (NCBI taxonomy): domain Eukaryota; kingdom Viridiplantae; phylum Streptophyta; class Magnoliopsida; order Cornales; family Cornaceae; genus Cornus; species Cornus controversa. The sequence continues at coordinate 45,708,315 of CM048851.1, forward strand.
TGAACATAAGAGAACATAGGTAAAACTATACCAACAGTGTACTAACCTAAAATTAGCAACTACTCAGCCCAAAACTTGATTACATGATGTCTCAAGTGGGCCCCAACTGGATTTCCAAATTGTCCTTTTTCTTGTTGCATTTAATGTATCAATCAGCTAGTTGTGGTAGTTTGAACTTTGAATCTATTAGAGTAACCCTGATCTCCTAACTTTTAGAAGCACTTAAACTTTGAATCTATTCGAGTAACCCTGATCTCCTACATGCCAGAATGATTGTGTTGCTTACCACTTTTGTTTGTTCCATAAGGTGATTTATTTGTACTTCCTACATGCCGGAATGATTGTGTTGCTTGCCACTTTTGTTTGTTCCATAAGGTGTCTATCATAAAAAGGTCAAAGCATAAATTTTTCAGTTTCCCATACCATCCATTGCTTAATGTTACACTCATACCCCCAATATTTGCCCAAATTATACACTGGTAAAAATAACCTTAATTACACCAACTACTCCTCAAGTTTGGCACATGTGCTCAACGACCTCCTCCCGTTAACCAGCTGTTCTGTCAGAATTTTTTGATTTTATGATGGGTTTGCTATCCCCTTGATGAAAAGATGTCAGTGGTCTTTTGTGATAGAAAAATTACAATGGTGCTGAAGTATTATGTTTATATGTGCTACGATATATCAAGTAGTGGGCTGGGCTTTTTGTGTGTGAGAGAGAATGGCCGACCGCTGATGATGCCTCTGTTTACCGTCACTCATCGCCAAAATTCAATACCCTAGGCGTTTTGTTATTAGAGCTCTTCTTGGCTTAATGGATTATATGCTTTAAGGTTGTTTGAGATCATTACAGAAGCATCTTTTTATAGTCTTAGGGTATCAAGTGGTTGCTAGGTTTGTCACACACACATGCTTGTTTGACAGGAATTTGATAGAGCATGACAAAATTCGGCAATTCAATGAATCAATATTTTCCACCTTCCTAAGTTTCTAGGTGTTTCCTCTTGTCGGATCTCAAGCTGCCATCTCACCTAAAACCAATGGGTGTTAAGGAGGGTAAACTTTTAATCTTCTATGGGCTAACACGCATCCTGTTAAAAGTGTCATGTGAACCAACAACAAACATGAAAGTGGTATCCAACAACACTCCCCCGCATGATGGCACTCACGCGAGTAGAACCCGTGACCTCTAGCTCTGATACCACTTGTCAGATCTAAAGACGCCATCTCACCTAAAACTAATTGGTGTTAAGGAAGACAAACTTTTAACTTTTTACGGGCTAACACGCATCCTGTTAAGAGTGCCACATGTACTAACAACAAACATGAGAGTGATATCCAACAACACTCCCCCTCACGATGGCACTCACACGAGTTGAACCCGTGACCTATAGCTCTGATACCACTTGTTAGATCTCAAGCCGTCATCTCACCTAAAACTAATTGGTGTTAAGGAGGGTAAACTTTTAATCTTCTATGGGTTAATACGCATCCTGTTAAGAGTGCCACGTGATCATCAGAACATGAGAGTGGTATCCAACAACAATTCCAAATCATCAATGTGGGTGAAAATTGCAAATACTACTTGGAACTGTAAAACTGGCGAAAAATTCACCGAACTTTCTCAGCATTTGTCAAAGAAAAACCAAAGCAAGAGAAGATAGAAAAGGATGGAGAGTTCTGAATCAAAAGTTCTAACAAAAAAGTTTCTCTCTATACTTTCTCTCTCCTCTTACAGCCCCTCAAGCCTCAAGACAAGTGATGTTCCTGCAATCCGCAAAATTTTCAACATCTACAAAGTGGCTCTCTACGTTTGGGTTTTTGGAGAGGGTTGAAGAGGAATGCTTTGGGTGAGGAGAAAAAGAGAGGTAAAGAGAAGAGGGAGCTCATCGGAGGGTTGAAGAGAGAGGCAGGAGTTGATCGGCATCGGTGGTGGTGGTGGTGGTGGATTGGAGGAGGCTGTGGCGGGAAGAAATGGTAGAGAGAAATAATGGATCTTTTAATGAGGATAATTTGGTCTTTTCACATTATAATATATATTTTTAAACAATGCTAAATCGGCCAAGGTCAAAAATAACAATCCGTATAAAAAGTAACGTTCGTTTGCGGTTTAACGCTAACAGGGGTGGTCAGTGTAATTAAGGCTATTTTCAACCATTGTGTGTAATTAGGGCAAATCTAAGGGGGTGTGAGTGTAATTTACCCAAAACAATTTATTGTCTGCCCTAAAATTGAGCTTTTCCTCATTTTTTGACCACGGCAATTTTAGAAATGCCAAAGTAAATTGTTAGGTGTGTATGCATTGATTGTTTATCTCAGAACTTGAGCTATTTCAAAGGAGACAGTCATTTTGGGAACTGAGAGAGTTGTTTATAAATATACATGAAAAATGTTATATGTGTAAGCATTGACTGCTTATCTAAAAATTTGAGCTATTTCAAAGGAGAGTCATTTTGGGAACTGAGAGAGTTGATTATAAATATACATATATTATATTCATATATTGCCACTTTGGAGATTCTCTTAATTCTGCAACCTTTTGAAAATAGTAACTCTTATTGTCTTCCCCGCACTAGAAATTTAAAGGAAATTTCCAACTATTGGCCTCGTTGAGCTGTATGTTCTTTCCTTTTTGCGTGTGCTAGATAATCATAAAAATTGATGGCACTTTGAACCTTTAATCATTTTATCTTGTGAAATATACGTATGTTTCTTTCTGTGCGTGTATAGATATATTTCTCTGGTATGTTTATTAGTTTTTCTTCTTGTTTTCTTCTTATTGCTGAAGTGATTTTTCCTTATTGGTTACTCTGAGTGAGATTGAAGTCTTGTGTTGCATTTAGAGTCTTGGACTGTGAAAATTATTCAATCTGATAATTTTTATTATTTATGTTCACATGTAATTGTAACTGAAATACTATACACCTGTACTGTTGTCAATACAGTTTCTTTTTACATTTATCAGGGCAGCCCTTCAATGACTGATCAGACATGGATATGGTTTTTGTACTTTTGTGCAACTAAAAGATTTTAGATTCAAAAAATTCCCTTTGTGAGAGAACTAAAGTCAAAACCTTTATGAGATTATGAGTGACATCTGAGGAACATTTTCATTTTTTAGGATCCTAATCTTCCTTGCTAGCATTTCCAATAGGATTCACTGTTATTGTATGTGTGTGTAAATAACTAAATATGTATATATCTTTCTCACAACAGCTTCTCAGATATAGAACTTGGTGTGCATAAAACATGGTCTATAATTCGGGAAATCCAGACATGAATATGACAACAGTTTAAGGGTAGCAAATTTGCATATACAAAAAGGTTTTATCCTAAATTGAGCTTTGGTATATGATGTTTAATTGTTGGTCCTCTCTTTTCGAAATATAATTGCAATCTGTTCTGTGCCTCTTTTTGTTTGATTTATTCTCTTTGCAATTTGGTTGCTTCTTTGATTTTTTTTTTTAATGAAAGAATATGATTTTGTAAACTGTTATATATATAGATATATTGACATTATTTTTTTTGGGGTGGGGTGGGGATGTTAAAGCTCTATGCTATTTTTTTCATCTTTGGATTATCATCATCAGATTTACATTGAACTATATGCCATATATTAGTGATGCACAAATTCTGGTCCTTATTAGTTGTGTCTAGGATTCTGCTCTTTGGCAGTACACTGGCTGGATCTCTTTCCCTCTGTCAATTCACCTTTTTCAACCGTCTTTTTCTTTTTTTCCTTCAGCCTCTTTTTGCGTAGTGTTCGGTTTTTCCTATTTGTTCTTCTTTGGTCTTCCTGTGTCTTATCTTGCATGTGTGCTGTTATTTTCATATGCAGTGATAAATAATGTTTTTGCAAAATATGGAAGGACAAGTTCACATTAAATTTTTTGCTTTAGAATTTATATAATTTTAAATGTCCAAGATTGAAGAATTCTGGTTGTACTGTTCAGCTTTTGGATCATTTCAAACCTAGCACACGTTGGACACGTATGTATTCAACACCAAATGCATCCATAAAAAAGCCCAGTGATTACTCAGCTGAGGTATTGGAACGTGAACTTTTTCAGTTATTTCTATCAACAAGGTTTCAGAGAAGGTATGCACTTGAACTGTGTAAACCTGAAACATCTTGGTTATATGTTAGAAAAACAGTTTTATTCTTTTCTTTGCAATAAGTAGACAAGTATATAGCTATGATCGCTATGAATTAATTTACCAGTATTCTATGTTTGAGCTAATTGGGTCAAGTTATCTCATTATATTACTACATTAGGCTTTTAAATGTTTTATGGAGCTCATTGGATAAAAATAATGTTCTTTTTATTCTTAAATTCGAATATTAAATGTCAAATCACAACTTTGTAAAAAAATTCTTGGGGCGTCTTGAATTTCTGTACTTAGAATTCAGTTCGTCTTCTGTACGTGTCGCAGCTCGTAAAAGTAGTGGGTTTAAAATGATTCTCTTTTCTTAATTTAGTGATATTGAATTCAGTGCAAAGAACAATGTAGAATTCATTCCTTCTAGAAGGGGCCTTTGATTTTCATTTGCAAACCACCAAGCAAATACTATTGAGCCATTGACATCCGCTGTCATTTGTGGTCGCCCGCTAACAAAACCTAGTTACTTATTACCTATATAGTGCTCACTAGATGGTGACAAGAAGCTAATGTTATGCTTCTGAGATACATTATGATAGGAAAGGTTACATTAAAATAGATCATGAACTCCTACTTGGGCTGTCACCTTCTCTGCCAGGTGCATAATAAGTTGCTTGTTCCAGGTTCATGTTTGTATGGACCTCTTAAGCACACTTGTCACCTTGAATTATTATATGGGAGTTTTTAATTAAAGTTTTATTAATGCTATTAATATTTTAGTTTCTGCTGTTCCAGTTACAATATGAGTGTAGCAGCTGATAGCTGGCTCGCATTTATGGATCGGCTTCTGATATCGGGAGAAGCCTGTGCCGATGAGAAGGATCCTTTGAAAAAAACTATGCTTCAGTTGATCGATATATATTACGATGCTTTAGATGCACCAAAAAGTGGAAAGAAGGTTAGTTTGATACTTGTATCTTTTCAAACTAAACATTAAGGAATTAGGTATGTTAATTGATCTCTCAGTACTCTTTTACTTTCCTAAGTTCTATTTTTCTTAATTACATCATTTTTGCATTTACTCTGCATAACTTTTAGTAATTCTTTGTGCACCTTGCCTAGTCGGGTTGAAGTAATTCAAGGCTTATCCTTTGAGATGTCTATGAATTTCAAGGCTCGGGCTGTTGTTTATGGTTATCACAGGATATGAAGGGTTCGCGAATTATATGTTTAACACTATCTGTCGCCAGGACATGTTAATTTAGGTGATTTTGTTGATGATGTGAATACAAGTTCTGCCATCTCTATCAGCTTAAGTGTTTAGACAGTTCGTTCTTAAGGAGGGTCCTGTTTCCGAATTGCAACACCTCCCTAAGAATTATAAGAAAAAACATTCACATGCTTGGGTCACTCTTGAGAATCTGGCCATATGGAAATGATTTTAAATATAGAAGTTACACCTTTCATTCAGCTTAAGCTTTAGAGTAGCCATTGTACATACCCCATTAACTGGATGTCTAAATAACTCGGGTCATAGTACCAAAGTGGGAAGGTCTTATACTTGAAGCTCGGCACCTCCCTAATAATTATATTACATCAAATGCTTGGCTTTTGTATGTAGGAGGTTTATGCCACAAGTAAGGAAGCATGTTGATGATAGTGAAACACCTTAATTAAACATCTTTATCAGGTAAAGCTTTTAGAGTATTCTGTTAATAGAATTGAACATAAGTGTATGCAGGCATCTCTTAAATTCAATGTCTACTCAAGTTTAGTGGACCTCTACGTTTGTTTCAGACTTTTGATGGTTTCCATGTTTGCAGCCAACTCACTGTGATCACCATAGCCGGTGTAAGCATATTATCTGATGTAGGTGCCATAGTAGACCAAACCTTTAGAGGAAATAGGTCATTCTCACTTGGATGAAGTCAATTATGCCACTTTGTTGCTGCATTATGAAAATTCAACTTAATTGTGTTAAGAGGAATGCATGAGCAAATAATATACATGCTATGGGACATAATCTGCAGAGTGCTCAGATGTCTCCTGAAGGTAATAATGTAGTCAGATGTAAAGAAAGTAACGAGCATAACTCTCATCTTTGTCAAGTATACATGTCAGACTTTCCTCTTCATTATGGCTTTGAACATTCATCATTTTCTTTCATGATTTCTCCACTTCATGACCAGTCAAACCTTTTTCCAACACAAAATTTCAAAACAGTAGTTGCTTGTACTTGGTATTTCAATTCTAACCTTCCTGAAAAAGGTTTCCACTTCTGTTGTCAAACCAACAATACGTGTCTTTGGTTGGCAAGAATGGACTCAAGACTGTCCTGTCTATGGCCAAGAACATGGCATCCCTCTGTCTCAGCCTGATGCTTACCCAATCTAATGATTTTGGGCTCCAAAGATAAATAGTAGAAGTGGAATATGATCTGAGGACAGGTTCCAATAAGCATAGACTGCCACTGGTCTTTTCAGGTGGAAAAGAGAGATGCTTGTGGTTGCATTGATACTAATAGAATAAGCGTAATCTTAATCCACAATGGCAATCAAACAAATAGGTGTTTGATTGCTTGTGTGACTGAAGGAATGAGAGGGACTGAGAACAGCTTTCCTGTTCATATCATACAGTAGAATAGAAAATCACTGTCTTCTTCTACATGTATATGTGATTTGCGTAATTGTATGTAGCTAGTTTATTACTTTCTTCTTCAATCTTTTTTTCTCTTTTATTTCTTTTATGGGGTCTTACAATGGAAAATTATACAAGATTGCCTTCAATTTTATTATGATTTTGACATTGGCAGTTCTTCCTACTTTCCTTCTTAAATAGGTGGAAGTTCCAAATGAATTAAAGGCGAAAGAATTTCCACATTTTATGGAAAAGAAGAATAGTTACAAGTCTACTTCAGTTTTGGGGCTAATTTATGATACTGTAAATAATTTTCTTCAAATGGAAGATCTGTCACTGAAAGGTGATAATTCCCTCAATCATATTTACAACTATATTTCTTCCCAAGTTAGAATGGACTACATTGAATGCTACTTTTGTGTTTGTGCTATGTAGAAGAAGTGAAGAAACTACCTTGTTTCGATATTGAAATCCCGGAAGCCTGCTTGAAGTTATGGAAGGACAGGTATAATGACTACAGAATTGAGATGGCAAAGGCCTTGCAATCTGACCAGGAATCGAAAAATGATTGTGCAAATCAAGTTATCAAGAAATATAAGCAGGTGATTCGTTGACTTAAACCAAAAAGGCTCATTTTTTTTGTCATGAACAACCCAACTGTACCCGTCGACTGCTTGATTGATTAAACTTGTTTTAATGCAGATGTTATACGGTGCTGAGGAATTCGAGCAGAGTGAGAGAAGGGTGGAGGAGATGTACATTGACGCCCTTGCAATTTATCATGTTACCTATGACCATGCAAAGACCCACCAATCAGTTGGTAAATGCAGCTTTGCTTGGAAAGTCGCAGGTCCTGTCCTCTGCAGGCTTTATGCCCATAAACTAGACGAAAAATCCATCCTGTGTGTACCATCTGTTTTGAGAGAGGTCCTAAATTAGGGAGCTCATTTGTTTATATATTACAGTATACATGTCTTTCTGTTGTATAGAAATGTATCATGTGGTGTGTTTGTGCTCTATGCATAATGTATATGTTGTAAATTTACTGTTGTGTAACGTGTATTATGTTTTTATTGTACAAAAACGAACATATAATATTTTCATTTCATCTAAGATTGTACTTCCCACGGTTTAACATAGATATTTATGGATTTTTAGACTGATTGTTCCATTTATAGTAAATAAATTTTCATGTTTTTGCGTAGTTTAACACTACAATTACTTACTGAATTCAATTTTAGTCTATAGATCTAGCTTGTACAAAGTTTATCCTACCCAAATTATTGCTCTGTTAAGCAACAAGGTAGAAGGGATAATTTGAGAGGAAAAAATAAAATAAAATAGAAGTTTGGTATGACTCTGTTTTATTGTATTACACAAAATGATTTGGTAGCCATCAACGGATCTCCAGAAAAGCTTAAAACTTCAGCCTTCATCTTCCCTTTGTCTCTCCTTTCGGCTTCGACTTCTCTTCTCTCACTAATCACTAACGGCTCTGTTTGGATGAATTTCTAGGGCATTGTACTACGTAAATAAATAAAAAAGAAAGAATGAATACATGTTTTATTTATTAGATGGATGACTCTGTGAAAACTAGAAAAGGACACAAAAAACAGTGTAAGAATTTCACTATCCAGGTGTCCCTTCACAAAGCAGTGTGTCTGTGTCTGTGTGTCTGTGTCTGTATTTAGTCTGTTACATTCAATGTATGGGTCAATCGGGACGGTACAATTAGTAATGGTTGCATTGGACTACAAAGAAGGTTGGGTTTTGCAATGGAGAGTACGTTGAAGGGCATGGACACCAACACCACCACCACCGTAGGCGGTGGCGTTCAGGACGTGTACGGCGAGGATCGTGCAACGGAGGACCAGCTCGTCACCCCCTGGACTGTGTCCGTTGCCAGGTTTGATCACTTCCACCGATCATCAACTTCATTGTTCGTTCATTTCGATGATTGTTGCTTTTATTTGCTGCAAGTTCGGCCTCATTTTAGAATTAGAATATTTATACTTGAGAAGAGAGTGGTTCAGTAATTTTTTGGACTTGAAGTTTTTTTTTTTTGTTTTTCTATTACACACGAAGGGGTCTAATTTGCCAAGTAATTTTGCTTCTATGTGATTGTCCTGCTCTTTATCTTCTCTTTGGAGCTTTCAGTCTTCTTTTCTTATTTTTGATTTTTTTCCCCTTATCGACGAGCGTGTGTTTGTCTCCCTTTTTGATTTTTGAAAGGAGATTGATTTTTGAATATCCGAATTATAGTGTTGACTTCTGTTAGTTAAAGATTTCTTTACCCAATTTCTCATTTTGTGGTCCTCTTCTGATTTTCTTTGAAATTCGTTTGCATACTGATATGGCTTAATGATATTTCGGCTCAGTTGAAACTTATGATATATAAAATTTGTATAAATTATATGTATATTATGTGAATATTGTGTTGCGCATATATGCTGGAACTGTTGGTCACTGTAATGGTATTACAATAGTAATTTATCATTTTCTTTTTGTTCTTTTGATTATGTGCTGCAGTGGCTATTATTCTTTGTTGAGAGATCCACACCACAACAAGGGGCTTGCGTTTACTGAAAAAGAGAGAGCTGCTCACTGCTTGCGCGGCCTGCTGCCTACAGTGGTTGTAACTCAACAGCTTCAGGTTAGTGACATCAACTGAGCTTTGGGATCCTTTTATTTGCCACTAGTGATGATTATTCTTCTTGTACTTTTCCAATTTGACTCATCAGGGGAAGAAATTGATGCGCAATATTCGCCAATATCAAGTTCCGTTGCAGAGGTACATGGCCTTGATGACGTAATCAAGTTTAGTTGTTTCACATTTTCCTTTGGTAATTGGTAATTGCAGGCTGGCACAGGTATCGCTGAGCTTATAGCTCTTGAGATGTCAAAACAGGTGTTGCTTACTACCATATGCATATTATTTGTAGGTTACCAAACTGCAGCATGTAACTTGGAGCAACTTTTTACTGGCCGGGAATTCTTTTCTAATTATTTAATTTTGTTTGCCTTCCACAGACAAAAGTTCCTCTAGAAGACACCCGAAAAAAGATATGGCTTGTGGACTCAAAGGTAATAAAAACTCCAATCAATATTTTATTGCTAAACAATGAATATTTGCCCCATGACAGCTATTTCCCCTTTTTAGTGTTTGTCTCCGCATTGAGAAGAGTGTATAAATTCTCTTGCAGGGACTAATTGTTAGTTCCCGTAAGGATACCCTTCAGCACTTCAAGAAGCCTTGGACTCATGAACATGAAACTGTTAAGGATCTCTTGGATGCTGTCAAGGTTTGATGAACTTTTACTAAGTGCTTATTCCTAATTCAGAAGGTGGTTTTTAGTGAACCTTGGTCTCTATTTCATTTTCGAACTTCATCAGGCTATCAAGCCAACAGTCCTAATTGGATCATCTGGAGTGGGAAGGACATTTACAAAGGAAGTGATAGAGGCCATGGCCTCCTTCAATGAGGTACTCTCCCTTTATATCTATATATCTATACTTCCACAAGAACATTATTTTAGCCTAGAGTAAAGTTATTTGTAAATTAATGACATGTAGAAACATCTCATTATGGCTCTCTCCAACCCAACCGAGCAATCCGATCCGAGTGCACAGCTGAAGAAGCCTACACTTGGAGTAAGGTAAAATGAGTATTTTGTTTCTTATTTCATAATTTCCATGTTGACGCTTTTGTGTAAAGTGATGCTGATTACTTCAAGTAGGCATGTACATAACTAACCTTTTATCCTTTCTTTTCATTGCAAAACAAGGGCCATGCAATATTTGCCAGTGGAAGTCCATTTAATCCTGTAGAATACAATGGCAAAGTTTTTGTTCCTGGCTAGGTTGTAAAACATTTATTTAATTTTAGGATAAATATCACTGACACCCCTGAGGTTTAATGTATTGTTACACGGCTACAATTTCATGAAATTTCGTCACCAAAACCCCCTGTGGTTTGTTTCGTATATCACAAACACCCCCTCCTGCCAAAAGTACATCGTGTTAAAGTACTTTTTCACGGTGAAATGACCTTATTGCCCTTTGACTTTTGACCTAACCTTTTTGAATACTAAATTTACTCATTTAACACTATCTAATAAACCAAAATGCCCTTTTGACCAGCCATATATATATATACACACTATAATATATATTAAAGAATCTGTATTACAAATGCAATAGAAAATTCTTAACTCCAAAATCCATTCATATATATAACCTAGTTTATATGTATATATATATATATATATATATATGTTAACCAGATATTTCTAAATTGAACTCAAATAACACTACCCAAAAGACCCAATTCATCATTTCAAAGCTCAATCAAATAAATCAACTTAAAATGAACAAAACCAACACATCACAAAACAAACAATATTAGAAATCCTGTTTGGAATCTCAAACCAGACACCAAACCCAAGCCGCCAGTCGTTAACCGCAACTACCAATCGCTGCAATAGCGTTCACCAGCGTTACTTTCTTTGTCACCAATCAGCCTTTGCCGCCGTCGTTGACCACCCTTGCCGTAAAACCCCAATCCAAATAAATCCATTATCATTAAACAGCCAGCCCCAAAACCAATTCCAACCCCCAACTCTACCTCTCATCTTCAAACCCAAACAACAACAAACCTCAATCACAAACCCAAGCCGAAATCGAATCTCTGTCGAACTCCATTGAACCCATCAACTACAAACCCTTAAAACCCTCAACTCACTGTTCAACATGTCAATCGAAGCCAAGCTCAAACCCATCAGCCAGAATTCCATCAAACAGAACCCTAGCAATCACGCCTTGAAGCCGTCATTCACCAAGTCGCCACCACGAATTCGTCGCCCCTTGCCAATCCATCATCATCACCAGAGGTTGTTGTCGCAACTCTCCTTGTTGTCGTCACCAGCCAACCGTCACACTGGAGTTTCACTAAGAACCTCTTTGTCCGCCATTGTGAGAGTACTCCAGGGACAACCTTGCAACGATCAAATGTCGGATAATCACACCACTGTTGACCATTATGTTGCCATCACCTCTTCCTCCTGTTGTCATCGCCGTCGCGGCTAAGTTCTCCATCTTTGATCAATCTTGTTTCAAGTTGGGTTGGGAATCTTGGGATTAAATATTAATACATTTGTGTATATACGTATATATTGTGCATATTAGGGTTAACAGTTTATAATACATATAATAAACCATGATTTTGTTTGCAGATTAGGGTTAGGACAGAAGAAGGTGAGAGGTTGGTTAAGGTTTCTGATCGTGGTTAAAGAAAGTAGAGAGAGAAATAGCGGGTGTTGCGTGTGTGGGTGAGTGTGAAGGCATATAATCATGAGGGGCAGTTTTGTCACTTTTCGATTCTAATATTTTTATATTAAATTCCATTTAAATAATCAGGGGTAATCATGACATTTCACTTATTAAAAAATTAGAAATTCTAACAGAGGGTGTGTTGGTGACGAAATTGCACAAAGTTGTAGTCACGTGACAATACATCAAACCTCAGGGAGTGTCAATGATATTTACACTTAATTTTATTTTGTTAGTCTTGGACTGGATATCGGAGAAGGAGTCTTATGATTATTTATTTATTTTTATTATTATTGTCAATTCAGGCAAACAATGCTTACATTTTTCCTGGATTTGGTTTGGATTTGGTCATATCTGGTGCAATTCGTGTACATGATGAAATGCTTCTGGCAGCCTGTAAGTATACAATGAACATTGCAAAATGGATTCATTTTTACGGCCTTCATATAGGAATAGAGTGTATTCATAGTCATATCTTGATTGTCTATATACCGATTTTCAACAGTGGAAGCATTGGCTGGACAAGTTACAAAGGAGAACTTTGATAAGGGGTTAATATACCCGCCAATCTCTAATATCAGAAAAATCTCTGCACATATTGCTACTAATGTAGCTGCCAAAGCGTATGAACTCGGTGAGTACTCTTTGTTGCTGTATTCTGATTCTCAGTGAGTGCTTGATATTGACTAATTACACACATGCTTTTGTAGGTGTGGCAACACATCTCCCTCGACCTGAGAATCTGGTAAAATATAATGAAAGCTGTATGTATATTCCGATCTACCGAATTTATCGATGAATTACCGCCAAATGATCCATAGATTGTCCATGAAGTTCATAGTTTGTAATACTTATTTTGCTCTTGTTTGGTGTGCCTTTTCTTTTCTTCCATTGTCCTTTTTATTTAGCTTTTGTGGTGTTGTAACTTGGAAACTATAGTTTTGCAATTATCATGAGTTTATGGTCTGGATAGATGAGATTTCATTCTCTACTTGAGAGGCTCTTGAGTAGTTTCACAAGTACCACAAGTGTATCTTTATATGTGTACACGCAACTAGTTGCATGCTTACAGTTCTCTTTTTTTCCTTTCCTTTTCTTTTTTTCACAACAAACCGTTGCAATATAGTTCTTGGGTTCAGCAGAAACAAATTATTGTGATTGACGAATCTGAGTTTGTGTAGAATGTGAAAATATAGGAAGTTGTGAAATAAAAAGTACTATAATAAAGAAATTGGTTAGTTGTAGTAAAAAGGTGAAAATTACAAAACACAAAGTATGTAAAAGAATATGTTAAAAGCTAGTGGTGGGGGAAAGTAAAAAAATACAAGAAGTAGGTGGTTTAAAATTAATACATAAATAAAAGGAGAGAGAGTGACTCGGTGTGATTAGTCAAAGAAAGGATGAGCAATAATATTATAGATATTGGTAGGAATCTCTAAAAGTTCTAACATTGTGTTAGGAAATAAGAACGCGGCATATGGAATAAATACGACACAGATATGACTAAGGGATTAAGGATATATTAAAAAATTATATAATATATAAAATAATAATTTTTATTCAATTTATTCACATTATCACAAATGAAATTACTAATTTCATCTTGTTATTTTTGTTTGTTTTTTAATTTTATATTAAATTATTATTATAATTATAATTAATCCATAATAAATTTAAAATTGCATTGGCAGAAAAATAATTACAAAACTAGTGCTATGTTCATGTTATGTGTTAGTCATGTACAACCAAAAAATAAATTCAAATTTTAAGACACTTCTCGTCATGTCAAATGCGAGTCTGGCTCGCCGTGTCAGATACAAGTCTTGCACTTGTTAAAATGTAACACTATGTTCCTAAAAAAAAAATGTGTTAGCCATATTAGACTCACATTTCAAGAATCTATTACCATATTTGTTATTTTCTGTCCTTTTTTTCCTTATTTCACCTGTAGAAAAAGTGTTAGAGAGATTGGACTCACATTTCAAGAATCTATTACAATATTTATTATTTTCCGTCATTTCACCTATTTTAAATTGCATTATGCTCCTCACTTGGGCTTCATTTAGATGAGTTTTATACCTTAGCTCTGAGTGCACAATACAAATGAATAAAGGAATAGTCGTTCTCTCCTTGGAGGTTAACCAAGAATTATTTGCAACAAAGGACACACACAACAAACATTATAACTTCTAGTGGGTACGACAGTGTATCAAGTCTCACGCTTCGGCTCGACAACTTTCTTTCTACTTTATTAATATATTCCTTCATTATTTTTCTCCAAAAATAAAATAAAATAAAATAATTATAGTTGTATTTTAATTAATTAAGCGCTTTTTCTTTCTAAACAATAAGTTATCTTCAAACTGAGACCCGATTAAGAAACTCATTGATGTAATAGTCTGGACATTAGCTTAGTATTAGGAAAATAGGATGGCAAACAAACTGGTGCTATGTTTGGGCCTTAGAGTGAAGCTCAGATTCTATACAAAATGGCATGGGATAGCAATCAGACTCGGCTTACCCATTTTGAAAAATTCTTCTTGTATAACTAACTATTCAAGGATTGCATGGGGTGCTCCATATTATTCCAAGCCAACATTTTACATAAGCACAAGCTAGTAAGATAATATATATATATATATATATATATATATGAACATCATGGCTATGTATTTTGGAGATTGGCAAGGTTGAAGAAGGCGCCTCGCTTGTTCTTGAGCTGAGCATACGTCCCTCGCTCCACCACCTTCCCTTCTGATACAAAGGCGATCGAGTCAAGCTTCTTGATTGTGTTGAGCCTATGCGCCACCACAATGGTGGTCCTCCCAACCATGATTCGATCCAATGCCTCCTGCACTACTTGCTCTGATTGCACATCAAGAGCACTGGTTGCCTCATCCAGTAGTAGTATTATTGGATTCCGAATTATGGCCCTTGCAATTGCAATCCTCTGCTTCTGCCCTCCCGATAACTGCACCCCCCTCTCACCACATTCAGTTTCATACCCATCTTTCAGTGACCTACCAAGGGTAAGAAAACAGTCAATGTTAATAGTGGCCAAGGCAGTTTGGTTAAAAACATGGCTGGAACAATTATACATATGCTGTGTATGTCTTAAGGTCATAACTTTAGTAAAATTATAGGCCGGTATGCCTTTTTCTCATGGCCTGAATATATGAGCATACTTACGAGATGAATTCGTGGGCATTTGCAGCTCTAGCAGCCTCCACCACCTCATTCTCTGAAGCATCAGACTTCCCAAACACAATGTTGTCGCGAATGCTGCCAGAATATACCACGGGTTCTTGGCTAACGAGTGCCATGTGCCTTCTACACCATCCAATGTCAAGTACCCTTATGTCCACACCGTCCACCTTCACTGTCCCCCTCTCGACATCATAAAATCTCTGAATCAATGCAATCACTGTCGACTTCCCACACCCACTTTTCCCAACAAGTCCAATGCCAGTGCCTGCTTTCACCTCCAAAGAGAACTGGCGCAGTACCAGGCTCTCAGGCCGGCTTGGGTATGCGAATTCCACCTTTTTCATTTCTATGCTGCCAACCATTTTGTCTAACTTGGTTCCATCCCCGGCCTAGTTGCAATTCCAACCCAATGTTAGTCATAGTACTAATTCAAAGTGTTTGTCAAAGTTGAAAAATATTGTTACTTACATGGTAAGATCCTGGAATCAGTGATTGTCTGTCAAGAATTGAGAACACAGATGCAATTGCTGTCGAACCCTTGGCTAGATCAGTAGTCATGCTCCCAGCTTCTGCTATAACCTTTCCAGTGCTAACCAATATGAAGAATGTCTTGAACACATCCCCAGCTGAAATCTCTCCAGAATCCACCAGTTTCCCACCATACCAGAAATCCAGGGCCCAGCATATAAAGGTTAGGCCCTGAGCTGACCCCATGCCAATCCCGGCTAGCCATGCTTTCTTCCTAGCCTCCTTCCTCGGTTCATCCTGGGCCTCATCGAAAAGCTGAAGAACCTTGCCTGTGCTTCCAAATGAAGTCACAATTCTATGGTTGTAAACTGCTTCTACAGCAATCTGAGTGCTTTGATTCTGTGCCTTGGCGAAATTCATTGTAATGGAAGACAACAGAACTTTTCGTGTATAAAAACATAGGATTGTGAGTGGTTGGACAGAGATCATAACAAGTGCAAGCTTCCAAGCTATAGCCAACCCCATTATCATTGCAATAGTCACAGCTGAAGTGGTTTGGACTAAAAGAGAGACTCTATCAGCAACAAGGGATTTGACCTTGGAAGCTTCATTGCTCAATCTAGAACATAGGGCACCACTTGAGTTCTGTTCTTCATCGAACCAAGCTGCTTCAAAGGTCAAGATTTTCTCCAGCATTCTCAATCGGATCCTCTTGGTTAGCTGCTCACCCATATAAGCAAAATTATAATGCTGGGATAGATTTACGATGATGGAAACCAGGGTAAGTGAGGAGAAAATGAAGGAATATGTTTGTATTCGAGCACGCATTTCTTCATGACTTGGTGAGAAGAAAGCTGAAATCATGCCACCGATGGTCAGTGCATAGACAGGTTGCACTGCACCAAAGGCTATAGCCGAGAGGCTTCCAAGTAGACCTTGTTTCCATTCAGGAGAGTTCAAAGAAAGAAGCCTAGAAAAGGATGGTGGAGGATAAGGTAGAGGTTGTGGGTTTTGATCAATGGACAATGGTGAAGTGAGGGCAGCTGGGCTTGACATGGCTGTGCTTGGCCGGCCTGCACTGCTTCTCGTAACTGAAGAGATTCGGGCTTCACCATGCTGTTCTTGATCATCAGAGCTTAAAGTTAACTGTCTTTGTAGTTTTGCCATTTTTGCATAGTGACCATTTTCACGGCTGATGAGATCATTATGTGAACCTATTTCAATGATACAGCCATCACTCATGACTGCAATGAGATCTGCATTTCTTACAGTTGCGAGCTTGTGGGCAACCACCTGATCATATATATTCAACAACAGTAAGAATCAATATAATTAAAGTTTGGTGATTTTTAGTCTATCATTGGCAATTATAAAACCACTACAGGGCATGTGATTGGAATTGAACCCTTCCAAAGGGTTTCAACCCAATCCAGTGATCACAACAATCAATTCCATAAGCCTTCCTGTTGAGTAATTCAAAAATGAATAATCCAAAATAATTAGATATATTATATGGAAATTATGGTAAATTGTTAATCTTTCTACTCAGGGTGTCCTATCAAAAGAAACGAAAGGGGTTGTATGTCATTGATGAGGAGGAGGGTAGATTATATACCAGTGTGGTTCTTCCCATGGAGGCTTGATCCAGAGCATTTTGTACAAGTTTTTCTGATTCAGAGTCAAGTGCACTTGTTGCTTCATCAAGTAAGAGAATCACAGGGTTCTTAATGATAGCTCTAGCAATGGCAATCCTCTGCTTTTGTCCACCTGATAAAAGAGCTCCTCTTTCACCAACCTGTTAAATTTGATCACATCAGAACTTTATATTCTGAAGGGATCATGAATAAATTGAAGAAACAATCAACACTTGAATCTACCTTAGTCTCATACCCTTCAGGAAGCTGCCTTATAAAATTATGAGCATTTGCTGCCATTGCTGCTGCCATGACTTCGTCCATGGTGGCATCAAGTTTCCCAAACATGATGTTCTCTTTTATCGACGCTCCAAACAATGCGTGTTCTTGACTTACAAGTCCCATTTGCCCTCTTAACCATTTCAACTGTAGTGTCTTTATGTCAACACAGTCAATGCACACAACACCTCCATCTGCATCATAAAACCGTTGCACCAATGCGATTGCAGTTGATTTTCCACTTCCACTTGCACCAACAAGGGCTACAGTTTTTCCTGCTTCCACTTTGAGATTGAAATCTTTGAGGACTATGGAATCAGGGCGAGAAGGATACGTGAACCTAACATGCTCAAACTCTAGTTCTCCTCGAATTTTCTCCAACACTAGTCCCTTTGCGTCTTCACCATCGATTTCAGGAATCCGGTCAATCCTATCAAATATTCGCAAGGCAGCAACTGAAGCTTCTGTAAAATACTTAACATCAGGGAGTGCCATTCCCAGGGATCTGCATTAAATTCAGCAAATTTGATCAGGAGTAATGTTGCAAATATCATTTCAATACTTCAGTTCTTAATGTTTAAGGATTTTTTGTTTTCTGCAAATCAATCCAAGGCTCCACAATCGAACTGCGAGTAGTTTCAATTGGTGTCATGGTTTGATCTGCACCATCTGGACATGCTTTTTATGTGACTATACATTGAATTTGAATGAGTTAATGAGACTGAAGTAAGAAATAGGAAGGTCCGGGGTTCATCATAGAAAGGGTCTCTCAAAGAAATTCTGAGCAAACTTGGATTCCCCATGATTAAGTTGCGAAAAGTAGTGGCATGAGTCCAAATTTTGTTGTTTTAGATGCACAAGATGAAGAATCCTCATCATTCACAAAGCATATATGGCTCTTGTTTAGAAATGATAATGAAAAGAATGAAGCATATTTTCAAGAAAATGAGTCACACTAGTTTATTCTTCCTACGTTCAACAAGAATTACAAAAATACTCAGTACTTGGATAGTAAATTCAACAATCATATGAAAAAGGAATTGAATTAAATACAGCTCATATGACAAAGAATCAAGGCAGCTAAGTAGAAGTCTCTTGAAAAGTGAAGCAAGTGGTTAATTAAAGCTAAGATTATTCAAATGAAGTTTTTCCTCCTCTATTGCATGAGAAATTTGCATTTGAATATGAGAAGAATGATTAATCTTATCTTTGTTATGCAATAGGTATTTGAGTTATAAAAGCTTAAGTTTTTATAGAAGCTTAAGTCATGGCAAAGAAATTTGCACGAACTAGAGGAATTATAGAAGTTTTTTTCCGGTAAATCAATATATATATATATATATATATATATATAGAAGAAACAACATGAACAAAATTGTTGCAAATTGAGGGCATAAAAATACAGCAAAACAGTGGAGCATAATAAAAAATTTAAAGGGGGTTCTTGTAGATTAATTGCGAAAATATGAAGTCTTATTGAACATTTAGAAGTCTTGTATTTAAGGTCAGTATGAAAAGTCGAGACATTCTTGCATGATCTTAAGACTCCCTAGGAAGAAGAAGAGTTAATGAAGCAGTCTCTGGGAAGCTCTTTGTATATGCTAGTGTGAAAAGGGGTCATCCCCTCTCCTGTAAAAAGCCAAGGCCAAAGAAAAAAGCCTCTCTGTAAATCACCCTTTATATTTGCTTTATTTCCTAAATTGCTTTGTTGTTCCTATTGACCACTGTACTCTTGTTGCCCAACAACATATATAACAACTAGTCTTTGATGTGTTGAAGGTAGCTAAAAAGCTTATGAAACCTAACTACAGTGATGAAAGAAATTGTAGAGAATGTGTTTTGATCATTGACTTGAGAAGACTATTAACTTAAATTGTAGCCTTTTATGGTACATGAACGATAGTTGGACTACAAAAGGTGAATCCACCATGTTTGGCTATTGACATCGTGGTATATACTTATTCATATGGGATTAACGCAATGATAATAATAATGAGTTTCAACTCTAAATATGGTATCGTGGAGGTTTAATTGACTAAGACTAATTCATTACTACTTCACTACGCATAGAAGTCGAGCACCTAAAAATTGCACAATTGGGAGAGAAACTTGTGACTTATATATTTGTAATTGGCAATTTCGGTGCCAAAACTTGATTGATCGAGTTGTAATTTTTGTTCAATCTTGTGCCTCGATATCATGGATTCGATGAGAACATCACTTAGTATAGGCATGTGGGTAAAGACACTATGTTTTGAAGTTTGTTGGGCTTAGGATTTAGAAAATATGCTTTAAAACTGAAAATAGAATTTTTTCAAAGTCCCACCAGTCCCCAATTTTTAGGACCGGTCTAACTTCTTTCGAGACTTTTGATTTTTTATATTTCTGAAAAGTCCCACATGTCCCCAAAAAGTAGGACCGGTCCGATTTGGCTGACATGTGCGAAAATTTTCTTTTTAGTCCAAATTCGTTTCCTAATCAAACCAGAACTTCTCTAAAGCGTTCCTAAGGGTTTTTTAACTTATTTTTCAAGTAGGATTAGGACTCCTATCCCTATAAATACTACTCTATATTTTCTCTACATGTGTGCTTAAACAAATTATTATTTTTAGAGAGAAAAAACTTTTTGAGAGTATTTTTAGAACAGAAAAATTCTCTTTAATTTTTCAGTTTGTTTTTCTTTTGAGAGCACACACATATACACTGAGTGATCTTAGGGTGGTGTCAATCTGATCGAGAGTACAGAAACTACTATAGAGTTATCTTATTCGGTCAGACATCGGAGCTTTTGGTTTCTTCTACAACTGTTCGTTGGTGAGGAAGAAGAAGAAGATCGTGCTATGAAGGGGACAGAATACTTGCTGAGTGTTCGTGTTCTTCCAGGTACCCTTCCGAAAGGATTTTGACGTTAGTTGGAAATCTGCAATAGTTAAACGAGATAGTCGCAATTGTAAGCCTGAGATGTTCCGCATCAGAGTTCTTGTCAGAGTGGAGTGGGTGAGACAGAGTATGTTGTACTTTGTTTTGACGAAAGTAGATTTGTTTCTCCGGGGCTACAAAACTTTACCCGTGGTTTTTCCCTTCTTGAGTTTTCATGTATATCTGGTTCATTCTTTTCTTTACTTGCACTTTAAGTTATTTACTTGCTTTGATTGTTTGGTTAATTGGACTTAAAATTGAATTAATTAAAAATTAAGCAAACAAGTAAGTGATCCTATTCACCCCTTTAGGTTTTAAAATACTTTTCGCAATCGCTTCCGCACCGCGCAACTCACAAAACTATTCCGGACATAAAAGTTTTTCAACTACAAATTATTTCCATAACTCTTCATTTTAGATAATGAAAATTTGTCGAGAACAACTGTAAATTGTGTAAGTTTTTCTATTTATTAAATCATACTAGTTTAAAAGATTCTTAATTTATGTCCAAAATTATCCCCCTCTTGAATAAAATCCTGATTCCCTCTCAAAACAGAACTAGGAGAGTAAAATTGATGCTTATGTAAATTCAACCCATTCACTGTTAGGGGAAAAAAACATTGCAAAAGCAAAGTCATTATATCTTGACTGCTTAATGGATCAGGTCCATCAGGACTATAGTAAATTCAAGAAGAAGGGCAATACTAATATGAGCATCACAAGTCTTTTTCCAATAGAGGTATATATAGTCAAAAGTACCAAGTTGAATTGGAATTAATAGTAAATTTCAAACTAAAGAATATGCCTGGTTGTGTGTTTTTGAACAATTCTTCGTTCTTTCTTTTTTTTTCAATCTAATGGTGTAAGAATAGGCACTGTCTAACTGATCCATCACCAAAATGAAAGACCACAGTGGCTTAATTACTAGTAAGAAAATTTTCAAGCCACAAAAAAAAAAAAAAAAAGGGAAGTAATTGAAGGTATAGCAACTATTGGGACTTGTCCTAGTCTTTGGTTATATATATTAGAACTCCAAGAGGAACCATGAAAGAAAAAAAGAAATTAAGGTAAAAAATGATAAGAAGAAGTGACATACAGTCCACCCAAGACGAAGGAAAGGCCGGCTGCATAAATTCTTCCTCCACTCTCTCCTTTGTACATAACCAAATGGCTTCCATACCAAGCAAGGAAAGCCCATATTGCAAAAGCAAGCCCTGTACTCCCCACAGCAAGACCTTTGGCAATTCCTTGCTTGATTCCCAGCTTTGTTGTTCGATCCAATATTGTCGAATATCTTTCAATAATATTCCTCTCGGCAGTGGATGAATAGACAGTTTTGATGGAGCTAAGAGCCTGCTCGATTATGGTGTTTGCTTTGCCGTATTCATTGAAGGACTTCTTGGACAAATACAGAAGATATTTGCCATAAATCATCCCAGGAATGATTAAGAGAAGTAATGTTGGGAAAGCTACTATAGACAACCTCCATGAAAAGTAAGTGGAAAATCCAAGCCCTGAGATGAACACTGATGTGTGCATCAAAAATATTGGCACCTGTCATGAAATTAATTGACATGTTGAAACTAGCTCAATATATATACATCACAAATAAATAAGTAGATTAGATTTTAAGAAGGCAAAAAACATCTTGAGCATTAATGTTTGTTTATTAAATGGTCATGGATCATTCATTAATCCTTTTTTTCCTTTTGGGTATTAAAGAGTGAAGCATTTATGAGAAATTATGAAGCTAGGTTGGTTTGAAATTGAAAACTATATATATATATATATATACCTACCTTCTCACTAAGAACTTCTTGTATGAGAGAAGTATCTTTTGATATGCTGTTGATGACTTCTGAAGTAGTTGCTTCTTGTGAATCAAAGAACCCAACTTCTTGTCTAAGAACAGCTTCCAAGTACTTGTAACGGATCTTCAGTACCTGCCGCTCGCTGGTTTTACTCCAACAATAACCTTCTGCAGAGATTTGATTGTTTTCTTAATTAATAGTCAAACACAAGATTTATTTTCTTATATAGTCAAAGACAATGTCATTTTTAATAATTCTCTCATGCTTAATGATGAGATCTCATGGAAATGAATCAGTCCATTTGTGTTGTCTATTGCATTTAATTAAGTCCATTAATTGTGGTTTCTGAAATTAATACTAGCTTGTTCAGTTTAAATTAGGGTTTTGCTATTTGAGCTCTCATTCCTTTTCATCTTGCTTGTGATATTGTTTTTTCCTTATTACACTGTCAACCACTGTGTCTCAGGATAATTATGTGAAGCAAATACACTGGCCTTATCCATTTTACTCATGACATGATGAAAAACATTCCCTTTTCTCCAAAAAGCAAAGAAAATTAAGGAAAAAGAGTTTACCCATAAAGGCCACCACCATCACTGCTAATCCCAAGTATACAAAGTATAAACTGCACTGTAACACCAAAAAACAAAACCCATAAAGCAAAACATATATGAGAGAGAGTACAAGCATGAAATGTAAAGGGAACAAAAAATGAAAATGGAAATGGAAAAAGAAAAGCATATGAGAGCAATGAATGCTTACCTTTTCAACCTCATCCATGAAATTCACAGCAGGATTCTGCTGAGTTTTAGCGAAACCCAAGCTATTGAAAAGACGACTAACGTAGAGGAGTAGACAGTTTGTTGACATGCCATCCCCAATAGCTCCAAGAGTACCCAACGACATGAGCAAAATGTCAACCCAATCAGCATATCTGAAAATTATAGCTATAGCGTTCCTCTTCTTCCTTCCCATCTCTCCTTTCTCTAAGCCATTCTTGTCTGAAGAATTCATTTTCTTCATCAATGCAGAGAGAACTGATTAGTCTGTTTGAATATTGTCTCTGCAGCTAGGAGAGAAGAGAGAGAATGGAATAGCTTGTATTTAATAGAAGCAAGTGACCCATTGTGTGTGTGTGTCTATATATATATATATATCCGTATGTCTGTGTGTGGAGAAAGTGAGGTGATTTTCCATGAAGCAACCCTTTTATGCATAAGCTTTGTGTGGTTGT
Source organism: Cornus controversa (assembly GCA_026545225.1). Lineage (NCBI taxonomy): Eukaryota > Viridiplantae > Streptophyta > Magnoliopsida > Cornales > Cornaceae > Cornus > Cornus controversa. The sequence goes on from CM048851.1 coordinate 45,731,933, forward strand.
TACATGTACACTTTTATGTTTTATGATTGTATAAATATTATATATGTGTGTGTGTGTGTGTGTGTGTAGAGGAAGTGAGAGGTGATTTTCCATGAAGCAACACTTTTATGACATAAGCTTTTTTGCAGGAGTGTTCAAAAAAGATGACTGTGACCATTGTCCCGTTACTCCTGTTGCCCCCTTTTGTTGTTCCCTCTTTTATTGTTTTTGGTAAGCATTGTTGTTCTTTTCATTCTCTTCCTTTTGGTTAGTTTAATTATGCGATATGAAGCTATTACTTTGATCACGTCCTTTAATGTCGCCTTTATTTTCAATTATTGAAATGTTGATGACTGATCACTACCCTGAGTCAGGATTCTCTGCTGCAGCGGACATGAGTCTATGATGTGGCTACTCTTGTGTGATATTGTAAGAGATAGGAATGTAATTATACAATAATTGCAAACGACATTCTTTTGACAAATAAGAAGGAAAGTTAGTATATTGACGAAAACTCTAAAGAGATTAGTGTAATTTATCTTTTTTTTTTTATTAGATAAATATTATCACACATCCATAAATGCCTACTGTGATATTCGAATCTCTCACTTCTTTTTCTTTTGTGAGAGATGAAAGATCGATTATACCAACTAAATTATGGTCAAATGGTGAATATATATATATATATATATATATATATGCGCGCGCGCGCTCTTCAATAGCCGGATAATAAATGATCATAGGCAGCTAATAACAGCCAAAGATTAGGTAACAGATTCTACACAGAAAAGGTACTAGGGTGGTTGTATCAAGTAAATTAACAATCAGTTTAAAGTTTTTATCAGTCCTTTCATGAATAAGAACTCTCATAAGAGATAAGTGCTCCCTTTGAGTCGAGCTTTATATAAATTAACTTCCTAGTGCTTCAACAAATGGACAAACGGATGTTACATCATCATGAGATGAAAAAGTAAGTGATGATTCCTGCACTATTTTTAGGGAGTGCTGTGTATATATAATAAGTCTTAAGATATATATTTGAATTTAGGACTTTTTTGAAAGAAAAAAAAAACATTGGAGAAAAAGAAGAAAAAAAAACTCAACACATGCACTCAATTTTGCCATAATTTGAATTTCTTAATGCTTGAAGACTTGAGCTGTTGACCTCTAGTATGAAATTTATGACTTGAAATAAAAGAGTAGATTCGTTGGTGGTGAACCAAAGTGCATGACAAATTAATCGTAGCCATATTTTTTTCACACCATCTCCATTGCATTTAGAATCACAACTCATGATCTCATATGTGTATGTGTGTCTATATATATATATATATTAATACATAGTGATGGCCTTAACATTGCCATACAAAATGAGAGCCTGTTTAAAAGATATGAAGTAAGATTATTTAAACAGCTTGATTATGTTATTTAGTGTCTTGACAGTAAAAGATTAGAAACCTTGTGGTAATTGTTTATGAAATAATTATTTTTAAACAGAAAAAAATAAAGAAATAAAAAAAAAATGGTCCTCAGAATAGTGAGAAGAAGAGAGGAAGGTTTTCTTGTAAAGCATATTCGTCTATTTAGATGGGGTCACCTGCAGATCATGTCAGCGCACTATATCCTGAGCTGTATTTGTTCTCTCTCTCACTCTCTCTCACACACACACAACTTAACTAAAGCTGTCCTAGATCTTCTTGGAAAGTCCTGTGATATTTTATTTGATGCATGATTCAACTAAATAGACAAGAAATCAAATGTGATTTATTTTTATAAATTTAATAGCTTAGTATTGAAATAGCATATCAGAACCATTATTCACAACGCCTAAGACCAATTGGTCTGCCTGGCTTTTCAAAAGAATGTCCAGCTCGAGCCTTGTGAAAACAGTGTGCCTGTGTGATTTTTCAGACATGATATGGTTTTAGATCTTCACAGCTAGATACAGATCTCCCTAGTAGGACCCCAAAAGTTATTCTCTAATATGCCCACCGCAGTGAATTTCCATACAAACATTTCGGTTTAGAAAAATAATAAATCAAAATGGGTACAAACAAGTACTATATATATATATATACACACACACACACACACAAACACACACAAGTCTTATGAAAAGAATATTGGCAATGGATTCATCTCAAGACATTACACTACCATATCGATTGCTAAATTACAATACTTTAACATAGTTTATTTTAGTATCAACTACTTAAGATACCTTGACAGGTGGGTTGGTTGGATTTGAGCTGAGCTGAGCTGAGTTCCTAATCAATCTAAAACAATTATAAATAGTATTAGGAATATCATCAAAGCAAGTACAAACCAATTATATATATTTATACTTACCAAAAGAATAAGATTTATAGTTGCTAGCGAGGAAGATTTTTCTAGGCAAGTAGTACTGAACAAGATAATAAGATAATAGATGACAAAATGTGGAGAATAAGACATGCTTACAGATTTAAGCTATCTAAGGTTGATATGCATGGATCTTTCTTAAGACCAGTCTCAATTGTCTCTCTTGAAAAAGAAACAGAAAAAAACAAATTTGCCCTTGGTGCAACATGTTTGATGTGTGGTGCAATCCTTTTTGCTGCCATTAATCTAATCATACTGCTTTCCAAGTTTGGTTGAGGAAAATGATTTGTAAATCAACGGTCGGACAACTCAGACTCGGATTGTTTTTATGTGAATAGATGTGGGTATCACCATGATGTTAGTGGTGGGACCCACGCTCATTCACATAAATATAGATGATATTGTTCCATTGTCGACTTCAGAGGAAGACGACCAATGAATTTTGAAATTCAATGCCTCTACTGAGTTGTGACTCTAATATTTCTCTTTCGATCCAGTTGTGTTGTGATCTAATTATGATTCAAATGATGAGAAATTTTTTTGACTCTGTTTGTCTTGGATTCGGATTCTAATAACTACTATAACACGAAAATATAAAGGTGTTAGGGTTTTTTGTATTGGGCATGGAATATTGGGCTAGTTTGGTACGCAGGAATGAAATATAATGGGAATGGAATAAAGCCGGGAATGAAATGAAAATGAGAATAGAATGGAATAACCATTCTCATTCCAATATTCAGCTGCAGATAGAGAATGATGAGACATTTGGCCAACTTTAATTTAATTACAATATGAAAAAAAAAATTAATTACCAATTCAATTAAAAATTCTAAATCAAGATATATATCTGTCTTTTTCTTCTAGTCAAGATTAATATAATCTTTTATTAAAAAAAATTAATACTTTATTAAAACTTAAAATGATAAAACAAGACCTTCCTTTTCTTTCACAACTTAAAATAACTTAAAATATAGCAAGTTATATATATGGGCATGTGACATGTATATATATATAATAGGTAATTAACGTAATTTCTCTCTCTCTATATATATAGGCGTGTGTCGAGTATATAACATACATATTATATATAGAGAGAGAAATTAACATTAATTACCTCTATATATATATATATATTTTGGAGTGAGTTGGAAAAGGGAGAGAAATAAATGAAGAGAGAAATGATTTTAATAATAAGTAGGAATGAAATAATCATTCCATAACTCAAGAAGAGGAGTGATTTTGTTAGAATGAGCATTCTAAGGAAATGACTTAAAATGATCATTTTATTTCTAATGTAGCACAATAAACGAGAGAAAGAAAATCAGAGTTGGAATAATTATTTCATTCCACCTCCATTTCTGCGTACCAAACTAGCCTAGAATTTCAAAATAGAGATAAGAGTCGTGATATAAAAATCGAATTCGACAAGTTTCAAAAGAATAAATATGAACCTCTCATATACACTTATTCAAATTGCAGAAAGTTAAAAAATTTATCATTTTTTTAGAGATAAAGGATGTAATAGTGTATTGAAGTTATGGTTTAAGGGACTTAAAATCTTTTTTCTTCTTCCTATAGTAAAAACTCTTCATGAACTTGTATGGTAGACACGTATGTTATAAGTCCAATCACATTAATTGCGCGAGTTTGTGTGGGGGTGTGTATTCTATGAGAAAGGCATTGTTGCCCTATTTTATTTGGAAGGGGTTTTGATGTAGAGTTGCCGCAATATAATCTAGGAATTTTTTTTTATTCCAGGTTGTTTTATAATTTGTGATGAGAATGGACAGTGATTGTGCCCAATCATCTATGGCTTGTTCTTGATCACACGAAAACGGAAACTTTACACAATAAGAATAAAATGGGTAATCTTTGACTAATTAGGGGTATGTTTTTGGAACGCCCATTATGGGTTATTTGCGGAAAAGGAAAACTATAAACTATGGCAATTTAGGGCGTAGTGGCCTGCGTGTCTTGGGTATCGAATTCTCTCTCATAATGGCATATATAGATGCACACGCAGTAAGGAATTAAGTTCGTTCTATCTATCTATCTATCTAATCACTACCAGCAACAAAACATGGTATAAAAAGAAGGAATAGGGTATGATGGCATTTTAGCAACAGTCGTAGATACTCGTACACATGTATTGACCAAATAACTTAAAAAATACTAATATATTAAGTAACAATAAGATGTACTACATGTGATGTGATTACTTTGAGAATCAAATTCGAATGAAAAAAATACTGGTATATATATATAGAGCACGTGAGGTATATATAGTGCACTCAGGGTGGCAAATATAATCTCCACCTGTTATGAGATGGTGTGGAGAATTCTTTTCTGCATCCTCTCCATGATTTTCTGCAAAATGATTCTCACTGTCTCCATTAAAAACACTGCATATATATATATATATATATATATATATATATATAATAATACTATAGAGAGATTCCTCATGTGTCATTATTCTTAAAGAGCACAAGGAATAGGGTTGACACTTGGACCAGTCAACTCCAGCACATTAATCCAAAATCTTACAATTTTTTTACTGTTGTTTTTCACAATTAGTATGGTCGAAAATTTTTAACTTATACACGGTTTTATGTACTATATCATATTTATACTTGTAATAAAGCTTTTTGTCAGTTTTTTTCTTTAAATCATGATTTTCTAAATATTAATATTTTGAATAATTAATTTATAAAGAATTTGAGATTAATTTTTTGTATATTTTCTTTTGGCATTATAGTGTAGAAATTTAAGTATTAGATTACTTCGAAGTCAACTCAATTTTCAACATAATTTTTTTGTTTTTTACTGGAACTTAATTTGAGTTCTTGTTGAAGAGTTAGAATTAGAGTTTGTCATGTAACTATTACAATAATTTTACGTTATGAATGCAATAAATTTAAATTATTAAGACATAATTTTAAATCAAAAATTCAATAATTATATAAATGTGTTAAATTTTTAATTAAATAATGTTACAGCGTTTCAACAAGATGACCCATTGGGTTGGAGTCATAAACCTATGTGCCCTAGTATTGAAGCTCCGCCATTCTCGGCCTAAACCTAGCAGTTTGTATGTAAATGCTATATGGCTGGTGGTCCCTTTCTTGAGTTAGACCCTAATCTATATCAGGCTTGTTTGTTTGAAGGGTTTCACCAATACCAGCACCTAGGGTAGGTAAGTACTAATTAGGTTACGCAAAACTAGTAGTATTAGTACAGTATTACGGTGATAATTTTAATTAGTGGAGCCATCATCGTACGACAGACCCACTCAAAATAAAACTACAATTTTTATCATCTGCACAACTTCATCATGGAAAATGAACCCTAAAAATAAAGCACCTTTTCAAAGTGGTCAAAAATATTCAATCCCACACAAACTTATTCCAACATTCTTAACCTTTTGGCTCTGCAATGACCAATATCTATTGTTTAAATGTTATTCTTTATAACATGTGCTATATTTAGTATTTACAATATATATATATTTATATAACATGTGCTATATTTACAATATAAATGTATTTATTGTGTGTGTGTATATATATATATATATTTCCTCACCGTACCCGTACATTTTGTGTCTATAAAAATTTTAAAATACTATTAGAATGCGCACGAGAGTCAAATTTGAAACATTAGTAATCCGACAGCCTTAGCTTTGAGGCAATCCCTAAGAATACATGTGTACTATGTAGCTAATTAAAGTGGCCAAATTTTGACATGCTTGTCTAGTGTTTCTAAGTTGGTTAGTTAACAGTCCATCTTAAAATACAACCCTAATTATATATATATCGTTTTGTCTTGAAAAACACATAATAATTTCTTCCAAGGCAGCAGTGAGATTCATACTGGTTTATTTCTTTTTCTTGGTAAGGTAAATACCCAGACTTTGATTCTTCTTTTGTCCCATCAATTAAAATTAGCAATGAATTTATATATATATATATATATATATATGTTGGAGTCTTGGATCATTGATTCATATCTCAATGTAACACACTGATTTGATTTGGCTATGATTTGGACACCATATATATAGGTCACACACTAGAGCAACCTATATATATATATATATATAGGTCACACACTAGAGCAACCTATATATATATATATATATATTTCTTCAATGTTTATAACTTGTATGATTAAACAAAAATCAAGATAAAAGGAAGGTGGAATTGCTTTTACATAGAACAGTTACCCTACTTTCAACTTAAAAGCAGAGCTGTGTGTAACATGCAATTATATCTGTGTGCCTGTAAATGTGGTTTCCCTTTTCTTTGTGGGAACAAGTGACACAAAATATTGTTGATTAATCTCTAAAGTTAACACAATAGTTTATATATATATATATATATATATATATATATATACACACACATATCCAATGGGGGCATGGAAGACCAACTTTTTTTTTAGTGCATTTAGCGGGTGGGGTTCCCTCTTACCTGTGTATCTAATATATCTAATATACACGGACTACTTTATATGGTGTTATCCAATTATGACAATGCATGCAAAAAGAACATTGATGATGTGACCATACTTTTTTTTTTCTCTCTCATACTGTTATATATTTTCTAATTGAAAGGGGGAGAACCACTTCCAAAGCCTTGAGCATTTGTCTACTTTATTAAACTTGAAATTTGGCTTTCAATTCCCCAACCTAATTTCTTTGGGTGGTGAGAGGTTAAATACTGAAATTCCATCAAATATCACCCAATGAAATGATTTTCAAGGAAAAAAAAATTGATTTACAAGGAAAAAGTGATGGAAGAGTAGGAAAAATCAAATTAAATGTGCAGTTTTTAGTGGCATTAGCTCTATGCTTGCCTCTTACATGGTCCAAAACAATATTTGGATTAATTAGATCTATTCACTTAAAGATAACGAAAATCAAGGAAAATAAAATGTTCTGGAAAAAAAATGGAAATAACATGAGAAATAAGTACTGGTTATGAGAAGTATGATTTGGGGAAGGAAAAAAAAATAGAAGCAAGTTTTAGGACCATTTTTAATTAGTCCTCACATACTGCTGCTACTTTCATATCAAAGAAAACATGTTTTGAAAATTAAGTCAAAATTAATTAAAAATAAGTTTACTTTTAATAAACAATGAAAACAAGATTTGATCAAAACTGAAAGTAGAGAAAATATGTTTTGAAAATGTAATTTGGGAAGCCACCTTAGGACCATATGACTTCCTTTAGTGTGTGACCTATATATCTATCAAATTTATTCCCTTAGGCCACTTTCAGATTTGATGAGATTTTTTTTCTAACGCATTCTAATTTCAAATTAATGGCAACATATTTTTAACAAGTTTTAAAATAAGTTTGTTCTTTAGCACACAACGAAAACCAATTTCTAACGAATGAGGATTACTCCCGTGGGAGGAGATCCAGTGGTATGTCATGTGCCTCAAAACTACCTAGTTTTAAGGCACAACAAACCATATCCCCCTTTCTCTCTATATATGGATATATATAAATAAATATATTACTTTATGTCTCTATAAATAATAACATGAAATAACATAAAAATATATATATAAATTATGAATAATTTTAAATAATTAAATAACGTTATATAATTACAAATAATAACATGACATAGTATTATATAATTATAAATAATAACATTAAATTAAAGGAATGAGAAGAAGTAAAGAAATTGCACATATATATTGCTCCCAAGTGTTAAATAAATTATAATTTAGATTATTAATTAGTTGTACATTAAGTAATAAAACTTAACATAATATAACAAATAAAAATATTTATTACATATAAGAAAAAAAATTCTTTAATTTAATTTTTGTTTAACAAGAGTATTAATAGATTTTCAAGGGTTGTTAGTCTAAGGTTTTTGCATTTTTTTATTTTAAAATGTGTTTTTGGATGTTTGGTGTGAAATTGTTGCATATTTGATGGCTCTATATAATAAACCGAATTACAAATTCATTTAATAGAGGATTTTTCATAAATTTAGAACTCTCAAATTAAGTGGACTCTTTGTTTAAAAAGATGTGAGAGATTTGGTTTCTGTTGTCTAAAATTTTTGAAACACTTACGCAAAATAAAAAGTATTATTTTATTCATACAAAATCAGGTGATTTAACATTTTAAACAATAGTTATTTAAAAGATACAAAATTGCGTTTCATGGTACAAGACATACCACATAATCTCCTCTCACAGGAGGAGATCTTGATCCATTTTCCAACAACATTGAATATATATATATATATATATATATATAGAGAGAGAGAGAGAGAGAGAGAGGTGCTTTGCTTTGTACGAGTTCTTTTTTCTTTTCTTTTTTTCTTTGGAAACATTTTTATTTATAGTTTTTGAAAAGGGAAAAAGAATTCATCCATTTGGCCTTTCCATAGTTAATGGTTGCTCTTGGACATTTTCGTATTACCTGGTGACAATTTTGGCACCCTATTTATTGTGCATAGAAACAAAATACACAAAGCCAAAATGCTTTAACTTTTTTAATTCTAAATCTAAAATGGAAAAAAAAAAATTTCCCTTCTTCGCCTTTTAAGACTCTTTCACACCCACCATGACAATAAGTTAGGTTTGAGCTAGTCAGGGTGGGTAAAGTAGAAAAGATAGCAAACACAAGTAATACGTGCATAAAAGAACTGTGCTTGATATTTAACATAGGAAGAACAGCCAAGATTAATTTCACAAAAAATAATAACAAAAAGGGAGTTTCATTTTTCTCTCTCCTCATTGTTTTTTTATTTGCCAATCATTATGTTAATATGTTATTATATAATTTATATCAATACGAATTTAAGTTTTCCAAAACAGATTGTAGTTTTCATCCATGCAACACAATACATCACCGATGATGCCTGCCTCAAACTGTGTCAAGATTTATAAACAAATTCCACAACATAACAAAAGTACTGATGGTTCTGAAAGAGGTAATTAAATGTACAGCACAACCTTCCTGTCTTACACTGAAACTTTTGAGTTTATAAACGTTCCATAATATTACAGGACAGGAACATTACAAATTACAAGACCAGCCAAGAAAGGTGGGGTTGAAGCTGAAGAATCAATCGATTGAATGGTAATTGAAGAATGAAGAAAAAATCCTAACACTTAAATCAATCAATAATGAATTGGCCGAAAATCCTGGAGGGATGAAAAAATCTCCTGGAAAGCTTGAACCCAAATCCTTTCTAGCCATCACACCTCAAATGGTGGAAAAAAAATGTTCACAACTTTTTGTTGCTTAAGGCCCATTCCTAGACATCAAATTTCTTCGGCTGCCGCCAATGAGTCAAACTTCTTGACAAAGAGCTGAGGATCGAGGATTTGGGCTGAGCTCCTCTCTTACCATATAAATACTTTCCTCCCAAGTCTGTAAATTTTGGACCGCTATCCTTGCTTCTTTCAATCTACACAATATGCAAAATAAATCTCTGCTAATAAAACAAGATGCATGTCAACTATGTCCAGTTTTGTTGATTCCAACTTTCTCTCCAATTTTGATGGTGGTGGTTTGGTTTGTATATATATTATAGATATATTATTATGATGATGATTATTTTGGGTCGGGCATCATCAAGTGTCGGGATTTGGAATGTAGAAAGAAGTCAAGAACCTGAAGAGACCTCATTGGTACTTCTATCTTAACTATATAACTTCCCATTGAAAATGTCCTAAGATAGAGGAAGCACGGATACTCCGAAAAAGCTCCCCGTGGCCATATCGGACACATATCCGATACGAATATGCCTAGACACGTGTCTGATACTCCCGGAAAATATCCTATTTTTTAAAATTATTTTTTGAATGTCGGATACGTCTGGAATATGCAAGGATAAGTCTAGGATACGTTTAGAATACATCTAGAATATGTTTAGGATACTTTTCGGGACAAATTTGTAATTTTTTGTTCTATAAAGTGGGGTTCAGATTATAATATTAAAAACCATATAGGTTAAAAAATGAGGGTTAGATTGTAATAAAATAAAAATGTTTTAAAACCCCCAAACAAGTGTGTCATTGTAAAGAATATTAGAAAAGAAAGGAGATTTCTAGATTTTAACTTCTTATATTTTGCATAATTGCTTCAAGTATATTGTATAGTTGAATAATAAAAGTGAATTTTTTATGTATAATATATTTTTATTTATTTATTTATTTGACGTATCTTTGCCGTGTTCGTATCCTATTTTTTTGAGATTTCCCATATCACCGTATGGTGTTGTACCCGGATCCCGTATATGTGTCCATGCTTCCTAGGTCCTAAGTTACATTTCTAGAAATCCCATATAGTTCAGAGAGGTTGCCAACCTCAGGATAACAGCAATAACAGGATCTATTAGAGCTGAAGGGAATGTTCATCTCTAAATCCTTCACACAGTGCCTTTTTTTAGGAGGAAGTCTACTATGAGGTGCTGTCATTAAAGTCGTGCCCTCATAGCAGTTCTTTCCTTTCTTGAAGTAGAAATATCAAATAAATAAAAAAATTCGATAAGGAATATCAAACAAATAAATTATGCTAGGCATAGTCTAAAAAATGGGAATAACACTGGAGGAAAGTCATGTTTTCAGGATAACAGAAGGTCTTAAAAAGCATACCATGCTTATCTTCCCATTCTTCAAGTGGTACTTGATACCAGACCAATTGATGGACTGAGAAAAGTGTGAACGAAAAGCAGAGATTGGGTATAAAAAATTATCCACCAGCATTGCAATAAATACCTGCTCCATTGAACATCAGTTCAACTAATTTAGTAACTACTAATCAACATAATCCCAGCTGCAATAAACTAGAAGACAGGTTCAAACTAAGAACTAAGATTTTTCTCTAAATATCAGCTCATTTTTACTTTTTCTATATAAATTCTTGCAATCTAACATTTTCAACATACTAGCTCATAGATTACTTTGAGAGCTTCATTCTAAATTTTAAGTGCTATAAATAATTGCATGTCAGCCAACTGTGAAGGTGAGCTGCCAATTCCAACTTTGTATTCTAAATTGATCTTCATTAAAGACCAATCGAAATTTTGCCTCTTCCATTTTACTTGAGAGTTGTTTCACATACAAAGCTAAGAACGAAATATAAGAGATCAGTTAAGGTGGTATTGCAAATATCTACTAGGCTCGCGTAGCAGTACTGTAAAACATGAGACATAAAAAAAATAGCTCCAGGACTTTGATAAAATGAATAGCAACTGGAATGATTTGCATCAACTGTTTACGCTGAATAATAAGAATTAAAAGATACTTACAAGGCACCAGTTGTAAGAACCAAGTGATAATGGAGGTGCCTCAGGAGATAACATGTTGCATAGTTGAACTTCTATTCTTGTCAAGTTCCACATTGAAAGAAGTTCAAGAGTAGTGCACATAGCTAGGATGCCTACTAGGAACAACCCTGAACAAAACAGTTGATAGAAAGTAATTAACTGCAAATTCAAAACAGTTTTTGTATAAAGATCAGCAATTTAAAATTAGAACACCAACAGAAGCTATATCCTGGATTTTACTTTTCTCACAAATCCCAAAGAAAAGAGAGGAATATATATTTATTCTTGACTAACATCCTGGTTGCACAACATCTAAAACCCCCATCCCTCTCTTATGTGATTATTTGATAATCAACAAACATCTCACATTGAGCTACAGACACGAGAATGCTGAGAGGTTTCTTGAAATCATGCATTTTAAATAAATCAATTAAGAAACATAATGATGAAATCACTCCAGCAAAGAACACACCCAATACGCTTTTCCTATCTGATCAAGTTCCGCTAGCAATCCTATCAATCACATTCAAGAGGCCGCTTTTAGAGGCCTTATTGTTAAACATTGTAGTCAATTTGTACTCTGAAATAAGGAGTTATCCTGCATCAGTATTCCACATTGATTTCTAACACTTGTACCTACCTAAAAAGAAAAAGTAGTAAGCTCACCACCAGAAGTAAAAGTTGTTTCCTCGAGTGAATACAATTTGTAATGACTTCTTAGTGCTGCTGCAACATGAATTACAGCCATAAAGTATGGTGCTACAAATCCCCATGATAGGTAGCAATGGGAAGAAAATAATGCACGGTTCATTATCCAGTTAACCTCTGTAGCATATGATTCCAGAACAAATGTTTGCTTCCTCAAGTAATTCCAGTACCTACACAAGTAGAAAAAGTCAAACATGGAACCGAAGTATGAACTTGAATTTTAACACCCATATTCTCGTAAAAATTGTTGAGCAGCACATTACAAACCTTGAAAAACTAAGATCACTTGCAAGGGGGTGAGGAAAAACAGCTACTGGTGGTGATGTGATGAGCCTCTTATGAGCCCCTAAAAAGGGATGATGATGTCAGCAAATAATAATTAGCTTTTTAGCATCTAGACAATGCCAAATTCTGAAAACAACAAGTCTGTGCAACAGCCTAATCCATAATGGTGAGAAAAAAAGAAATGAAGCACAGGGTTCTGTTAAACCAATTGTTAATCCAATATATATATAGGCCAGGTAATGTCTTCGTTTTTTGATAGGCATATTGTAATGTCACCAATATAACATCCAAAAATATCCACCATGCAGCATGCATTAAATGTAGAAAACCGCACCACAAGGACAGCAGCAATTCACCCATCATCTTATCTTAAATGACTTAATTTCAATACCCAACATTAAACCAACCAGTTAAGAGTTCATAGTTTTTATCCAGAAAAATAGTGGGCATTAAATGAGAATTAAAATTTCAAATTGCACAAAAACTGTAAAAAAGATATGTCTCGCATCAGTCGCATGTCATTCCACTTACAAGATCTTCCACTTCAGGATCTTTACGATATAGACTAAAAGAATATTATACCCCAAAAAAAAACTACTGCTCAAAATAAATAATCAATCTCAATCAAATTGGTAGAAATAAATGGGATTTGGTAAGTCAGTAAATTGATCAATACATTTTGTCTGAGATTGGTGAGCCTGTGATATTACAAGGTGTAAATATAAAAAATAATGGCAATTCAATCCTTTAAGTCTACTCAAATCAACTTGCAGAGGTAAAGCATTGGAATTTACCAGCTATAGAAGCAAGAGTCATATCATCAGAGTATCCTCCATCTTTTAGTTCTGAAACCACGCCATGACGGTCATTTCTAAAGTCATCAGCATGCATCTGAAAATAGAAACTCTATAACAATAAGAACAATTAACATTTTTGAGCGTGCAGCAGTTAAAAAGGTGGTAGCAGCTACTTGCCATCATGCACCCTCCCCACAAGAAGAAAGTTTTTCCACCAGTAGCAAACCCCATCGAACAAGGCTGTAATTAAATAATATACATGTTATTAATGTTTGGAATGATATTATAGATGAGTGATACTGAATAACACATAAAATAACCTATAAGTCAAGACATCTAATAGATATTAAACAATTTCATTCCAATAACCTTAAAATAAGTAATGATTCATCTCAAGAAAACCTAATCAGCTTATCCTAATTTCTTCATCTCTCTTGTAAAGGTGATCCCCAATCACGCCAAAGAAACTGATCATGTATAAACTCCATTCACATTGCAATGCAAAACTTAAGTTTTTCAAGTTCAATATCAGAAACCTGAGACTTCAAGAGAGTTGGAAACTCTCATCATGTTAGTGCTTCATCATAACTCTCAGGATTGTGAACCTGGTAGTTTTTTGCTTTATAGGATTCATATTCATGCAGAGAGGATTGGTGGAATTCACATTTGTTTCTCTTTACAACTCTATCTAATCAATACAAGACTGAAAGTTGTTCTACAGAATTTATGGACAAAAATTGTACCAACTAGCAGGTTTGAAAGAAAGAACACAATGTGGTGTATATATGTAGACTTGTACAAACAATGAAGCATGAAAGAAATGGAAGATCTCAGTAACTGTTATTACCATATGGTATTCATATATACAGTAACTTCCTAAACTTCCAGATGGTAAATCAAGAGGGTATCCAGTTTGAATAAAGATCTGCACAACATTAAAGCAATCAGAGGAAAATGAAAAAAGCTAAAGTTGACCATAGCCATAGACTTAAGGAAATGTATAAAAGAACATATTTTTGGTATATCAGAAAAGATTTAAAAATCATACCGCAGGGTTTTTCTCCATTTCGGCAGTGAGAGATCCAATTGTTCCAGGGTGCAGCCTCACATCATCATCTAGGAACAATACATACTTGCTGTCTTTATGCATCCTCTCCACCCCAACCTGCACAAGTGCACCACAATATAAGTGATAACCAATAACAAGGGGATTCTTTTAGGGGGGAAAATGATTCAATAAACAATATGGTTACAGGATTGATGCATAATATGAATACAGATCCAGCTTCACTCTATGTACAATTATAGGAGCTCTTTGCTGTATATACCCATTCTCATTACAAAATTATATAGTAGCCAGTCCTATCCAACCTCTATGACAACAAGTAATTATTTTTAATTTTAATATAGATGCTTAAATTACCCAGACTTCGGGAACAAGGTAAAATAAAACACCATGTTTCATCAAAATGGAGAAAGATAAAGAAATATATGGTGCACACTGTGGAAAAAGTTTAGAATGCTTTTCAAAGGCAAAGTTCCTAAAGTTGTGAATTTGTTATTTACCAACTGATTGTGAATTTTTTGACTACAAGTTGTTGACAAACCAGCTACTACAATCTTTGCATCAACATCGTCCTGCACACAACATCTTAACAAGTCAGGAAAGGAAGATAGGTTGAAAAAAAATGAAGCAATCACCCAAATCAACTGGATGTGTCAACAAATATAATTTGAAAATTGTGCATGGTGTAATTACTTGAACAATGAGCAAATGATACATATATATCATAATTCATAACAGAAAACCATGGGTTTAATCATATGAAAGCAAGCCATACATCAAAACTGCTAGTTTATCTGCAGTCCTCACAACAGGCAAAAATTTGCACCAAGTACTGGTTGGAAAGATGGGCAAAAGAATCACCCCACGGGGTATTCTAAGATGCCTCATTCTTATTCTCATAAAAAGTCTATATCAAGCATAGAACATGAACAAATGAAATGACATAAATAGTTATAGAGAAGGAATGAGAAGAATAGGACGTAGAGCAACCCAATCAATTCTTTCATTATTGACTTCTGAAATTTGTACAACCAAAAAAATAAAAATAAAAAATCTTGTCCATCCCACAGGGTATTCTAAAATGCCTCATTCTTCTTCTCATAAAAAATCTATATCAAGCGTAAAACATGAACAACTGAAATGACATAAATAGTTATAGAGAAGGAATGAGAAGAATAAGACGTAGAGCAACCCAATCAATTCTTTCATGATTGACTTTTGAAATTTGTACTACCAAAAAATAAAAATAAAAAATCTGGTCCACCCCCTCCAAGGCTCCAACTCTGTCCCCATTATGTTGCATGAAGAATGTCCCAAAAAAAAGTAAAAAATTGAAAACAAGGTTCCATCATTTATTATTCCTCACAATATCCTAAAATCATAAAAGAAATATATATATATAGCAAACACCCATTGAAGGTGTAATCATATGCAGCTAAGAATAAATGCACCAGCTAGGGAAAGGGACATGATCCTTAAAAGGCTTTGTTGAGTTAAGTTGCACAGACAATCATTACATAACAGGAATATTTTATCATTAGTGTTGCATTTCTACATAAACATCATTAAATCAATAGCAAATAAATCTTCATCATAATACAAAATGCAATGATGAGACAAGATATACCTTAAAATATGATAGTAATCGAGTTACAGCATGGTAAGCAGGATCTTCTGTACTTTCCACCACAAAAAGAAATTCTAAAGGACCACCATACAGAGACGTGATCTGCACCCAATTATTCATCAACCAGAACCATAATGAATAGTATTTGACAATAAAAAGTCCCACAATCAAGAGAGGAAACAAGAAAAAAGTTTCAAGAGCAACAAAAAAAAATCAAAATAATGTCCAGACTCCCAAAGAAACAGACCTAACGAGGCTTGTAACATTTAGATATTACTCGTCCAATTGTCATCGTATTCTTTACATATTGATCAAAATGTCAATGCTATGTGACTTATGTCTTTCTGTCCGGGCAATAGGAGGGGGAAAAACCAAAAAAACGAAAACGAAATAAAACAAATAATAGTGTACTTCCTCAAAAAGAAGGAGCATTCCCATTGGCCATTCCTACATATATTCACTACTTAAAATACTAATGGTAATATTAAACCAAGGGAAAAAAAATATCAAAGAGAGGTAACCAATAATTTTCATCCAGCACTACATAGAAACTTCTAACTAGTGTGTGTTTGATATAATTCACCTGAGTTCTCCAATTGTGTAGATTGTGTTCTCCAAACCCTTTTAAAGGCATTACAACTGTCACTCTTGGCAGGTTGATCTGATTAGAATGCTCAAGCTCATTGATATCATGACAAAGAAATGCAAAGCTATTGCCACTTTTCATACCACCCTTGATCCGTCTAAACTCTCTACTCCTGTGAGAAAAAGAAAATGTTACTAAAATAAAAAACTTGATGTGAATTTTCCTGAAAGCTAAAACTAATGATGAAAATGATCCATGATACCTGACATAAGCAGCAAAAGCCCACCCAATTGCAAGAGTTAAGCATATGAAGCATCCCTGCAGCACAAATAAAGGAGTCAGATTAGTGAATGATCACGCCAGAAATCATGTCATAGTACTGTCAAACAAGGCCAAAAAAACTAAAAAAGCAAGACATAAATTAGAATCACAAAGCAAGAAGAGTCAGATGACTCAGATCATCTGTTTAGTCAATAGAAAAAAAAAAGAGAAACAGAAATTCTGCTTAGTCAATAGAAAAAACCATTGTCAGTATTCCCATCAAACAAGTAAATTATGTGTATATGTAAAGCAAAAAAATCCTATCATCTGAACAGGCTACAACTGACATACATAACTGAGGAGATAATACCACAAAATGTCCACATCATAGCATCCAATGTGCAGCACAAGCCTTCTAGGCGGGGATCTAAGAGTTCTGATGCTAACACTCATAAATCTTGGAGTTCATAAACCTTGGAGTTCATGATGAATGCATTGGCTACAAAATGGTCATGCTCGTGTAACGCTGAAAAGGATACTCCTACTTCAGCATTATCATATCTTTTTCTATGTTAAATGTACTAACAGGTGAAGATTAGGACACTTTTACAGGGACCAGAACCCAACCCACCCACCCCACCCCCGGTGTCACAGTAATTTAGCATTGAGGTCTCCATGTCAGCCACAATCACCTCTGTAAGTGTCCTTGTGACATACATTGTTATATATAAGGAAATTTCAAATAAAATCCAATGTAAGAGCCTGCAAAATTGGTTTCATTAGCAAGGAACACTCGAGGGAAAGCAAGAGCACCGTTCAGGTGATAAACTTACTAGAAAACCCCATTTCTCTCTTATAAGTACATTTGTGAGAACCCAAATTGGTTGTGAAATCCGAGGTCCAAAGTACAAGAATAACCAGCACTATCTCTTTTTTTTTCATTTTCTAATTATTAAGGAAGAACCAATGTTACTAATTAAAAGAATCCATGCAACCGTCAAGACTAGGACCATTTAAAAAATTAAACACTTCATAATTATGCATGATAATCAATTTCATAATGAATCTAAGCTAGTTAATCAGCTAATCATTGTCAAATTAAAGGGCATATGAGCAAACAAGAATTGCAGCAAAACACTATTACTCCTTTGGCAGCCAGCAGGTTATGTGATACTATGCATAACTGTACACTACAAGAGGATTAAATGGTTTGTAATAGAATCAACTCAATAAAAACCACCACTCAATACTTTGACCAAAAAGAAAAACAAATAACAACTCAACTCTTGTTCATGTACTCTTCTCAATTCTCAGACTCAAAACCTACTTCAAGCACAAAAAGGAATATCTCCTTCACCTTTCCCCATTTTATATCAGCTACTAATAATCCTACTCACATTGACCAGAACAGGTTACCAGTGCACATCGTTTGACATCATTGCAGCTCGAAAAATTTTATTAGCAATAAAGAAAGAAACATGTAACCAATGACAAAAAAAAAAAAAAAAGTGTCTTATTTTTTCAGTAAATAAAAAAGTGTCTTCTTTGCAAAACTCAAGGATTTAATATCTCAGGCCACCTATTGCAGCACGTGAATGGAATACCCTATCATCTTATAGTTTAGATTTCAGTAACAACTATCAGTAGTTGTGGCCAAATTCCAAGCATCTGACCTCTATTATACCACAAAGTCCTATCTTTTCCGAAAAGTATGCTATTTTGCAGTCACAAAATGCCATGTCATATGAATTGAGTTCCCCAGATTCGAGTCGCGTGTTTCAATCACTTCATCGTCAATAACAATTAAACGCATTTAAAAAGAGAAAGTTGAACTTTTTGATTGAGAAACCACGATTCAAACATAAAGACCACATAGAGACTAATATTCCTTCTGGTTGATGAGAAAAAAAAATGTAGGGAAATAAAAGAAATCAACATTGTGCATCAAAATTATCCCTTTGTACGTTCTATTTTCGTAAAATCCGAAACAACAATAAACATAAGACTTGAAAATTGCTGCTCTAATCTTTTCCTCAACACTTTCTCGGCAACCAAACACATGCCTAATTTTCAGATCCAAACCATACGCAATGAAACAACAATCAATAAAATCCCGCTTTTCACTCAACCCAGAAAACAAAAGAGACATGGTATAACCGAACCTGGATCTGAATAAAAATGGCGAAGGGACTGCAAAAGGCTCTGCTAGCAGATAAGAGAAACGCGTCAATAGGGTCGAATGGCGACATTGTTTGTATATTAAATTTATGAGTGTCTCTCTCCAACAGTCCTAAATTTCTGCTGATATTACAGCTCTCTCTCTCTCTCTCTCTTCCTTTTCCTCAGATCGCCATGAATGGAAGGAAAGAAGGTAGAGAGAGAAACGTAAGAGAGAAGAGAAACGAAGTGAGAAAAAGGAGCAAAATTCAGAGACCGCGTGATTTTATATTTTCGAATTACAGGCTAGCGCGTTGTGGATACACCACATATATTTTTAGAGACAGAGAGAGAGAGAGAGAGAGAAGCAGAAGAGAGGGAGAGACGATTTGATGGGTTGTTCTGTTATGTAATGGCCAAAAAGTCTAGGAAGTGTAATTATTGTCTGGTCCCGTGTGAGGTGGCACATGCGGAGTGGAGGGATCTTGTGCGAAGATGCCACTTTTCAGTCCGAATCTTTCACACTCGCTGTCTTTTAAATGACTACCTTTTTGATGCGTCATACAAGTATAATCATCATACATTAGATCAATCGTAGGAGTGTTGTTGTCTTTCTATAGGTTAGCTCGTTCTTTCTCTTAATTAGTAGGCCAAATTCCACTGCACCCTTCCATTACCTTTTTATTATAATTTTTATGATAAAATATACTTATCTCTTCTTCAATTTAGTCTAATTTACACAAATATTATATTTGTAAAATAGTTACACTTACCTCTTTTCAATATGTTTAAATGACTATTATATTTTTATTATTTAAAAATAATTATTCCTTATCATTTCAATAAATTGGAGAACATTTTAATCAATATTTAAACAAGAGAGAGGTGAGTATAACTTTTTTACAAATATAACACATTTGTGTAATTAAAACAAACCACAAGAGAAGTTAGTGAATTTTACTTTTATTTTTACAACAAATTCCTGAACGTTACAAATTATCCTTTCAAAATACAAAAATTAGAAAAGAAAAAAAATCAAGTTGTCACATGCAAGGTATGTGGCACATGAGTTTTACAAAAATATCTTTACACTTGTTTATTTTACTCTTTATAGTTGATTTTACAAATAAGAAGTTAAAGGTGTTTGTTGCATGCCTAAGAACATTTTTGTCAAATAAATAAATAAATCATCTGTCACGTACATTGCAAGTGACCGCTTGAAGAAAAAAAAAATTAATTTTTTTGCCTAGGACGCAAGTCATTTGCAATTTTTGATAAATTGAGGGGGTTTATTGTCTGAAAATAATAGAGGGTGTATTTTGCAACTTTTTTATAGTACTGAAGGCAATCCATCTTAGGAGTGCACAAAAAATTCGTGAATTCGATTTGATCTGTACAAATTCAATCCAATCCAATAACTAATGGATCGATGGTAGATTAAAAAATAAGAATTCGTTAGGAACATATCGGATCACTGATTGGAGGGTCAAAAATTCGATCCAATCTGTGAATTCGATCAGTCCGATCCGTTAGACATATTTTATATTTAAATTATTATATATATGAACTTTTATAACCTAAACCTAAAAACACTCATTTACTTTAATTAGTATTCTAAATTTATGTTGTTAATTAAACATCAAAGCTTGTAAATCAAAGTGTTCCATCTTAATGACCTGTTTTGTATTGTTTAATTAATATTCTAAATTTATGTTGTATAAGTCAACAAGTAGTTTATAATATTAGTGTTACTAAATATACCAAAACGTTGGTGTTATTATTAGGCAATTAGTGTTGGTGTTATTGAAAAGTTGTTGGTTTGAATTTGGAGATTGATCGACCATGTTCATAGTAGAGATTGAGAAATACCAATGTTTATTAATGCTTGCATCATATCACTCCCATCAATACCATAATTTGAAATTTGCTACTACTAGTCATTATAAATTTGATATTGGGCCACTGATCGTAACTCAATCTGTTCAATTTGATCCGATCCAATTCGTTATTTCACAGATTCAATCTAATCTAATTCAATCTGTGACTCCCACAGATCAAATAGGATTGAACTTTCAAAAATTCTTAAACCACCGATTGGAGTAGGTTTATATCAAATCCCATCTGATCCGATTCGTGTCTCCCCTTCCATCTTATTCATACAAAAATGAAAGACAAGAACGTCTCTATAACATTACATTCTTCGGAAGACAAACCCATTACAAGTTATCATAGTATTATGTCAGCAATTCTTCTCCTATCTCTCTTCTTTCTTTCTCCATGTCTCCCCTAAACCAAAGCTAATTGATATCTTCATAAATCTTCTTTTCTTCTCTAGACTCGCATCTCATCTCTCTTGGTCCATCTTTGCCCTAAGAACAATAATGGCCACCATAAAATAAGTACTGGTTTTCAAATAAAGACGACTCCAGGACCCTCTTGAGAGTGAAATCGACTTTTTTGCACGACAAAGATGGCTGCATAGAACTTTTATTTATCCAAAAAAAAAACAGTTGGGGTGTAAAAGTCGGCTCTCAATTTATATAGTATGAAATTGCTAGCATATTGAATTTTTGAATCTCAAGAATAGTTCCAGCGGGCTTTCAATCTTCCATTTACGTGGCCAATTTTTGTTTCAATTTAATCTGGCTTGATTGTTATCACTGTAATTGGTTTGGGTGTCTTGTTTGGCTTTTTATTTTTTATTTTTGAAAACTGTACAGTTTTCTATTATAGAGAACATTGAGTAAAAAGAATACGTGTCATCAGAATATGAAAAGATGATTGAAAAGAGCTGATAAAGGAACACCATAGATGGGTAATAAGGACTTTTTCATCATTTTATTTGGAGGATATTTTTGAATTGAGAGTAGCAGCACCCATTTTATTTTAATGGTTTGTTATGTGTTGTACCATATTTTTTACACTCGTGAAATCACCTAAGAAAGAGCAACTATTTCTCAACCGTTGGATAGTCCATGATTGGCTTACAACATAATCACCTTTTTTATTATAGATTTTTTTTGGGAAATAGTTTATTTTTAGTTTATTTATTTATTTTGTGGCAAGTTGAGTTTCATTTATTTTGAGAAAAAACTTTCCGTGAGCTCATGCAAAAATTCATGTCCCAAAATAATGTGCCTATAATCTATATACATCATTATTTGATAGAAAACTTTTTTGTGATTGTTTTTGTTCAAGCCATAAAATGACAAAAAAAAAAACGCTTACAAAAATAAATGACATAAAAAAATGAATAAGTTTATTTAAATAGAGACTGAAAGGAGACTAGGTGCTATCTAATAAAACTTAAAATTGAAGTGCTTAAATTTTAGAGCTGAATTTTAATTGTCAAAGTTTTTAGTATTGAGTTTGTAAAATTGTTAGCGGTCACTTTTCTAATCCTTTTTTTTTTTTTTTTGTCAACAATCATTTTTCTTGACATAAATCTGAATTATCAAAATCTCAATTGTGTTAAATATCAATGCTTTGTAATAAAAATAAGAAAAAATAGAAGGACGTTTATAGAAGTTGTTTTGTCGGTGATATAATTAATTAGGATGCATAATGGGCGGGGCTGGGCCATGGTTTTGGATCCTAATTCCAAAATCATCGAGCTTTGACTGTTTAAAAGGTGGGACCCGGCTGAAAACATTTTAAGAAACCCAAGCCCAACCTTTGGGCTTTGGAATAGCGGGTTGTGGGCTTGGACAGGGTAAAAGTGCGGTCTTGGAACAGATTTTTGATTTTTATCTTAAAATGACTTCATTCATGCAGGACTTGATTTAAATAAAGGAAAATTAGATTTCAGTGACCAAAATTGAAAAAATATTATTTTTTAGTGACCTCAAATTCAATAAAAGGTGAATAGTGATCAAACTTAAAAAATAATTACTAATGAATGATTATTTAATCTTAAAGACCAAAATACACTTCCTTCTTTCCATAGATCTCTATCTTTTTTTCGTTTTTTCAAACCCAAATATCATAAACTTCAAAGAATCCAATGACTTGTATACAATATATGAACATATATACATTCTAAAGAAGATATATATATATATATATTCCTCTATATTAATATCTCATTAACAAAAAAAACCTATTTTGGGCACCAAAATATAATTTTCCCTTTAAATAATAAATAAAAATGGACTTCATGAAATGTAAATGTGTATAATTAAAGTTTTAAACTATACTATTTTAATTTTTATAGATGTTACAATTCTCAGCAGTTTGGTTATTTTTCTCTCGACCTTGTGCAAAAGAAAAATTAATGCCAAATCATTAAAAAACTGATGCAATAAATTACATTACAACATCTTCTCAGTTTACTATTTACTTCTCCCCTTCCGCAGGCCAATTTGATCCTAAATCGAGCTTAATCCGATTTTTCATAGGTTTGGACAACCATTTTCACAACTAGATGTAAGTTTGGGTTAATTCTTAACCCAAACTTATTTAAGGTTAGACTTGGATTAAAGTGTCAAGCAACTCAAGCCTAACCCGAATTCGAATTTCAATTTTATTACATATATATTATTTTAAATATACTATGTATGTTTCAAATTATGGTCGAGTTGGTCTAATCAGTGGTTTGTTTATTCTTATGTCATGGAAGGAATTATCAATATTTTCAATCATTTCAGTTGTGAAAAGTTAAGGAGGTTTGTCTTTTTTATAAGTTGCAAAATCTCAATCCGACTTGCAAGTCCGAATTCAACCAGAGCTAGCTGAAAAGGTCGAGATATAATTGATTTAAACATTTCATATGTCGAATTGGGTTTGAGTTGTACCTTCAACTCGCCGAAGTTGCACTCCTACCTCCCATGCATCTCTCTCTCTCTCTCTATATATATATATATATATGAACATAATAATTTATTAATACACATAGAAACATAAATTAATAAGAGCAAATCTCCTTATCTATTTCTCATTGGCAAAAAACACACTTCATCTATTTTTTAGCATAAAACCTCCTGCAATTAATGAAAACATCATGAGGGGGGTTATTATGACGAAAATGCACCCCTCATCTCTTTATTTTAAATTTTTTTTCTTTAAATAAATTTTATTTATTCACTAATATTATTATTTTTTATTTGAGAAAACACATTGAATAACTTGATAAATAAAAAAAATTACTCACAAACCACCTATGCATCATATCATATACAATTACAAATAATAAAGGATAAAGTTTTGCAAAATATACAATTCTTCATATTTATCAAAATCCATTATATAAATAGTATTATTGAAAATTAATAGCATGGTCATTAAAAAAAATAGAATTTATTGACATTTCCACTTGTATATCGGATTCCCAAATAAAAAATTAATAGTACAAAATTAGAGGATAAATAAAATTTCTTTAAAGAAAATAAAAATGATAATAAATAGATGAGGGGGACATTTTCATCATAATAACTCCTCTCATGTGATTTTCAATAGTTGGAGGGGGTTTTATGTCAAAAAAAATAGATGAGGGGTATTTTTTGCCAATGAAAAATAGATTAGGGTTTTTTTTTTTCCTTTTTTTTTGCAGTTTGCTCAATTAATAATTACACACCATTGCACAAAGACATTTACACAAGCATATATTTTTCTATACATATGATTTGTTCTACTTGATCATTATTTTTAAGAAAGCAATTGATCACTCTCATACTTGTTCTATGTTTAATGCCAAAAATGAACATGTCTAACAGTCAAGTGGAGTATATAAAAGCCCAAAGTGCAATAAACCCCCTTCTAGCTTCTAAATAGTGCACAATATTCCCCTCTATTTTTTTGGGTACAACAAACACCCTCCAACTTAGAAATTGATGCAATTTGCCCCTATTTGGATTAAAAATTGACTTAAAATTACAAAAATACCCACACAAATAAAAATAAAAAAATAAAAAATTGATTAATTTACTAAAAAATACCCAAAAAAAAATTTTAATTTGTCGAAAAAATTTACCCAAAAAAAAGAACTTTAATTCACCAATTTTTTTTGGTATTTTTTGACAAATTAAAGTTCTTTTTTTGGTATTTTTCGAAAAGAACTTTTTTGTAATTTTTTTGGAATTTTAGTTTGTCGAAAAATACCAAAAAAAATTACAAAAAATGCCGAAATAAATTTACCCAAAAAAAATTGGTGAATTAAAGTTTTTTTTTTGGCTAGATTTTTTCAACAAATTAAAATTCTTTTTTTTCGATAATTTTTTTGGCATTTTCAGTAAATTAATCAGTTATTTTTATTTTATTTTATTTTTATTTGTAAGGGTATTTTTGTAACTTAAGTTAATTTTTAATCCAAATAGGGGCATACTGCACCAATTTGTAAGTTAAAGGGTGTTTGTTGCATCCAAAAAAAAGAGATGGGGGTATTGTGCACCATTTTGAAACCAGGGGAGGGTTTATTGTACTTTGGCCTATATAAAATTATAAAAGTAGATTGTTGGACGAGCCAGGGTGACGGGTCTGGTCGCGAGCTGAACCCTATACTCAAATCCTACCCATCCTTCTACAAGGATGGCTAAGTTAGCCCTCCACAGGCTTGAACCAGCCCGTGGCCCGGGACATAGGAAAGTTTAATATATATTACATTTAGGGCTCATTTGGATTGATAGAATTGGAAGGAAAAGAAAAGAAAAGAAAGGGAAATATATTATTTTTTGTGTTTGGATTGTCATTAGTAAGAGAAAAGAAAAGATAAGGAGTGATTTGAAGGGATATCTTATCCCTCCAAATCTCTCATATGCTATCCTCTCAAAAGTGGGAAGATTTAGAGATAAATGATAAGAATAAGTGAATCTGTCATAATATTAAAAATAACCCTAACATTTTAAAGAACAAAATTTAAAAAATATTTGGGTATATTTTATAATATAAATACAAAAGGGCATGATAATAAATTGATTAAAATGATTTTTTTTCTTTTCTCTCCTTTACCTTTTCCAAACAAGAATGCAATCATTTCTTTCATAATTTATCCAAACACGAATACATGTTATCCTTTCTTTTCTTTTTTCTTATAATGTTATTATTTCTTTCTTTCTCTCATGTTTATCCAAACAAAGCCTTAAGCATTGTGTTTGAATCTCTTTAAAAAAGAAAAATCTACCTACACGATTCACCTGCTATCTAGAAAGCACGGACACTTCACCAATGGTGTCGTACCCGTGTTGGA
Source organism: Cornus controversa (assembly GCA_026545225.1). NCBI lineage: Eukaryota > Viridiplantae > Streptophyta > Magnoliopsida > Cornales > Cornaceae > Cornus > Cornus controversa. The sequence goes on from CM048851.1 coordinate 45,758,246, forward strand.
CACTTGGACACTTTGTAGAAGTGTTCTGACATTTTTCTTTTTAGTACACTTATCGAAAACTCCCATGACACTTCTTGAACACGTGACAGACATTTCATAATAATGATGTATATTCAAGTATTTTGAAAGAAAATTATATGCGACTAAGTTATTCTTAAAAATCTAAACTAAATACATATAGAAAACTAAATAAGTCTGATTTTTTAATCTATTTTAATTTATTTGTCTATTTTTTTTTTAAGTTTTATTGGTTTTTAATTGTTTAATGATGAATTTAAATATTTCTGTAATATAGTCTTTTTTTTTGTTGAATAATTAATTTATATTAATATATTATATTAATATTTTATGGTCATGTCCGTGTTCTATTTTTTTCAAAGTTTTCGTATCGCCGTGTCCGTGTCCATGCTTCCTAATCCGCTGCATTCACTCCCAAATTCACATATAAATTTACATACTCTCACACACCTACAATGATTCAATCCAATTTTTTTTTCTTTTTTTACCGCAAGTACAGCCAATACTAGTATAATACACACACACACAACAGTTACTAAGGATGGTGTATTCAATTATGATTTTAAAGGATTTTGAAAGACATTTTTTAAATGACAAGACTTTCATGAATTTCTATGGATTTAAGTAGAATTCATGAATTTCTATAGACTTTTATTACAGATTTTCATGAATTTGTATAGACTTATAATGATTTCTTCAATATATTTTATTTATTTGTATCCTTGAATTATATTTTTACGTATAAGTAAACCAATGTTCAAGGGGCATGTATAATGCAAAATGGATAAACTATCATTTACGGTTTCTACTATTTGAAATTATTTAATAGAATTTTTAAGAATCTATACAAAGTTAAATATATCCCTTCTTATAACAGTGCGAAGAATGATTAAGTAATATATGTCAAAATGAAAGTTGAACGTATGATTTGAATTCGGCTGAACCATGTTCCTTCTTTTATTATTTTATTCGTATTATATGTTAAGTTAATGACAAAAAAGTTATGTTCATGATAAATGAAATATTTTTATATTTTATAATTTTTGTCTCACTGTATTAGATAGATAGGAGATATAGACACATTCTTTTTATAAAAAAGAAAAAAAATATTATGCTAATGTGGCGCGCACCATAATTTTCACAAAAAACGAAAGTTATAACAAACGCAAAACAACTGGCATTCACAAAAGTATAGTGACAAGTTTATAACAAGTTTGAAAAAAAATTTTAAAATAAAATACTTAACATCCATTACTCAATATCCTTAGTTCCCATTGTTATCATTGTGCCCGATATCTCTCCACATATTCAAAGTTATACTAACTTTTCATTGATTAGTATTATCTTGTTGTTGCTCGTGTTTGAAAAAAATATTTTCAAAAAATTATAAAAGATAACTCTCTACAATTTTTTTTTGTAATTGAATTTTCAGAAAACAACTTTCATAAACTTACAACAAAACAATTTTTTTTGTACAATTTTCTGGGTTTTATTTATCTGAAACATAAAACTGTTTTTAAAAAATTAAACCAAATAGATTCTAAATATCTACTTTTGATACCCCATGAAATATTTTTCATATGAAATTCTTTATAAAAAATTCTTTTTTTTTTATTTTGTATATTTAAAAGGTATATAGACATTTGTTTTATTATATGTATGACTTGTTAAATGAGTATACATATGAGTATAAATATGTACAAATGTATATAAACATTGTAGCATGTTAAATGAATATCTATATGAGAGTAAATTTGTACAAACGTATATGCATTGATATATAATAAACTGTAAATTCGTACAACTTTTGAATAAATTATTTTCATATTAAAGACAGTGTGGATTATGGGTATGAAAATTACATGCCCTCAGTGAACCATTATTTTCAACGACAAGGTAATACCACATCACAAATCCTATTTTGTGTATATATATATATTATTTTAAGAATTGATATATTTTTTTTATAGATCAAAGATCCATTGCATCTTCTGAAATTCGATTATTGATTTCGGTGTTGCAGTACAAACTTGACTGCACCGAATTGGGTTTTGGTATTGATGATTTTTGATATATTAATTATTTTGTTTGTGTAATTCGTTTGATTTTGTTTGTACCATGACATTTTAAAATCTTAATTGAAAAGAAAATGAGAGAATATGAAAAGAGAGAAAAAAAAGTGTACCTTGAAACATAGAAAGGATATTCGTATTATGCCGAAAAAAAAATTCACCAAAATTTGTGACGGAAAAGATTGAATTTGTGATGGACCTATGAGTTTCAGTATTTATAACTTCCTTCCTCAAATCCATTCCTTAATAAAATACTTCAAAATTTACGACTTTGTCGATACAAATAAAACTTTTGTGAATTAAATACATTCACATTTTTATTATTAAAGTGTTTCCTTTAAAATCCTAATTGTATACGTGATCCTAAAATTGTGAAGAACCAAAAAAAAACATCAGGGCTTTTTTGGTGAAATCGCCCACATGGCCCCTTCTCCACGCTGAAACAAACCTAAAACCTTTCGACTCAGTTTCAGAACTCACATACCCAAAACCTTTCCCCTCCTCTTCTCTCTCCGATCATCAGATGGGCACTCCGGAGACATCTCGGGAACCCTGCCCCGACCGTATCCTCGACGACATCGGTGGCGCGTTCGGCATGGGTGCGGTCGGCGGATCGGCCTTCCACTTCCTCAAAGGCGTCTACAACTCCCCTAAAGGCGAGCGGTTCTTCGGTGGTTCGCAAGCCGTGCGCATGAACGCGCCGCGTGTCGGAGGCAGCTTCGCCGTGTGGGGCGGCCTCTTCTCCACCTTCGACTGCACCATGGTCTACGTCCGCCAGAAGGAGGACCCCTGGAACTCCATCATCGCCGGCGCCGCCACCGGCGGCTTTCTCCAGATGCGCCAGGGCCTCGCCGCCTCATCCCGCTCCGCCCTCTTCGGTGGCGTCCTCCTCGCCCTCATCGAAGGCGCCGGAATCATGATCAACAAGTTCGTCAGCGCGCAGCAACAAATGCCGATCATGATTGAGGAACAGATGCCGAACATGGCCGGTGTACCCGGGTTCCAGTTGCCGAATCAGGCCCCACAGCCCGAACCCTCAACGTCGCCTTCATCTTCTTCGTCGTGGTTCGGAGGGTGGTTTGGTGGTGAGAAGGAAGAGCCGAGTGCGAGCCGCGGGGTCAAGACGGAGGTTTTGGAGAGTTTCGATTCACCGATGCCACCGACTTTCGAGTTCAAGTGAATTTTGGTGGGTTTGAGGTGTCATATGCTAATTTTCTTATTTATGCTATGAAAACTATGTTTTTAACTGTGGTTTTGAAATTTTGTTGTACTAGGAATTGATAGGATTGCAGTGCTCATGTTGCTATTGAACGTTCTTTAAATTTTAAACGATATAAAGGTAGTATTGTATTATAATATTGTTTTAGTAATTTTGCAACATGAATTAGAGAATTGGTGATCTTGAAGTTTCAATTAAAAATTTTATACTCTGCACTCGAATTGAATGGTTTAATTTTTCAATCTCCCAATTTATGTTATAACTTATATACATAAATATATGTACTTTTTGGTTAATGATACTTTATGCTCCAGTGTTGGTATTGTTGCTAATGTTTATTGTTGTGATGGTAGTGTCCAATGTTTACATTAATGGAATGTGAAGATTGCATTTTTCTTAAGCTTCTTTGCTAAACATATGGAACATTTGTGCTTTCGGAATTTTTTGTTCAGTAGTTTAAAAACATGGTAATGGTTACGAAAGTTGAACATGATGTAGTTTCTCCGTGGATTTAAATTAATTCAGTTTTGTAAATAACACTGCTGAGTGCTGGAGACATGAAGAGAAGAGTGTTCAAGGTCGAATGCATACCCTTGAGATAGTGTGCAGAGGGCTTTTGGTTAGATCATTGTCGGTGGTTGATTTGTTATCCTGGGGTGGGCATAGTTGCTCTGTGTGCTCTGTCTGTATTGTATCCTGAAAAACCTTTTGTTTGTTGGTTTTGTGCCTGTGGATGTTCATATTCATCTTATGATTTGCCAAACAGATGGTTTTTTTATTCATCCTTGTGTATGAGTACGTTGCAGTTCTGCAGATTCTGTTGCACTGTCTGTGCAATGATTTTATACTATATTTGGATAAATGAAGGGATTTTAGTTTAAGCAAAAGATTTTTTTATTGAAATTGGATCCTGACATTCAGGGGATATCAGATTAGAGGTATGAGAGATATTCCATGGCAGTCAATGGGCATGGATTTCAAATAACAACTTCCACCTTGTTATTTGAAATCCATACATAGAAAGACACACAATCAATATATGTATTGTTAAAACTTGAAACTAAAATTACACTCTGAATTTATGCTATTATAATCCTTTAAATTGTGCTATGATAATATTTTAAATGATTGAACATAAATCCATACATTTCAAGTCCTTCAATTCTAATGGAGCTTTAATGAATTTTTAGTTAGAGATTTTGTTGTTTATGTATTTTTGTTTTATGAAAAATAATGCTTATTTACATTTCCTAAATGTATATGCATATATATGTTTACTATATGGCTTTGAGGCAATACTATATATGGAAGTTTCACTGCAAAAATAATTGGTAGTGTTCGTGAAAATTGATGAGCTCCGCGCTTTTGAATTCAAGAAACCAAGAGCACCAAGAGACCATTAAATTTATTATTCTAGTCACCAGATCATTTTGATCTTATATTTTCTTTCGGTTGATCCTTCCATGGCTACCCTTCAAATAGACCTTACATTGCATAAATGATAATTGACCACAGTTTTCTGCATGTACAACTGCTGCAATGTGGAAATCTGATTTCTAAGTATTCTCTTATTGCATTTTATTGGCAGATGCTTGTACTTTTGTCTAAAATTCCTATACCTATGTGTTGTAGTGAATCATAAGTTCTGTTAGCTAAGGTGATGGGTAATATCTTATGATTTACGTTGGATGAATGATGTTGGAAAACATGACATATTAGTTCCAGTCCTTGTTATTGTTGATTGTTGAATTACCTTGTTTGTTATCTATACTTGACTTTGCTTTTTAATATTATTAATTTTCTATGATATAAAGGTTATTACATGGGTTATATGCTAAAGTGTAAACACATTCTTTGGATTATGCAATCCATTATATTCATATATTAAATTTTTGGAAGTGATTATCTTTGTCATGTTAAATGTAAAAAGTGAAATGGACTATTGGCAGAGCTTGACAACATATGGGATTGGTTTTCATGTTCAATTTGAAGAAAAATAGGAATCAAGGGAGTCTGCATTTTCTGACTATCGGATTGAGATTTTATGTGATACTTTGCTACGACCATGTACATGAAATCTTATTTACAAGCATAGCATATTAGTTGTTGTTTATCTAAGAGAGCTAACAGTTTCTATGAGCCCTTCACTTCTAGAATTTCGCCTTATTGACAGTGACTATAATGAGGGTTATCTAATATATGAGTTGCAGGTGTTAAAACGGTGAAACGAGGATTAGGGGCTCTCTTTTTCTGTTGGAGTGCTTTGTCGTAAGGTTGGTATCCCAGTCCTTGATGTTATAAATTGCTTTTGCGCAATTTACTTGTACTTCCTCATTCTATAAGGAAATCCAATTTGACATTGTTTTACTAAATAGGGTATATTGGAATATTTCATAGTGCTTACCCATCTACATTTCAAGTGGACAATATCTAGGGATTGAGGGAATACATTTTCGGTTGTCTAGTGGACAATATATAGGGATTGAGGGAATACATTTTTGTCTGTCATGTGCCTGCTATTCCAGATTTTTTATTCATCTTTGGAGCATTGGAGTAATACTGCAGTGGTTTTTAGACTTCTGAACATGGGATAATCAATAATCAATTGCGTAATTTTAACAACTATACGAGCTATTTTTTAACTCAGTTTTCAGAAACTGTCGACCAAATGGATTTTTGTACAGTTTTCTGATTTTCAGTTATCTGAAAACAGAAAATTATACTCAGAAAACTGAACCAAGCAGGACCTATATGTCTAGATTGTTCTTCATGCCTTTTTAGTATCTTGAGTTTCTGAAGCTGAAACGTTTAGCTGTGGATAAGTCACAGCTCTATTATCTACTGAACTTGATTAAAAGTTTGGTTCTCATTAATTGCAAATTTAACTTTCTAAAGTGAGGTTTGTGTAATATTTTTGGAATTCGTGCTTCTTCTTCTTGGGCTGGAAACTGAGTGCCCATCAATATCAGAAATTTTTACTTAAATCTGTGCAATCCAGCTAGTTATTATTTTTCTAAAATTCTGGTTGTCTTGTGTGCTTGGGATGTATCTGCTGCTATAGTTAGTGCAATTTTATATACATTGAAGAGATCAATCATATAAAACCAGGAATTTATAAAAAAAATCATATAAAACCAGGCTTAATCTTCCAAATCAAAGCTAAAGTTGAGTTTGTTCTTCCTTTTGCTTTCAATCTGCTCAGTATACGCTCTATTGACTGACGGGCATGGTAGAAAGGCCGAATGTCATTAACACAGACTGTTTAATCTCGAAATCCAAATTGGAGTGCAAGTTTGCTGTATGTATATACTTGGCAATGTATTTTGTTGATATACAGTTCAATATTTTGAAAGAGCTAACCCAATGGATAAAATTTCAGTTGTGTTGTTGGGTATTGGTTTGGTTCAAGTCAAGTAGCACCATTTTACTACCCTCAAGTTGTTGTGTATTGGGTAAGCTTGTTTCTTTTGAATGTCTACGTATCACGGGTCACTAGAGCTTTTGCCACTTTTTTTTTTTTGAATAAACAGTATAATTTGTCTTTATAGAAAATAAATCAGGACTGAACATGCATTATTATATAAGGTCTAGAATTGCAATAAGTTTTCATCATTTGATGCTTTCAGGCATTTAGTTTCGAGGAATTGTATCAGTTTGAGCTGCAGCTACAAATTGGTTTTAGTGATGTTTTTTTGTTCCTTTACCCTTTTTCTGAAAGTTAAAGTAAACGCACGCACGCACACTCACAACATGTATAATTTAAATCAATGCATGACATTTGGTAGTACAAAATTTACCAATCACCGACTCAATCATACCCACCATTTTGGCTATAATGCCAATTGGTATTCAGTTCCTCCTTTTGCAAGAACTTTTAGGGGCTGTTTGAAAAAGTTGTAGGATTTCATTTTCTGATTTCAGAAAAATGGAATCTGAAAACCAATTGTGCTGTTATTTTTGTCAAAAGCAGAATCTATTTGGTAATATCATTTATGTCAAAATTTTAAAAGTTGAAATATGAAAATATGTTTGGTAACCTAAAATATATATATATTTTTTAAAATAGTAGTATTTTTGGTTATAAATTGTGTTTGAGTGATATAGTTCCAACTCATTTTAAACTACATAAATAAACTATACATATTATAACCTTGTTTTAATATTACAAATAATGCATTTAAGCAGGTATATATTTGTTCTCACATTTTTACGTTACAAAATCATATAACATATTATAATGTTAAATATTATATGTTTAATCTTATAAAAAGCATGTGTTTTATTAATTATCCAAATTAAAATATTACATTGATTATTCTACTACATAGTTCATTTTGCAATCACACTTTTTGTAGTACAAAAAACATTACAATGATGAGAACAAAGAAAATGCTTATTATTACACCCACAACAGCCACAAAAAAGAAGTCTTTCACTATGTCGTGTTGCTAGTAAGTTCGCAACTACTGAATCTAACTCTTCATTTTAACATAGATTTCAAAATTTTGAAAATGGCAGTAGAAATCTAGAATTGGAATCTTTTCCAAACAGCCCCTTAGTTTGTCAATTTGTTTTGGATAATGTACCCAACTTTTTTTTATGCGTAAATTACTCGTTTAAATCTAAGGATATTTTACAAAATTACTTTATTATAAATTTTGAAAAAAAAATGGTCAATCTCTCTCGAGTTTTTCAAGAAAAATATATTATATATGATATTATATTTTTCATTGCTCTACATACTTCACATGTGTTTAATGTCAATTTTTTAAAGAAAAGAAGGTTAGACACTTTAATGTATGTTGAAGCGTACGAGATGTGTCATGCAAGTGTTTGAAATAATAAAAATTATTTTTAAATTATGGACAACCATAAAGTGTCGGAAAACATGTCCAAAAATGTCCATGAAGTGCTAATGTCGGACATGGACATGAACATGACACTTCATCGTGCTTCTTAGGCGGCTAGGATTATGAGAATGAAGAGGAGATAATAACTTTTAGGGTTTTAAAAGAGATTACTGCAAATGGGCTTGGAAATTAATGAATGGGCTGATTTAGTTTTATTTTTAAAAGAAATAATAAAATAACAAATTGGGTTGGTTTGGGTTAGGGCAAATTTTATTTTGAAAAGAAAATAATGTAACAAATTGGGTTGGTTTGAATTGTTGGGTTTGAGCTTAAAATTCCTCAGATGACTTGTGAAAAGGTGGATTTAATCTTAAATTTTAGAATACCATTAATTATAACTTATAAGAGATGGCGTGAAGGAACAACAAAATGTACCTGAAGTCAAAGCATTATGAGAACAATCTTGTCGTGGTTACTTGATTGTTGAAATGTATATGACCCTGTTTCAACGATGAAAAAGTTCAAAACATCATGCTAACATATTTTTTTTGGAACAATTTTGACATGTCTTTTTTATTTGAAAAGACTCTTTTTTTTATGGCATAATGCCTTGTCAAATTTAGAAAGACTATTAAAATTTTTTTTTGAATGTTTATGGACTTGAATTCTTCTGATTTTTTATATTTATTAGTGTTTAATGATTAGGTTTCATATCCTATTTTTTCATAATTTGTAGAGATAGTTAATTTTGGACTTATTTTAAACTTTTTTTATGCTGTTAGTTTTCTTATACTATTATGTTTCCTTCATTATACCACAAAGAGTAAAATATTCATTGATTAATAATATTTTCGGAGATCTTTTTGCCTATATTTTGTGGATTTAAAGTTATTTATTATTCACTCGTGAATGTTGATAGCTTTTGCTGTGCCACTATTACAAATTTTGTCGCGGTAATTATTTGACTTTTGAACAAGCTTTAGATGTCATCAAATTTTTACTTAAAAAAAATACTCAGTTACAAAAATTTAATGTAGATTCATTTTAACTTATCAAATCACATAAATTTTGTAAATTAAAAGAATATTTCGTATATTAGAGTTTCGTAAGTTTTATTTGATTTTATAAAGTGATGATCTTCTATTAAGGCCTTAGTTCAATTTGTTCAATGTTAGTATTGAAATTCAGTTGCAATAGAGTTAATATGGTGATGATGAAGATCTATTATTTCCTTAGTTCAATTCGTTCAATATTAGTATTAAAATTCAATTGCAACAGACTTAATGGAACATTTAACGGATATGTCACATTTTTACCCACACACACACACACACACACACACATATATATATATATATATTCTTTTGTCAAAAAAAACTCACACCTGTTTGCTTCTACAAAGACTTGAATTCTCACCGGTTATCATAAAGTTGATGTAGAGTATATGAAATTAATGGCATTTTGTTATGTGTATCAAAAGAAATTTGAAATTAATGTTAATATCTTTTTCTTTAATAAGTGTAATATTCTTTTCTAAACATATATTTGTCCCAACCTAATTGAAGAAATAATTCGATCGCAGATTGGTGCTATAACTAAACATAAACTTTATCAACTAAATTATCTGTTACACCTACAAAATTAAATTTCTTATAATTCATAATAGAAATACTAACAGATTGCGAACGAGTTAAGATCTTTCTATGAGGCTCACATAGTCACATCGTCCAACTAATTGACTCGCATAGTAACGTTCTAGCACCGTCAAATCAGAAATGCTGGTGGATTGATGAATTATGAGGTGGAGAAATAATTACATGATTTCGACTAATTACATTTATTTACGTGTCAATTTATAATTGGTCGGAATCACATTATCCGGAATGTAATAATTTGTGGACCGGTGTGGAAGAGTAATGCTACATAAAACCTACTAATTTAACACAACTCTCAATCGACCGGTAATATAGCATTAACGTAACTTAGTTTTTGTAGGACATTAAAAATATAAAAAAATTCGGACTAAAATATCCTTAAATTTTAAGAATATGTTATTTCTTCTCAATTAATAAGTACCCATACTCTCTCCACCATTAATCATATTTTATCTTCTAATCCAAATCCAGAACAACACTCTGTCTTCTTCAACAAATTTTCATAATATATTCAAATGGTTGCCAAAAAATCAAGATCTGGACGTAACAACATCAACAACTTGTTTTCAGAATATTAGTCATATGTAATATTAGTGAAAGATAACAAAGGAAAAAATATATATATTCACACTTCACAGCAATACAACTTAGTTTTTTTACTGATAACAAAAATATTAATATGGTGAAATGAGTGAAAAATAATATTTTTGTCTAAAATACTTGTCGTATTCCATATGTATTGGAAGAGTTGGAGAGTGTCATTAATTTATTATTACGTAAAGATCGATTTTCTCTCAATTTTATAGAGTCGTAAAGTTTAACATTTTCGGGTGAAGAAATAGGAACTTTCTTTGTTGGCTAAGTCAAGGTCAACGCGCCGGGTTAAGATAAGAAAAAAGTCACGCCATCGCGATTACGTAGGCCATAATTGTTTGATTTTATTGTGTGATGTAAAGTTTTTCAAGTCTTGTGCTTGGGACGACGAGTCTACGATCAAAAATGGGCTCTGCGCTAGCAAATTCCAAATGGTGCATCTTCCACATCCTTTCGTTTACGTAATGTTTGGTTTGGTGTGGTAATATTCGAATGGATTGCATGAGTACCGTTGAGCAGTCAATTCAGACAATTTATGAAATAAAATTTTAACTCAAGTGTAATACAAGTCCATCTTCGACCAACTTTAATCAATTCATGTTTAAATTTTTTAACTTGGATTGAGATAAGTTTAAAATGATCAAAATCTAGTTGATTTTCAAATAATCCCGAGTTTTGTTATTTTTACACATTAAAAAAACTTTAAAAAGTGAATTTAAATATATTATAAATAAAATGTCAAGAAATTAATTATTCAATTGATTAATATATAATAAATAATATTTAAAGAAAAAGAAGCTGGAAAAAAAATATTGATCACAATTATAAATTCCTGTTATATAATTAAAATTATAAATGTATAAAAAATCTGGAGTCATTTGATTCCGCAATTTCAATTCAATTAGGTTGATATTTTTTAACATAAATCAAAAGCCAATTAAAATTGAGGTTGTACTCGAATTGACCCACCTAGATTGCAACCCTTACTTAGACTATAACTCCACTTATTCTATCCACTTATGTTATTAGGAACGGAATTTTTTTTTTTTTTTTTTAAAACAATGGGATATCCCTAGCTAGACCACACCAGATTTTTTTTTTTGTTTTTTAAAACTAATTCCAAATTGGTTATTGACTGAATTTTAGTGTGAGTAGAGAATATGCTATTTTGTGCACAACATCGCTAGTGTATACAGAGTGATGTCACACTCGAAAGGATGAGGCCTTCTCGGACCGACTAATAAATGTATAATTCTGACATCAAGTGTGTTTCGTCGTGGAAACACTCAATCAAACGGATGATAGATAATATATAGCATTCGAATTTTTCTTCTACAGAATCTCAAAAATATATATATATATATATATATATATATATGTTGATGTCAAATTTTAAATAAACACCAACCACATAAATTCGAAATATATATGTAACATTTTCCATTAAATAAACTCTCCCGCCTGAAAATGTAAACTCCGCAAACACACATGACATGGTGGCTCCAACGCAAAACCCAACACGGCAACACCCACTTCCCGAAATGTGGAAAACAATCCCAACATCTCACCAAATCCCTCTCTACATCATACTCACTCTCCTCGTTTCCGCGCTACCCTTCCATGGGAACTCACAAACCACTGATCCAGAGCAAGCAATCCTGCTGAAGCTGAAACAACACTGGTCCAATCCACCCTCCATCAAACACTGGACCTCATCATCAACAAATTCAAACTCAACCCACTGTACATGGCCGGAGATCATATGCACCGGTGGCTCCGTGATCGGACTCTCACTCGGTGACAAAAACATCACTGGAACAATCCCACCATTCATTTGCCACCTCCAAAACTTGACCCTTCTCGATCTCAACTATAATAACATCCCCGGACCTTTTCCTACTGTACTCTACAACTGTTCCAAGCTTCAATACCTCGACCTTTCTTCTAACTACTTCGTAGCCCCAATTCCCGGTGACGTCCACCGGTTGTCCTCTCGGCTCCGGGACCTCAACCTCGCCTATAACAACTTCTCCGGTGACATTCCCGCCTCAATTGGGCGGTTGTCGGAGCTCAGGACTCTTCACATTGAGCAAAACGAGTTTAACGGCACTTTCCCGCAAGAAATTGGCAACTTGTCAAATCTTGAATTACTATGGATGGCATACAATGAGTTTGCGCCATCGAAGATACCTTCGAGTTTTACGCAGTTGAAGAAACTCGAAAATTTGTTCTTGTCGACAGCAAATTTGATCGGAGAAATCCCGGAAACCATCGGGAATATGACGGCCTTGAAGGTGTTAGACTTATCGACAAACCAATTGACAGGTAACATTCCTAGTGGCGTGTTTTTGCTGAAGAATTTGACTCTTCTGTTTCTTCACAAAAACCAATTGTCCGGGGTAATTCCCAGATCAGTTGAAGCTTTGAACTTGGATGTGATTGATTTCTCGGAAAATAACTTGACCGGTACAATACCGGAGGAGTTTGGAAAACTGACAAAACTGACTGGTTTGGCTCTGTTTTTCAATCAACTTTCCGGCGAAATCCCACTAAGTATTGGCGGCCTTCCGGCGCTGCAAGTTATAAAGTGCTTCAGCAACAATCTATCAGGAGAATTGCCACCGGACTTCGGGCGATACTCGATGCTCAGAGAATTTCAAGTTGCCGACAATCCGTTTAGAGGCCGATTGCCGGAGTATTTATGCGCTAAGGGAGTGTTGGTAGCTGTCATAGCATTCAACAACAATCTGACCGGTGAACTACCAAGTTCACTTGAGAGTTGTAGGAGTTTGAAATACGTTCAGGTTTATGGCAATAGACTTTCTGGCAACATTACTGCTGGTTTGTGGACATCATTCAATTTGACAACGTTGATGATGAGCGACAATCTATTTACAGGACATCTTCCTGATAATTTGGCGAAAAACTTATTGCGGCTTGAGATCAGTAACAACGGGTTTTCCGGTGAAATTCCTGGTGGGTTTTCGTCATGGAGAAATTTGATGGTGTTGAAAGCAAGCAACAACCAATTTTCCGGTGAAATTCCTGGAGGAATTTGACGGTGTTGGAAGCAAGCAATAACCGCTTTACCGGTACAATTCCACAAGAGCTAACATCTCTCCCACTTTTGACTACTCTTTCTCTTGATAGGAATCGGCTTTGCGGACATTTTCCTTCAAAAATAGTTTATTGGAATTCACTAAACACTTTAAATCTCAGCGGAAACAGACTCTCTGGGAAAATTCCAGCTGGGATTGGGTTTTTGGCTGCCCTTACTTATTTGGACTTGTCGGAAAACGAATTCTGGGGTCAAATTCCACCTGAAATTGGTCTTTTAACGCAAATAAATTCACTCAACCTCTCTTCTAATAGACTCACTGGGAAAATCCCAGTTCAATTTGAAAATGCATATTTCAATAGAAGCTTCCTAGACAATCCTGGTCTTTGCTCCTCAAGTAACCCATTACTAGGTCTTGAAGTTTGCCCTTCCAGTGATGGAAAATCTAAAAAAATATCCTCCCCGCTTTTGGCTATGTTGGTAACTATAGCAACGGCTCTGTTCGTATTGGCTATTATATTTGCATTCTTCCTGATCGAAGTTCGTCGAAAGAGAGATGTTGGATCGGATTTGACGTGGAACCTTACTTCATTTCAGAGGTTGAGTTTCACAAAGTCAAGCATTTTATCTGGCTTGACTGAAGATAACATTGTAGGAAGTGGTGGGTCGGGGAAAGTGTATCGTGTTGCTGTAAATGGCTCCGGCCTCGTTGCTGTTAAGAGGATTGGGAACAACAGAAATTTGGACCAGAAGCTCCGGAAGCAATTCCTTGCAGAGGTTGAGATACTAGGCACAATTCGCCACTCCAACATTGTCAAATTGTTGTGCTGTATCTCAAATGAGAACACCAAACTTCTTGTTTACGAGTATTTGGAGAATGGTAGCTTAGATCAATGGCTCCACGGAAAGAAGAGGCAGGCAACTGAATCGGCTTCAGTCCATCATGTTGATGTTGTTGTCCTGGACTGGCCTAAGAGGTTCCAGATTGCAGTGGGAGCAGCCCAGGGGCTATGCTACATGCACTACGACTGCTTACAATCTATTGTTCATCGAGATGTGAAATCAAGCAATATCTTGTTAGATTCCGAGTTCAATGCGAAAATAGCAGATTTTGGCGTAGCCAGGATATTGCTCAAGCGTGGAGAGCTCAATACAATGTCTGTTCTGGCCGGCTCTTTTGGCTACATTGCTCCAGGTAAATTAAAATTTTTTAAATAGTTTTTAATTATTTCATACCATGTAAGTTTTGGTTGGACTCTTTGTCGCTTACCATATAAGCAAATAACTTTATTTTTTTTATAATTGCATAATCTAGTCTACGTTGAATATGATCATATCACTTAAAGTCTACTTTTCTTATCTATAGACTCTATATCTAATATTGCCCTCACGCGTTTGTTTATTAAATGCAACGAAATTAAAATTTGGTTATGTATATATGTTCATCTTTTTCAACTATATATGGATTTCAGAGTATGCTCAAACGACAAGAGTGAGTGAGAAGATTGATGTGTATAGTTTCGGAGTGGTCCTTCTGGAATTGGCAACCGGAAGGAAAGCCAACGATGGAGATGAAAATATGGGGCTAGCCGGATGGGCATGTTGTCACATTCAAAAAGGGAAACCCATAGAAGATGCATTGGATGAGGATATTAAAGAAGCTTGTTACTTGGACGAAATGAAGGGTTTGTTCAAGCTAGGGATCATTTGCACTCGCACATTGCCTTCGATAAGGCCCACCATGAAGGAGGTTCTGCAAATTCTGCTAGAACGGTGCCGTCGTTTGCTCGCATTTGAAGTGACAATTTATGGAAGTGAGTATGATGCCACTCTCCTGCTCAAGAATTCTAATCACGAGAGGACGTTGGAAAATAATGATGACGGTTTGGCGTGAGTGTTTGATGTGGAATGTTAGCACGGTTCTAAAAGAGATTGTTATATTCATATATATAATTATTTATATAACATATAATACAAGTAAATAGTATAAGAAAATTATGAATCATATATAACATATACTGTTCATAAAGGGACATCATAAATGCACTCCCATAACATATCCTATTCATAACTGGTAGATGATAAATGCACTCCTCTTCTCGCTTCTAATATTTACTTTATTTATTTATGAGTTTGGATTCTTCGTGTCATTTCACTTTTTAAGTGTGAAGTGCATTTATTTAAAAAGGGAGATAATTACTTGGTCAATATAATTAATACTTTTTTGTTGTGTTTAAAAAGAAAATTGAAAATTTCCATTTAAATTAAATAAAAAAACTATAATTAGGTAGAATAATGTGGCAATGTGAAAAAGTGGTAAATTCTTTGGTTATGGATGGATGCTTTGCATTCACTGGTGATGCACCTGGCAGGATGCTGCTAGTTGATTCGAAGAGAAGTTAGATGGTGGAAATTTCGTTGCGAACCAACCGACTCCATAAACCACGATCCCTAGTGATTAGGATGCAAATGAGTAGACAGAGATGGCAATTTTGTTCACCTCGTCGGGTTTTCGCCCCGTCCCACCCCATATAAGACGGGTATGGGAGTCATTTTTTTATTCCATTGGAGCGAATTTGGGAAAGAAAACTAGAACCCGCCGCAGGTATGGGACAAGTTCGGGACTCCATAGTAACCCGCCCCGCCTGTATATATATATACTCTTTACAAAATAAAATTGTTAACCTAACCTACCTAAACATCTAGGTACTAGCCACTAACCTTGTATCTCTTGAAAAAATCAATTTTTGTTAATATTTGATGTGGTTATAATTTTGCGGGGCGGGGCGGGGCGGGGTTTTTCACAACGAGGTTGGAATGAGTTTTGAAATCTCATCCTGTCCCAAACTCGTGGCGGGTTTGGGAATAGTGTTGAAGGCAGCGGGGCGGGGACGACTTTAGGCAAACCCGTGCCGTACTAGCCCCGTTGCCATCCCTAGAGCAGAGCGGTCAAAACAAAAGTTATCTTAAGCCTTAAGATATAGTAGAATCACTTCAATGAATGTGCTTGATTGTTTATAACGGAATTTGAAAATAGTCCGCAAAAATAATTTATAAATTGATAATAACTCAAAACTATATTGACAACATTTATTTTCAGTGGCAAAAACAGTTAGTGTCTACTACCCACTCAAAGAGAGGAGGGGGATGAAGAACATGTTTTGGCACCTTACAAAATCAAGTTTCATCCAAAAATCAATTACCATGAAAAATTATATGACGCAACAAATAGGAATATATGCGAAATTGCAATCAGAAGATAAAACAATCACACAAAAAACACAAGGGATTTACTTGGTTCACCCTAACAATGAGTTAGGTTCAAGGAGCACATTGAACAATTTCACTATAAAAAGTATGATTCAAAAGTTAGGTTCAAGGATTACAATCACTCAAACTCTCTTCTCTCTTGCTCTCACCAATTTCACAAAATTGAATTTCTTCGACTCACAATTGTTCTCACAATTTAATACTCAATTTTAGGGTTACACAAAATCCCTATTTATAAAGAGAGTGTTACTCAAGTATTGACTCTAGAGGCGCGGGGGAGGGGGGGTGAATAGAGTCTTAGAAAAATAATATATATTTTTCGATTGACAAGTTGTAAGTTTGCTCAATGAGAAATTACTTCTATCTATGAAATAAATATTCAATAATTAATGCAGTAATTTAAAACATAATATAACAAGATAGAGATAGAGAGATCAACGCAATTGACACGAAGATTTTTGCGAGGTTCAGAATTCTTACTCCTCGGCTTAAGACCCCTCTTGAGACTTCCCATATCCAATATGGCTACTCCTTGTAAGTGGAGTGCAAAAGCTTCTTACTCAAGAGAAACTCCTTCTCTTAATCTTCCTTGGGTCACACCAACCCTTGCTAAAGGAACAACCTCCTCTAGACTATCTTTGGATCAAAATGATCCTCTTGAATGGAAGAGTTTTATACAAGAATCTCTAAAAGATAGATTTACAATATGAAGCTCTCAATAGGTATTTCTCTCTCAATAGATAGATACACAAGTGTAAGCTCACAGACTGGAGAGTAAATGAATCAGAAGTGTTAAAGCTCAAATCTTTGAATGAAAAACATAATCAGTGAGATTGAATGCATAATGATTTTGCAAGAAATGATTTTCTCAAAATGTGTGTGTTTATGATTCATAGAACATCTTCTTATATAGAGAGGGAATTAGAAAATGCCGTTTTGAAGTAGTTGGGCAAGTGGTTTGGAGCATTAAATACAGAAACTAGACGTTAATTTTCTGAACCACCAGGTTTCGATCGACTGAAGCTGAGCTTCGGTCGACTGAAACTCCTCTGTTTTGTAAAGCCTACTGGAATTCATTTTCAATTTCTATCAGTCAACTAATGAAGAGATTCGGTCGACTGATATCCGTGTTTCAGTCGACTGAAGCTGAGCTTTGGTCAATTGAAAATCCCTTGTTTTGTAAAGCCTACTGAAATTTAATTCCAGGTTTGTTCAGTCGGCTGATGGAACTCATCAATCGACCGAAACTATATATGAATGCCAAAGAGCTCTTTTTAAAACAGGTTTTTTTAATGGACATTCATATAAGATGATTAATGATAAAATATGAGTGATGATCAAGACTTATAGATGATCAAGAATGAGTTTGAAAAGATTTTTAGTACATGATCATTGAAAGAATTGAGCTTTACTTGAATTCAAATAAACTTTAACATTATTTCCTAAGTGCTCACCATCCTATCTACCTCTTATTCAATATGGATTGATCGGTTGAGTTCTTGAAGATAATGGTTACTTGTTTGAGAAGTTTTTGAGCATGGAAGATTTTGAAACTTTAAAACGCTTCCTTTTTATGTTTCTTCACGATCCGTTCACTTGATTTTGTATTGCTCTTCCTTGAGCTTGAAGGTGATTGATTCCTTGAATTTTGTCTTTATATATGATCACTAGCATAACCACTTAAATGTAGACATTAGTAATAAAGACATCATAAATGATTTGTAATCATTAAAATTATAAGATTGCCCTTAGGTCAAAAACTTTCGGGTCAACAGAGAGATATCTTGGTCACTAAGTTTTCAAAAAGAAAGTTTAATTAGGAATTAAATTTCTAAACAAGTCCAATAATAATAGAAAACAAATCTTCCAACAGTCAACTTTTCAAAAACCATTGTTCTCAGACTCCACAACCAAAACAATAACCTCAAACAATCATCTAAAAATCTTCACATGAATGTTGATTAACACTCTGTAAATAAGGGTAATACAAGGGAACTAAGAAAGATAAGGGATACAGGAAGAGAATGAGGCAGAGGGAACAAAGCTCAGCACCAAGAGATACTCGCGAGGATGCCTACGCGGGGCCACTCTTCCCAAGTATTGGTTAAGCCCATGGGGAACATGTACCCGCGGGGTTAACCCATGCGCGGGCAGCCTTTCCCCGCGTAGGGTCAGTCTTTCCCCGCGTAGGGACATTTATGTAAAAAGAGTCTTTTATACCCGTAAGGGGGTTAACAAAGCAAACAGGACCACAGGGAGTGATGGGATTGGGGGCAATCCTCTCTGACGAGTATGTTATAGTTAGTAGTTGGATGGTGTTTTTTCGGGACCAACTTTGAGAAGAGTATGTTTCCATAAAACATCTCTGAACTAACAATCATGGTATACTCCCAAGGGTTATAAGGAACCATGGAAGAATGGGCCATTGTGTGGCTTGCCAGCTCACAATCCTGAATGGTTGTCCTTGTAGCAGGGGCTATGTAGAAGACTATTAATTCCTCTCTTCAATATGAAAAGTAATTTGTCGCGACGTTACTTCTAGCATTGAGAAGTGAGAATTAGTATGAGGCTACAGTGTCTCACAGACTATTTTAAGCACAGAGACAGGCTGTGATATGGTCTGGGCGATCATGGTGTCATAATGAAGCATATGGCGTCATGGTTCTAAGCGGGAATGTGGGTTGAGTGTGGTACGAAAGAATGAGAGGAAGGCTCATTGGGCTATGAGTATCTAAAGGCTATGCTAGCATGACTCCACACGGGCATCATCATAGCACCTTTCGCGGGTATGACCAATCTCGTAAATGGTACAAGGATATGGGCTCGTGGTTACAACCAGGAGTGGTGAAGGAAGGGATACGTGGCCAAGTGCCACGTAGGATGACAACTGTCATAAGCCCCACACCTGAGGTCTATAAATATTCGATGGCGTGGTGACATGTGGATCATTCTAGTGCTCCCTCCCTCTCCGAATCACTCTTGCTTTCTTTCTCTCCCACCTAACACCCAGCTTACATTCCCATTGTTGATTCTCAGTTACTTCATCAGCTTAATTCTTCTCAATACACACAGTCTAGTCCTGTGATAGTCATTCCTTTTAGCAAGAACACTTTCTACATATTTACACACTCACATATTCGATGTCAAATTTCACTAATTGAAAACTAACCATGATATTATAAAATTGTGAAATTTGACTTCTTATAACCCAATGTGTCACAATTTAAGTGACATATTTTACAAATTGAACGCTAAAATTCAAAATTTTCAATGTTACTGTTGAAATTCGGATAGAATAAAAGTTAATGGAACTTTAACTATCCATATAATTCATGTGTGGGTAAGATCAAGTTAAGTAAATACATTAATGTGAATCACAAGAAATTTGAAATTAATGTTGATATCGTTTTTGTGTTTTAAGTATGACATACTTCTCTAAACATATATTTGTCCGACTTAATTGAAGACATAATTCGATAGCAAATTCCTGCTATAACTTAACAGAAACTTTATCAGCTAAACTACCTATTATACCTACAAAATTAAATTTCTTATAATTCGTAATAGAATTGCTAAAGAGCATCTCCATCAAGCTCTTCGAATTTTGCCTCTCCAAATTGGCCACCTCATTTTTTTTTTTTCACGTTTTTAACTCTCCAAAGTTTGGTCATAGAAGGCATCACACTGGCCTCTTCGAATTTTCGCTAGCCAAAAAATAATAATAATTTATTAAAAATAAATAATATACCTAAGGATTAAAAAAACACTAAGAAGTTGAGCTAGGGCGTAAATATATATTCTCTGATATCTCATTTTGTTGTTCAATTAGTGACAGATGTAGAATAGTGAGTGAATGTCATTGTTTTTTTACACTTCGTACAAAAAATAAAGTTTGCAAAAAACTGTATTAAAAATTGTATATGGTTAAGCAGAGTCGAACCACTCTCATGTGAGAATCAGTAATAAGTCTCAAATTCAAAACCTCAATTTTTGGAATGAAAAGTGAATATTTAAAAATAAATTTATGATTTTTTAATAATAATAAGTACTACTAAATACCTTTGATCAAATGATGGAAAAAATCTCAAAGAAAGAGAATCCACCACCACGGATCTATATAAATAAAGTTTCTAATATTTATCTAATTTTTCCTCTAATAATCAATACACTTCATCAATCCAATTATAACTTGAAAAGATGAAGGAAAATATCGCATTAAATAAAAAAATAACTTGATTATATTTGAGAGAGCATTTTTTTATTTAACTTGATATACCTTTTGTCCGATTCTTATTTTTGAAATATAAAATAACATGTTTTGTGCACTTATCAATAAGCCATGTTTTTCCTGTAGCTGTTGGCATCGAATCTAGATCTCTTTGCATGTTCTATTTTTTTAGCTCTTTGTCTAGTCCTTGCTTTTTTCGCTTTGTGTGTCTCTCATGCTAATTGGGAAGCTGCAAGAGATTGAGATAGAGACCAGATATAGGATTTTACATCGTCAAAATTGTTAATGAATTGATGTTCTAAACATCAAAAGGTTTTTATACTAAAAAAATATTGTGTTCTTGAAATTTATTGGGTGGGTACATTGAATTTATTAGCAGAAATTAGCTAAACAATTTTTTGTATCAATAATTATTTTTTAGACGGGTGGGAGATACAGGATTGCAGCACTTCAGCAAGACAAAACTAGGATGGTTGATGATATGAAAATTATGATTCTCCATGGGTGAATTCATAATTCATGTTGAAAGGTGAATGTGAGTAAGATGCAAAACCAATATTATTTCCATTGAATATCGAAAACTCATCGCTTGATTCGTTGAGTTGGGGTAGTATGGTGACCGAGAATCCATGGAATTGGATTGATTACGAAAAAATAGCTAATATTAAGAAAATGAAAGATTTGTAACTTGAAGGAGTAAAGAAGATAGATAATTTAGATGTGAGGTGAACGTTGGTAGAGTTGATGAATTTATAGAGGTGAAAAGAAAAGAAAAAGAAAAAAAACTTTTTTCACTTTATTTTTTTTTTTATAAAAAATATTCTTTTGGATCATTTATTGGCCAATATAGTTGTTGGGGGCAGAGCCAAACAACCCTTATAATTTTATTTTATTTTTTTAAAAAATAGCTTGTTTGGCCAATGTAGTCATTTTATGAATTGTTTGACAGTCTTTTGGATCATTTATTGGCCAATATAGTTGTTGGGGGCAGAGCCAAACAACCCTTATAATTTTATTTTATTTTTTTAAAAAATAGCTTGTTTGGCCAATGTAGTCATTTTATGAATTGTTTGACAGTTTTTTGCGAATGTAGTCGTTTTAGGAACTGTTTGACAGTCAAACAAAACGTCTATGATGGCAGAGCCAAACAGTTGAGTATTTATTTATTTTTAAAAAAAAGAAAAGAAAAAAATGTGTTATAAAGATTTTTTTTAGAATGTCAGGGGCCAACAGGTCCTTGCGCTAATGGTTAAATTCAAATTTTGACCGTTGCCGTGTGTTTCGCATGCGAACGTTGAAAGGAAATTAAAAAAAAAAAAAGTTCGGGCTCACATGCGGGCCGGTTGTAGGTCCCCGCTCGCGGACGAGCTCGAGAAATTCCTGGAGGCACAACGCAAGTCCCAAATAGGATCTCCACGCATTCCGCGAGTGCAATGTGAACCGAGCGTCATGAAAATAGCCCAATGTACATGGTCTAACTGACTGTGAGTTAAGCTTTTACATCATTTGACTGAGACTGAAATAATCCAACGACTGACTTTGAATAGTAGCGTCCTAGCAAGTGTACACCCCAATTCTTAAATGTTGGTGAGAAAATACATCCATGAGAACGGTCTATGTTTGGCCAAGTCAAGTCAACGCGGGCCCTTAATTGTTCTCTTTTGTACGTTTAGGAAGAAAAATTAGTGCCATGTAAAGTTTTCCAAGTCCTGCCACTAACTTACGGGGTCAAAAATGGCGTTCTGCACTAAATTCTAACATGTGCATCTTCCACATCCATTTCGTTTACGTGACCTTGATGTGCATTCATACTTCGCGCAAACTCATGAAAGACTTTGAGTTTTGGACTCGGGTTAGTCGAACCTAGTTGTACCCATGCTTATAACTCCCCTCAGGGTGTAGACAGAAATTGTACAATTTTTCTTCAAAATTAGTTGTTTCACTTTTTCAAAAAATTAATTTTTAGAAAATTTTTTTGAGTATTTTGATTCCACTTCATATATTTATATGAAATATTAGAAA
The DNA here is from genome assembly GCA_026545225.1 of Cornus controversa. Taxonomy (NCBI): domain Eukaryota; kingdom Viridiplantae; phylum Streptophyta; class Magnoliopsida; order Cornales; family Cornaceae; genus Cornus; species Cornus controversa. Next base: position 45,781,232 of record CM048851.1, read on the forward strand.
AAATATATAATGATTTTAACTAAACAAAAACTCACAAGTTTTAACAACAAAATAAGATTATTATTTTAGTAACTTGTATGAGAAGTAATCATAAAATTTGTCATTTAACAAGTGACAATTAAAAGTATTAGGATATATGATATCATTGTTGTTGTTGTTGATAATCTCACAACATTTGTTTCTCTCTTTTCAAATTCTCCTAAGACTCGTCAATGGAGATTAATATGTAATTTTATTCTATATATATATATATATATATATTGTAAATACCAGTTTACAATTTTTTTTAACAAAAACGGTTCACGCATTTTATTAAACATAAGCAGACACATTAGTGTATTTTTTCTCTTTTCTTTATCTTGAATTAATATAATGGATATTGTACATGTATGTGTATATGTAAATGAAATAACGATGTGCTGTGGTAAAGACTATAATTTCATTATAGTCCACAAATTTTCGGTCAACAAATTTCATTATACTATAATTTAAGCATTGTGCCATGTTTTGTAAATAATTTTATCATTATTTATTGAATAGGGAACATTTTAGTATAAAAACCTTATATCGAGCAATATTTTGTTTCTTTCTATTTATTTTTGTATGAAAAATGATATAATTGACGACATCTTCCCACCCGACTTAAAACTGACATACATGAAAAACTTACATGACTGAACATGTAATCTCAATTCTTCGTTCTCTCTCCATCCCCAATTTTATCACACAAAATTTAGAACCTTAATCATTAGCCCCTCACTCCATCCCAATTAATCTCTCTTGGTCGTTCTCTCTCACTCGCAACAATGAATTTAGCAGAGAAGTCATCAATATATGAAAGTAGAAATCATGAATGAAAGTAAAAACTAAAGAACATAATTCATTTACAGTGGTAAATCACTTCGAATGGCATTATATATGCTATGATTCATGTCTTTTCGAGAAAAAAACTAAAAGGAATGAAAATAACACGGAAGAACACATAGAAAAACAATCCATTCAAAAAAATATAAGATAACAGTGTGTTATGCAACAATTACGTCTCCCGAAAAAATATACAATATCATGGGATATTGATGATGTGATATTTTCGATACGTGTAAGTTTTTTATTTCTTTTAAAAATTACCAATTTCTTTACAGTTAAAGAGAAATAGAGAACTTACATTTATCGAAGATACCATATAATCGGTATTCCATGATATTGTATGCTTGGACAACTAATTAGTAAGTGTTTATAATGTTTTATATGAAATATTTAAACATAAAAAAAACAAAAAAAAATTGACTATAATGACTTGACGGAAGGAGAATAGTTGCTTGGAAATGTTAAGATGAACTTTCAAACTTTCTAGTGATATTTTATTTATGAAACATTATGACGATAATGGCTTGACGTAAGAAGAAAATGTTGCTTGGAAATGTTAAGATGAACTTCTTTCAAACTTCTTAGTTTTATTTTATTTATTTAGTTTTGTATCCTGGGTGATTGGTTGAGTGGATACTTAAGTTTTCTAGTACATTATCTTTCTATCCTGAGGTGGCGTTTTAAGCTGACTAGGCTAGGGGCCCACCAAAAAGAATACAAGATTTATTTGATCGGTTATTATTAGGTTAGCAAGATGGTTAAGTTGTGGCGCATTATCAATCATCATTCCTCCCGAATACATCCTTTCCACTGGCTTTTCTTTTGACACTCCAGTATTCAGTAATGGGTTTGCTTGGAATTTTCCTCCCTCCTTAATTTCTCTTATTTCGAATCTTATCACCTTATCCCATGTTGTTCATCACACCAATGACAAGCTCTTATGGTCTGTGTCTCCCTCTTTGGTATACTCAATGAAGCACACCATAACAAACAAAATACAAATGATTCTAATCATTTTAAAAATATTGTGAGAGTTATTTTTCAAAAGAAAGAAAGCAAGTTGATGCAGTTTGTTTCTAGTGTATTGTTAAATTATAGTTGGTCCAAACCATAACAAAGCAGCCTATGTGAAAGGAAGATGCTTTGTTATCAATGATTAGGCTATGCTTTGTTCTAAGAAATTTGTACACACAAATTTTGTGTCTGAAAATCTAAGAACAAAAATGAGTAACAAATAATCAATTTTATTAATTTCAGAAAAATAAGTACAATTCTTTGTTATGGTCTATTCTTTTACAACAAAGAATCTTCCTCTGATTTAAATCTCCTTGATGTTTGGTGCGAGGACTTCAAAAGTTTGTTCTTGAATCGAATCTGATGAGCTTTATTCAAATTTTCATGTTATTGTATTTGGTTGATCAGTAAAAGAAAAGAAAGGAAATGATAGTTAACATGTTTGGAGAAAGAAAAGAAAAGAAACTATTTAGAATTTTTACCAATATACACTTTTACATTTAAAAGAACAAATTTTAGTTTTTATTAAAATAAGGGCAAAGTTAGTATTAACAAAGTTTCATTAAAAAATGGTAATTTTTCCTTCCATTTCTTCTCATTTTTGGAAAGATAACAAAAACTACTATTCATCCTTAATTTATACCTCCAAATCCTTCCATTTCATTTCCCTTCCTTTCCATTACAAAATTCATACCAAACACAAAAAAAAACATATTCCTTTATTTCCTTCCTTTTTTTTCTTTCATTTTTTTTTTCCAACAAAACTGACCCTTAGGACTAGTTTGGATTGATAAAATTGGAAAGAAAAGAAAAAAAAAAGAAAGGGAGGGACAATATTTTTTTTACAGTTAATTTGTTAAAAATGAGAGAAAATAAATGATTATAAGTGTTTTGGAGGGATATCTGATCCCTCAAAATCTCTCATAAACTATCCTTCTAAAAGTAAAAAGATTTGAAGAAAAAGAACAAAGTTTAAGTAAAAAAAATTTAATACTAAAATTAACCTTAACATTTTAAAACACAATGAGATATGATAATAAATAAAAATTTATATATAATAATAAATTAATTAAAATACTTTCTTTTATTTAATTTAATTTTTTCAAACAAAAATGTTACCATTTTTTTCCTTTATTCAAATTTGGACGTTAACGTTGACTTGGAAATCCTTCCATATTGACAGTTGATTCCAGTGTTGGCATTACTATCAGACCAATTCAATAAACTCTTCCTCCAAACTCTGTGAACACACAGACAGCGGGAAACCCAACACCCACCTCTCCAAATGTCGAAAATATCTCCAATATCTCTCCAAATCCCTCTTTACAGCATACTATCTCTCCTCATTTTCACCCTACCCTTCAATGGAAACTCACAAACCACTGATCGAGAGCAAGCAATCCTACTGAAGCTGAAACAACACTGGTCCAATCCACCCTCCATCAAACACTGGACCTCATCATCACCAAACTCAAACTCAACCCACTGTACATGGCCGGAGATCACCTGCACCAGTGGCTCCGTGACCGGACTCTCACTCGGTGACAAAAACATCACCGGAACAATCCCACCACTCATTTGTGACCTCCAAAACTTGACCCTTCTTGATCTTTACTATAATAACATCCCCGGACCATTTCCTACGGTCCTCTTCAACTGTTCCAAGCTTCAATACCTAGACCTTTCGTATAACTACTTTGTCGACCCAATTCCCGGAGACGTCCACCGGTTGTCCTCTCAGCTCCGCCACCTCAACCTCGCATACAACAACTTCTCCGGCAACATTCCCGCCTCAATTGGGCGGTTGTCTGAGCTCAGGACTTTTCACATTGAGCAAAACGAGTTTAACGGCACTTTCCCGCAAGAAATTGGAGATTTGTCAAATCTTGAATTACTATGGATGGCACACAATGAGTTTGCGCCATCGAAGATACCTTCGAGTTTTACGCAGTTGAAGAAACTCGAAAATTTGTTCTTGTCGACAGCAAATTTGATCGGAGAAATCCCTGAAACCATCGGGAATATGACGGCCTTGAAGGTCTTGGACTTGTCGACAAACCAATTGACAGGTAACATTCCTAGTGGCGTGTTTTTGCTGAAGAATTTGACTTCTCTGTTTCTTTACAAAAACCAATTGTCCGGGGTAATTCCCAGATCAGTTGAAGCTTTGAACTTGGATGTGATTGATTTCTCGGAAAATAACTTGACCGGGACAATACCGGAGGAGTTTGGAAAACTGACAAAACTGACTGGTTTGGCTCTGTTTTTCAATCAACTTTCCGGCGAAATCCCACTAAGTATTGGCGGGCTTCCGGAGCTGCAAGTTATTCGGTGCTTCAGTAACAATCTATCAGGAGAATTGCCACCGGATTTCGGGCGATACTCAATGCTCAGAGAATTTCAAGTTGCGGACAACCCGTTTAGAGGGCGATTGCCGGAGTATTTATGCGATAACGGAGTGTTGGGAGCTGTCATAGCATTCAACAACAATCTGACCGGTGAACTACCAAGCTCACTTGAGAATTGTAGGAGTTTGAAATACGTTCAGGTTTATGGCAATAGACTTTCTGGCAACATTCCGGCTGGTTTATGGACATCATTCAATATGACATGGTTGATGATGAGCGACAATTTATTTACCGGACATCTTCCTGATAATTTGGCGAAAAACTTAACGCGACTTGAGATCAATAACAACCAGTTTTCCGGTGAAATTCCAACTGGGATTTCATCATTGAGAAGTTTAACGGTGTTGGAAGCAAGCAACAATCACTTTACGGGCACAATTCCACAAGAGTTGACAGTTCTTCCACTTTTGACAACTCTTTTGCTTGATAGGAATCGGCTTTCGGGGCAATTTCCTTCAGAAATAGTCTCATGGAAATCACTAACGAAGTTAAATCTCAGTGGAAACCTACTCTCTGGGACAATTCCAGCTGAGATTGGTTCTTTGCCAGTCCTTACTGATTTGGACTTGTCGGGAAACGAATTCTCGGGCCAAATTCCACCTCAAATTGGCCATTTAAACCTAATTTCACTCAACCTTTGTTCTAATAGTCTCACCGGTAGAATCCCAGTGAAATTTGAAAATGCTGCTTTCGATGCCAGTTTTTTAAACAATCCTGGTCTTTGTGCAAGCAACCCATCACTGGGCCTTGAAATTTGCTCTTCAGGAGCCAGAAAATCTGACAGAATGTCCTCCCAGCTTTTTGCTATGCTGATAAGTATAGCATCAGTTCTGTTCGTTCTAGCTATTATATTCACATTTTTCGTGATCAAATTTTATGGAAAGAGAGAGCTTGGATTGGATTCTACATGGAAAGTCACTTCATTTCATAGGTTGAACTTCAGAGAGTCAAGCATTTTGTCAGGCTTAACTGAAAATTGCATGATAGGAAGTGGGGGGTCAGGGAAAGTGTATCGCGTTACTGTAAACTTCTCAGGCGAATTTGTGGCTGTTAAGAGGATTTGGAACAACAGAAAGTTGGACCGAAGACTCGAGAAGCAATTCCTTGCAGAAGTTGAGATACTAGGCACAATTCGCCACTCCAACATAGTGAAATTGTTGTGTTGTATGTCAAATGAGACCTCGAAACTTCTTGTTTACGAGTATTTGGAAAATGGTAGCTTGGATCAATGGCTCCATAGAAGAAAGAGGCAGCCAAGTGTACCGGGTTCAGTCCATCATGTAGTCCTGGACTGGCCTAAGAGGTTCCATATTGCAGTTGGAGCAGCCCGGGGGCTATGCTACATGCACCATGACTGCTCACCTTCGATTGTTCATCGTGACGTGAAATCAAGCAATATCTTGCTAGATCCCGAATTCAACGTGAAAATAGCAGATTTTGGTTTAGCCAAGATGTTGATCAAGCATGGAGAGCCTAACACAATGTCAGATGTGGCTGGCTCGTTTGGGTACATTGCTCCAGGTAAGTGATATATATATATAATACTTATGTACCATATCATATATATATATATATATATATATATATGATATGGTACATAAGTAATCATAGTCTCTTTAATTTGTTAGCAATATGCATATGACCAAAACATTCATCTTCCAAAATATGAATTTCAGAGTATGCTGTGACAACAAGAGTGAACGAGAAGATCGATGTGTATAGCTTTGGGGTAGTCCTTCTGGAACTGGCAACTGGAAGGAAAGCCAATGATGGAGATGAAAATATGGGGCTAGCAGAATGGGCGTGGCATCAATTGCAAGAAGGCAACTCCATAGAAGATGTATTGGATGAGGAGATCAAGGAAGCTTGTTACTTGGAGGAGATGAGTGGTGTTTTCAAGCTTGGGATCAATTGTACTTATACACTGCCTTCCACCAGGCCCACCATGAAGGAGGTTCTGCAAATACTGCTACGGTGCAACCGCTCCCTGGCATTTCGAGAGAATAATATGGGTGGAAGAGAGTACGATGCCACCCCCCTGCTCAAGAATTCTAAGCGCGAAAGGAGATTAGAAATTGAGGATGATGGTTTGGCATCAAATGTTTGATGCTGTTGTGGAATGAATGGCTACAAAAAGTAGCAGAACAAACTTCAAAATAACGGTGATACCATGTCATTCTGCTTATATGGCATCACCATTTGGGGCTGTATTGAAGACCTTCTCTATATCAAGTGATATAGTTAGAATAGCATAGAAAAATATCATAAAAAATATTATGCTTATATGGCATCACCAATACTAATTCTGCATATTACCTGCCACATCATTCATGATACAAATTCATGAAATTATTTTATGACGTATAGCATTGCTCTTTAGAATAAAGAAGAACATCTATTTCTTTCATTTGAAAAAGAGAAATGATAAACGTCATGAAATTATTTCATAAATTTGTATCATAAATCATGTGGTAGGTAACGTGGAGAGTTAGTATTGGTGAAATTCGGTGATAATATTATGGAATTGTGTGTATGGGGGAAACCTCACCAATAATAATTCTCCACATCATTCATGATACAAATTCATGAAGTGTAACATTGCTCTTTGAAAAATCTTTCAACTTCAGTTTTCTCTCTTTAGATTGACAAGTTATGATGTACTGTAGTATGCATAACACAAGGAGAAGAGGTAAAGTGGGCTCATGTGTGTTTGTGCGCGCGTATGTTCGTTTGATGGGCATATATATATATATATATGACAAAATTACACTTACATTTCTTTTAGATTAACTTTATAACACTTACCTCTCCTGTGTTTTGACATATAACACTTACTTACATCTAGTTTGCACATTGGTAACAAATACCCCCTTTTATCAATCAAACTAACAGTTATTACTGATATTATCAAAATTTAATCTTAAAAGGACAATTATGTCCCACTATGAGCCACCACTTTGAGCAAACCCACTTCGAACCTTCAACCGTAGCAATATCACCTCCAGCCGAGCCACCACCCACCTCCGTCTCCACCAAGCTTCACCATTTGCGCCATCAACACTCACCATTGAAACCACTGCTGAGAAGATCCAACTCCGGCCAAACCACTATCCACTACCATCCTAATGCCGGAGTTACCATTGAAGCCGAGACCCACCGCCTCCATTGTCGCACCTAGAAGACCCATATCTCCACTGCCGTCATCACCTCGGCTAAACAGACCTAATGCCGGTCAGACCCACCAACTCTATCACCATTATTCAAGTAACACCCAAACAGTCGTGTAGACCCATTTCCCCTACCATGAGCCACCACTGTGAGCAAACCCACTTCGGACCTTCAACCGTAGCAACATCACCTCCATTCGAGCCACCACCCACCTCCGTCTCCACCATGCTTCACCACCTATGCCATCAACACTCACCATTGAAACCACTGCCGAGTAGACTTAGCTCCGGCCAAACCACTAGCCACTACTATCCCAATGCCGAAACTGCCATTGAAGCCAAGACCCGCCAACTTCAGTCGTAATATTTTTGAGGGTATAATTATCCTTTTAAGATTAAATTTTGATGACATCAGTAATAAACGTTAGTTTGATTGGCAGAAGGGAGTATTTGTTACCAATGTGCAAACTAAAGGGGGTAAATGTTATATAACAAAACACATGAGAGGTAAGTGTTATAAAGTCAATCTAGAAGAGAAGTAAGTGTAATTTGTCCTATATAATAACAATGTGTAATTTCTCCTCGTTTTCACCATCTCATTTACCTTTACTTTCTAAGTCTCCTTTAAAGTATTGTCCCACTTCAAAGATCAATAAGTTATAGAGTTATAATAAGATTTTAAGTCCCATTTTTGAAACATTTTTCATATAGCTTTTAAACCTCTCAAACATTTTTTTCCAAATTTTGATCTATTTTTTACATCGTTGTTTAACCATTCAAACATGGGAACTTATTTTGTGAAATTTTAAATTTTAACTTTAAATAATTAGTATATTTTCTAAAACTATAAGAAAATTATTTGAATGTTTTTCAAAGAAAAAATATTGTAATATTTTCAAGAGTAAATTAATTTTGTAAGAAAAACAAAATTATATTATATTATAATTGACCGTTTTTTGGTAGATAAGTTGAACACCCACCGAACCCACTTGTCTCCTTGGAGAATCACACCCAGAATCATCCATTTGGAAGGATGAGAGGAATCACTTGGATAAAACTCTTCGTAACTATAAGTGTAATTTACAATAAAACACACTATCTTAATTACATGTGCATGCAACTTGGCCAAATCTCGCAGAAACACACCCCTTAGCTTTTGCATTTAAAAGAATTGTGAAATGCATAGATTGCCCTTATTATTTAATTAATTTTTAATATAAAATATCATATTTAATATAAAATAAAAAATAGGTAATGTTGCGTCGGAATCGAAGCCGGACTCTATCGCAGGTAGTCTCTGTTAGAATATTTTTAATAAATAAAATGTTTTTATTTGTGGTCCTATGCACTATTTCTAAAATTGGATTACAATGTAATTATTGTTACTTGATGGGTTAGAGTTATACTTGTCAATTATGGTATAATTGACAGTATAATATTTACACTGTTGGATTGTAATTTTTCAACTTTATTTGGTGGGATTTAATTCTAACTGTTGATATCTATGTTTCCATGACATGAAAGGAGACTTGGGTATTTTATTTGTAGAGAAACCGTCCCCCCTTGTTGTTATTATAAATAAAGGTTTCATAACCTTAATTCAGCCCTATCGAATAACCCCTTGTTGTTGTTATAAATAAAGGTTTCATAACCTTAATTCAGCCCTATCGAATAACAACTCTCAGAAAATGGGTAGAGCCCTCTATTGATCTCTTGCAGAAACTCAAAGGTATTCTACAGCTTAATCTTCATTCAGGTATATCAATTAAAATCTCCTATTTAATTAATTATTATATTCTTGATTCAGGTATGTAAAGTTTTATACTAATTTGGAATCTCACTTCTGTTTGGATTTCATGGTCACTTTATTTACATGTATTGGATTCTCAAAATTTGTGTATAGTCACATGTGCATGCTGCTTAATTCATTCAGTTAGCTTTTGCACCGTGGGATCGGCGATCAAGATTCTCATACTAGATTTTATCTATTGCACCCACATAGTACTAAACACAACCAACCAACCCATTCCTGTAGATTGTTTCTGATCTTATACACCTTAATTTTGTATAATTCCTAGATTTCCTTTGTGATCTCTAAATAACGTAATTTTCTCTTTCGCTTTGTTATGATTGCGTACGATCTTGTAAGTTTGGTTCTTGAATTTGATCGATTTGGTTTTGTTGGGGCTAATTGAGTGCTCAGTAAAGTTGGTTGGTTTATTTGTGGCCTTTCATGAAGTGATTTATTTAACTTTGTTTCTGTACCCTTTCCAACGTACACAGGGTTCTGATTTTTTGTTTGAACTCAATTTGATATTTTATTAGTATTAAGGCTTTTTTTGGAGTATTTGTGTTCTTAGTTGTGAGAGAGAGAGTTTTGAGATAATGAAATTGTTATAAAGTATGTGAAAGATTAATGTTTTGCAAGTGTATATACATTTAATTGTATATATATTAATTTTAGCTCTTTTGCTTTATAAAAGTGAAAGATTTATATAAACTTAATTTCATTCTGTTTAATAAATTGTGAACAGTAAATATTATGTGCATGGATAATTATAAATAGTTTTATATTTATTTTTCAGCTTTTTGTGATCCATGTTCATTTTTTTTGTTCCACAATATTTGGGTTTATTTTTATGTGCATTATAAAGAAATTTTGAATCTAAATAAAATGGAATTTTAAAGTGTAAGTCTTTCCTTGGGGTTTAGGAGGACCGGTAAAGTGAATGTTTCAAGGTGGTATCCAAAATGAGTGATGTTTGCCCAAAAGTGACATTCACTCGTGAAAGTTATTTTTTTGAAATTTTAAGGTCTCACAGTGCACTTCCCACATTAGGGAATTTGTTCTGCCCAAAGGTAGGGATGACAATTTGCCCCGCCCCGTCGGGTACCCGCCCCATTTAAAACCCGTTTACGGAATCGTTTAAAGAAACGGGGTGGGGATGGGGTTAAAGAAAATAACCTGCGTTTAAACGGGGCGGGGACGGGGGTAAGACCCTACCCCGATGGGTACCCGCCCCGTTTAAGTATATATATATTTATACTTTTATATATATAATATATAGAGAAAATATTAATAATGTATAAAGAAAATATTAATATTATATATATCATACAACTATACAAGTTTATTATATATGACTCAATATTATCCATTGTGTTGCTAGTTCCTAAATGTGTGTTTTTGGTGTATATGTATCAAAATATCATATTTATTACTATAAAAAATTTTGCATTAAAAAAAAATGTATAAACGGGGCGGGGCGGGGTAAGTTAAACGGTTATGGGAATAAGTCAAAACCCGCCCCGCCCCGCCCCGTTTATACACGGTTGCTGGGCGAGGACGGGGTGGGGAAAGTTAAACGGTTTCGGTTATGGGGAAGGCAAAACCCGCCCCGCCCCACCCCGTTGCCATTCCTACCCAAAGGTGATCAATGTCTTAGTGTGAGTAAAGTGAATAGAATAGTTGAGAGTGTTTGTGTTAGAACTAAATAACCCTCTTGCCCAAAGGTAGTGGAAGTGTTTAGCAATAATTTAAGCATAATCAACTAGGTCTATGTGCGATTTAATCGCAGATTTGGGAGGTAAATTATTTAAAATTCTGCCCAAAGGTAATTTTTAGATGACATCTTACCTATTCCCGTAGGGTGGAAGGTTTTGCACATAATAAAACACCCTGATAAATTCGGCTTAAAACCTCAAGCACGAATTAAAGTTATAATCCATGAAGTTATGACATATTAATTTATATGTTGTTTATGTGATGTTGTTTGATATAACATAGTTTTTTCAGTTATGGACGCTTCCGCAATTCAAAAACAGCTTACAGGGATTGAACTATTGAATGACTCGAATTATACTGCTATGGTGATATTTGAATCCAACTTAATAAATGTTCCTGAACATACATTGTGGATTGATTCGGGTGCATCTATGCATGTCTCATGTTCACTACAGGGCCTGCAAAGCCAGAAAAATCCCAAGGTTGAGGATCGATTGGTGTTGGGTAATGCTGATGTGGTTCGTATCGAGGCTACACACTGGTTTTACTTTAGAACTTAATGATATTTTCTATGTTCTTACTATTAGGCATAATTTACTATCAGTTTCGAGACTTAATGATTTGGGATTTCATTTTTCATTTGGTGACGGATCAATTACTATTCATCATGGTAGTAATATAGTTGGACATGAGGGTTTAGTTGATGGTTTATACCAGTTATTGTTAGATGATTCTCACATATCTGCTTCTTGTTTTTCTATGGACTCAATATCTTCTGGATCAAAACGTGCTTTTATAAGAGAGGATTCATCTATGTTATGGCATAGGAGATTGGGGCATATCTCTCGAAAGAGACTAGAATGCTTGGTCAAGGATGGGATCATTGGACCACTAGATTTTTCTGATTATGATTTATGTATTGACTGTGTCAAGAGGAAGATGCAGAAGAAGCGTAATTTTGAGGCTAGTCGGTCATCTAGTCTTTTAAACCTTATTCACACTGACATTTGTGGTCCATTTCCTACTCCTGCTCGAGGAGGTCAAAGGTATTTCATTACCTTTATTGATGATTTCTAAAAGTATGCTTATTTATACCTAATCCATTAGAAGTCTGAAGCATTTAATGTGTTTAAGGTTTATCAGGTTAAAGTTGAAAAACAATTGAGCAGGAAAATTAAAATTGTAAGATCGAACCGAGGTGGTGAGTATTATGGGAAAATGAATCATAAGGGTGTGAATCATGGTCCTTTCAATACATACCTAAAGGAACAGGGGATCATGCCACAGTATACCACTCCTAGTTCTTTTGAGCAAAATGGAGTTGCAGAAAGGAGAAATCGCACCTATCAAGCAAGCTTTGGACGGGTCATAAACCAAGTCTTAGACATTTGCATGTGTGGGGATGCCTTGTAGAGGTAAAGTTGTACAATCCAGATATTAAAAAGCTTGATCCTCGCACAGTCACTTGCATGTTATTTCATTGGGTATCCTAAGAGGTCAAAGGGTTATAAATTTTATTGCCCCTCTAGACCTATGGAGATTGTTAAGACATGTCATACAAAATTCATTGAGAATGGTGAATCCAGTGGGAGCTTAGAATATCGTAATTTCTCTTTTAGAGAATAGCAACTTTCAATGCCTATTCCGTTTACTTCAGTTTTTATTCCACTTTCTTCAGTGATTTCTAACAGTGCTCTTATTCCCACTCCTTTAGCCATTTCTACTCCTTCGCAGCCTCTTTCTTCAGTTACTAATCCAGTTCCTGAGCCTGTTCAGCTTAGGAGGTCTATTAGGGATCGGAGGTCTGCTATACCTGATGATTTTGAGGTATATATCAGTGAGGTTGATATTGGCGAGCATGAAGATCTGACTTCATTTGATGAGGGCATGGAGGGTCGTGATTCTTCTCGTTGGATAGATGCTATGAAAGATAAGATACACTCCATGGATGTTAATGGAGTATGGGAGCTTGTTGATTTACCTATACATCGCAAGGTAGTAGAATGCAAATGGGTCTATAAAACTAAAAGGGACTTAGTTTGAAATATTGATAGATTTAAAGCTAGATTGGTGGCTAAGGGTTTCAAGCAAAAATCAAGTGTTAATTTCTCTGAGACTTTCTCTTCGGTTTCATCAAAGGACTCTTTGAGAATCATTCTTGCCATTGTCGCGCATTATGATATTGAGTTACATCAGATGGATGTTAAAATAACTTTTCTTAATGGAGACCTTGAGGAAGAGATTTACATGTCTCAACCTAAAGGTTTTATGGTTCAGGGACAAGAATATCTAGTTTGTAGATTGAAGAAATTCATTTATGGGCTTAAGCAAGCTTCGCGACAGTGGTATTTGAAGTTCGATCAGATAATAACTAGTTATGGGTTCAAAGAGAATGTCGTGGACAAATGCATATATCTCAGGGTCAGTGGAAGTCGTTTTATTATCCTTATCTTATATGTTGATGATATTTTGCTAGCTAGCAATGACATCCATGGGATACATGATACTAAGAAATTTCTCTCAAGTCAATTTGATATAAAGGACATGGGTATGTCCTTGGCATCAGGATCCATAGAGATCGCACTGCAGGCACACTCGGTCTATCTTAAAAGACATATATTGATAAAGTGTTAGAAACTTTTTAGATGAAAAAGTGTGTACCTGGTGAGGTTCCAATTGTTAAAGGAGATATATTTTCAGAAGAACAGTGTCCCAAGAATAAGTTAGAGAGAAGTCAAGTTGATGTCAAAGAATATGCATCTGTAATCGGGAGTCTAATGTATGCCATGATGTGCATTAGATATGATATCAGTTATGTGATTGGTATGCTTGAAAGATTTCAACAAACTTTAGGTATTGCTCATTGGAGGGTAATGAAGAAAGTTTTGAGATATCTCCATAGAACTAAAGAGTTCATGTTAATCTACATGAAATCAGACTGCTTAGAGATAGTTGGTTATTCCGATACTGACTTTGCAGGTTGTTCGAAAAGTAGAAAATCTACTTCTGGATTTATTTTTATGCTAGCTCAAGGAGCTGTTTCATGGAAAAGCTCTAAGTAGTCTATTATCACAGATTCTACTATGTATGCAGAATTGGTTAGCTGTTATCTATAAAGCACGGATACTCCAAAAAGAGTGTCGTGGCTATATCAGACACGTATTCGATACGGATACGGCAAGATACGTGTCCGATACGGCTAAGAAGCATTCTATTTTTTTTTAATTTTTTTTTAATATCGAATACGGCTAGGATACGCGGGGATACGACAGGATATGTCTGGGATACGGCTGAGATACTTTTCAGGACAAATTTGTAATTCTTTGTTCTATAAAATGGGGTTGAGATTGTAATATTAAAAACTTTATAGATAAGAAAATAAGGATCATTTTATAATAAAACAAAAATATATTTAAAACTCTCGAGTAAGTGAGTCATTGTAAAAAATATTAGAAAATATAGTAAATTTCTAGATTTTAAATTCTTATATTTTGTATAATTACTTTAACTATATTTATTATATGGTTGAAGAATAAAAATTAATATTTTATATATAATATTATATTTTTATTTATTTATTTATTTGACGTATCCTTGCCGTGTCCGTATCCTATTTTTTTGAGATTTGCCGTATCGTCGTATCCGTATCGTGTCATATTCGTATCCCGTATCCGTGTTTGTGCTTCCTGGGCTATTATGAAGCAACTAAACATACCATATGGCTGAAAAATTTTATTGCAGATTTGAAGGTTATGGACTCCATACACCCTTTAACACTTTTCTGTGACAATGAAGCTGTTACAAAGTATGTGAAAAATGAAAGATTAACCAAGCGTAATAATTAAGCACATTGATATAAAATATTTTTTCGTGTGTGAAAAGGTTAAGGAAGGTGCGATTGAGGTTCCCCATATAGTAAGAGAAAAAATGATTGCAGATCCTCTCACTAAAGGTTTTCAGTCGAAATTATTTAAGGAGCTCGTGATCCATATGGGTGTTCAAGAGTCCTTGTATAATGATGTCTTATTTTTACTTTACATCATGTTACATTCTAGTTAGCTGTCAGCTTATTTACACCTTATGGTGATAGTTATTTTTTCTTTAGTTTATTTATGCTTTTTGGTGACAGTTATTTGCATAAAAAATAAAGTTATGATGCATCGTTATTATTATTTTCATTTATATATAGTTTATGCACGTGCTATTATATTCCTGAGGGTGTTTGGATTAGATATGAGATTTACACCACATTGATAAATCCAAACATAATTATTAAAGTACCTGTGGGAGTGTTTCACACTCCATGAGAATAGCTTGGGCTAGATATGAGATTGACTCTATATCGGTAAATCCTCACACTGGATAGAAGGTTAGCTGTAATACCCAAATATATATATATGTATTTATATATATATGTATTTATATATATATTATTTTTGGTGGGACATAGAAAAAATAAAAGAAATTAAATATATATATATGTATTTATATATATATTATTTTTGGTGGGACATAGAAAAAATAAAAGAAATTAAAGGCCATGTGGGGCAACCATGTGAGTGGTGTGTGGGTGTGGTGGATATACAGGTGTGTGGTATGGGATTGTATGTATGTATATATATATATATAATGTGATAGGTTGTAAGTGGAGAAGTAGGTAAGTAGTGATAAGTATGCATTTATTATAGCCACCAAAAATGTGGACAATACGTGGGATGAAATGATGAAAAGAAGTATAGAAAAGAAAGAAGAGAGAGTAAGGAAGAAAAGAAGAAAAAGGAGAAAGAAAAGAAGAGGGGGAGAGATTCTGAAAGTGAGAAAACTCACTGGTTTTAGTGAGAGAAAGTGAGGAAAGAGAGAGATAGAGAGAAAAAGAGAGAATGATAGAGAGAGAAATGGTAGTGTCAAGGTGGTGCTATGCATGGTGTTGGTATGGGTTTCGGGTGGTGGCAGTCATGGTGGTTATTAGCTGTTGAAAGAGGTGGTGTTGTGGGTGATACCGGCGTGGTAGTAGGCAGTTGTTGTTGGTTGTTATGGGTCTCACGGCTGGTCGTGTGGTACCCGGCGGTGGAGCTAGGTGGTTCCAGCGTGGGCCATTGAGAAGAGATTTCATGGTTGAGTTATTGGTGGCGAGCTGGGTTCGGCTAGACATACGATGTGAGGTAGATGATGGCTTTAATTGATATGTATGTGGAAGTACTTTGATCTCTGATTAAGGTATGGAGGTGCTGTGAATAGTAGCTTTCAATTTATATATATATATATATATATATATATTAGGGTATTGCCCGTGGCTACGGCACTATAAATAAAAATATATATATTGAACTCAAATAAATGTTATGTTAATTTCATATAATTAACGTACCAATAAACAAATGTTTACAAAACATCATTTGAATTAGCTTCTGTTTAACATAAATAATAATAATAATAATAATGGGCATCTTAAAAAAAACATTGACCAATACTTCAAAACATAGTCTTTTTCTAAAAAAAATATGAATTGATGAGGGAGACCTACCTTTTTAGGCTTAACTTGAATTAAACCAAAACAAAAAATGCAAAAATCAAAATATTAATTCATAATATTTCTATACAATACTACACATACTTCAAAGGTGGATTACATTTTTCGTGAGGTGAAGAATTTTAAATTAGCATTGATATTAGCAGTACATGAGAAAAGGACCTTCACTTTTATTTTGGACTAATATGATAGCAGTACTGATGTTGCTAGTGGGGAGAGATGAGTTTGGTAGTGCCAGATGAGTTTCTAGTAATAGAAATGGATCAAAATGCCTAATGAAGTTGGATTGATTAAGGATGCTTTTGGAATTCTATGGTTAAAAGAATCAATGTTGAGAAAAATGAATATGCTTATCTAAATACTCAAAAAAATAAAATGTGCTGAATTCAAAATCCTAAAGTAGCCTATGATGGATCGTTGCATTTACATAGGAAGTAAAAATGTCCCATAAGATAACTTTGGCTAAAGGATGGAGACAATTAGACATGGGTTCTTTTTTGACTTAAATAACACAAAATTAGTATAGGGATGGTTATCACGGTCATTATTGTCAATGAGTTTGTATTGAGGGAGTTTAGACTTTGAAATTGAAGGTTGAATTGATTTTATTTCAACCATAACCTATTACTTGACTTGATATTTTAATGGAATGTAGAAAATTTTATTTCAGAGACATTTCATTAACTGAACGCAACCATAAATTGTCTTTGAATCACATCAAAATCTTCTTTCTCAGAAATAATTTAGAAATTGGAGCGATTTGTTGACATTATAGTAATCTTATATATTTTTGTCTTAAATTTGGCAAGTTGTGTGGTAAGTATGTTTTTGAGAAAGCCAATGCATAATTAATTTCTAATAATTTTATATGAAATAGTTTGCTTGTCCATGAAAATCAGCTCATGAGCCAAGCTCTTTACACTTCTCCAGCCAGTTTCCTCCAAATTTGTTTGTTTTCTAAAATATTTAAATATATTTATTTTCTATTTTCGTAAAGAATGAGATGAAAACCAAAGTCATGAGCAAGATTCTGCTTTCCTGTACTCTTCAAGCCAACCTTTGGACAACACTCACAAAATAAAGAAAAAAAAATAGAAAATAAAAGCTGCCTACCATTAAGGGTCTACACACCCACCCACCTAACCAAATTTTTTTTCTTTTGTTGCTTTTGATTTATTTAATTATTATTTTCTTTGTTTTACATCTATGTGAAATTTCTATGCATGCTTATTCACAGGCCGTATGAGCTACACCAAAAACAAAAAGACCACACTCTCTCCTACTTTCTAGAGCAAAGGAACTCATAAGAACGGTTTCAACTTTATTCTGTTTCCCATCACTTTTAAACCATCTAATTCAAGGTCTCACTATTATCTTTGTTCTGGAAACTCTTCTTGAATTACAGTTGGCCTCTCAATAGAAGAAGAAGATATGATGATTGCCCAATTGATCAATCATTAATCTTGATGGTAGTGCAATTTCTGGCCATCAAGGTGTTTGCTTTCCCTTAATGGGCTAAAAAAAAAATGGATAACCTTAAAAGCTTCCAAATCTTATTTCCATGAGATAGCTGAATACATGTTCTATTAGTGACCACAAATTCACTCTCCGACTAAATTGAAGATCAGCTACCTACTTTGTGTATGAATGGGTTAACAAATCACATGGAAGTCAAACAAGTTGGACCATTGGTTAGCAATTACTGGGTCTTCTCTTTGCATCTTCGATAGTATCCATGGTTGCTTGGGGTGGTTATGATGATGGAGGAGATGTTGACGACAGTGGGTGAAGATGAAGACCCAAAGGGCAACTTGGTGGTCGGCTGAAGTAGAGTGAGCTGTGGGTTGAGGTTGATGGTGGCAGCGACTGAAGTTGGTCTATGGTGGTGGTCCTCGGTAGGAAGTGCGAAATGGGTGGTGACAGTGGTGTTTCTCCGGTGGCTGAAGAGGGTTTGCTCCGGTTGTGTTTGTGAAGGTTGATAGTGGTGGTTGTTGAGCTCGACTGCCATGGTGAAGGTCGTTGTGGCAGCAGGTGGACTGGTGGTGGTGTAGATGAGCTTGGCAGAAGTGGGTCTTTCGGTTGGTGGCAGCCATAGTAGGAGGTATGGTGGCTGCTACATGGTGGTGGCTTGGCTAAAGCTTGCGGTGGAAGGTGGCGGTGCGACTGTTTGGCAGTAGTTGTGCCCGGTCATGGTGGCAGTTGAAGGTTGATGGTGGTGGAGTGGCTCGGCTGGCTAGTTGATGGTGATGGAGTGGCTCGGCCCACTCAATAACTTCCTCCACCGCCGTCGACTTATCTGGTGCCTCCACCACGGATGTCGGAAACCACCACAACTTCCTCCCCTACGGGTGCCTTCTGGGTTCACAGCAACAATATAAATAGAAAGAGAGAAAAGAGTAATGAGAGAGATAAAGAGCAGATATTATGTTATTTTATATTTGAAAATAAATTGATGTGAATGTTATTTTAGGGGAAAGTTGGTAAATGTTTAAATTTAAATTTAGGTGGGAGTGAATCGTGATCATTGATTGAAGATAAGGAGAGTAATTTTAGACTGTAGATAGGCATAGATATTTTGAATCGTCAGATGACTTTTTTAAGCATTTTTGACCGTTAGATGATAAATTTTTTTAGGCGGGAGATTCAAACACAAAGCTAAAATGTTATCTCTCTCTCTCTCTCTCTCTCTCTATATATATATATATATATATATATATGGGTACAAACAATATGTATCGTTGAGGTTTCGATTCAAGTCACGAATCAGTGACAGTTTTGTATCCATATTTAAATTAGATCATAAAGATTTAAAGTGATGTGTGATTTGGGTTAGTTATTGTGGCTTGTTTGGATGGTGCCAGGAGATGGGCAGTTAATATGAGGTTGGACAAGAGGTGGTGCATGGCTAGTTTAAATTGGTCTGTCCATGATGGTTTACATATTGGGTTTACCTTAGGCAATGGACTAAAACTAATTATGGTTTATTTGGGTTTTGTGGTTTGATTGGGTAGCCATAATTTTGGGCTGAGAGTTATTAAGGGATGATACGTATGGGTTGATTGAAATGGGCTACCGTCTTGGATTATAATTTGGTTGGATTTGAATTGGAGATGGGTTGAGATAAAGATGGGCCTTGAAATTGAAAGCTTGGATTGGACTTACATATATAATTGAAGTGTTAGCCAATTCTTGGAATCTAATTTGGATCAAGTTGTGGGATTAACTAATTGGGCTTGACGATTTGGGTTTGGTTTCAATTTATTTAAAATTGGGCTGAAGATAGTTTGTGGTTTGGGTTCATAATATGGGTTGGTCCAAGCATGGAAATTAGCAAAAAGAAAAAAGAAAGGATTCTTGTGTGGGTTACAACACGGGACTCGACCGGAATTACAAAATTTCAGGCGCAGATTTATTAAAAAGCAGAATCCAAGGCAAGTTAATTCTTGCCTCTATCTCCTATATAAATATATATTTTAATTTATTTATATTCTAGTATATGCATTTGTGTTGATGACATTTATATCTATATGTATATATGTATATGTATATATATATGTGTGTGTGTGTGTGTGTGTGTGAATATTTGAATAATTGATGCACATGTGAATATATATATGCATATATTGGATTTAAAAGCATAAGAGTTGATAATTGTTTTTACATGATTACATGTAAATTTAAATATATATATTTCTATATATATATTACGGTTGGATTATTTTGTTGTTTATTTAACATGTTGAAAATGATGATTTTTAAATCATGGGTAATTAATCATTTTATGTGCTTAAATGATGCTTGTTGAATTGATGTACTCTCAAAGTTGTATATTGTCTTTATAATGAGAAATATATTATTATTATTATTTTTATAAATTGTGAGATTTCATTGAGAAGCATGTCATGATAGTTGCGTGGTTAGCATGTGTTATGCGCGCGTGTGACGTGCTAAATATGATTATTAAAGTATATGTGCTCCTTCGTGAATTAGTTGTTGATTTTTGGAGATACTCGGTTTCAGTTACTATCGAGCGAGGGTATAGCCTTCGGGGTGAAAATCCCCATTTATAGTGGCCACTAGGTTTCTTCCCTGCGGGTTAGTAGCCCGAAAATAACATTTACCGGTGTATGTAGTATGTATGTCCGGGGGTTTTTGGATCTATACCGAGTTATCCCATTTGTTGATTTCGAATCTTGATTTACAAGTTGGCATCCATGTGTAGTTGCAACTTACGGTTTATGATATTTCATTATATTGCATATGTTATTTGTAGAGTGGTTGCATCTTGCTTACTTGCTAGTTCTAGAATTATGCAAGTTAATTGATTTGTAATATGTGTTGGAAATTGTCATATGAATTGTTAATACTTGAAAACTATGAAAATTTCAAAACTGTGAAAGTTGAGTATGTTAATTATTGGGATATAATCAATTTATGTATATTTTGAGAATATGTGGGAATCAATCTGCTGAAGCAGTGATAGTATGTTCAGCATACCTTATTGAACTTTGAGCTCACCCCTCCAAAATTTTGCACGTAATGCCGATGACACAGAGTCATTAAAGGATTTGATAGGTTCGACTGAAGAGGTAACAATTGGATTTATTAGAGTTTAATTTTGTCTGGATTGTGAGATAAATAGATTTTTATTTGAGTTTAGATATGTTGGAGGAATTATATTTATTAAATTACTCTCCGTTGTAATTTGGTGCGTATACATGAATGTATGTGATTATATGTTGGATATAATGTATATGAGATGCTTTTGAAATGTCCAATTTATTTAAATTGGAGGAATATGATTTTTTTTAAATAAAAGAAAAAAAATTGGGTTTCAAGGATGTTGATGATTAGATTGTGGATTTAATGGAATTTTTACTATTCACCCCCATTTCCTTCGCCTTTAATCAAGTGTCAAAAATTGGGGCGTGACAACTTGGTATCAGAGCTTAATCGGGTTTGAATACTTAAGGACGAAGGGTAAGGGTTGAGTCACACATTGGTTTGGAGTTGTGCATGTGGAGGTTGGTAGTTGTTTGAACGTTAGGTTTGATTACCTTTGAACGATGGGTAGAATTGAACCATGAGTATACTTGAGGTTGTGTGCATGATTTTAAGGTTATGACATGTTACTTGGAATATGCTAATTGTTTAGCATGATTTATGTTGTTATGCAGTGTATATAAGAGTTCTCTAAGGATCTCTTGCAGAAATTCAAAGGTTCTACAGTTTAATCTTCATTCAGGTATGTCAATTAAAATCTCCTCTTTAATTAATTATTATATTCTTGATTTCTAGAAGTTGAGTATGAATTAATTTCCAACAGTCTCCCCATCAATGATTCATCGAGGCGGGTTGTTCAATTTCACCAATAATAGCGTTGCTAAGCTGGTAGAAAATCACCGCCGAGGAGCAGAGGTCGAGGTGGTGGGAGAGGGAGAGGGAGGTGAAGTGGGGGGTGACGACGGCTGAGGAAGGAGGAGAAAGTCGGTGAAGATGGCATTGTTGGTAGAAACGAATAGATAAATGGGCTTAGATGGTGATGATGCAGAAGAGGAGGAAGAAAATGTAAAAGCATTATAGCAATTGTTGTGTCTGCATGGTGAGGCAAAAAATGGCATCGTTTGTGCCTTGTGGCCACACATTTTGCAGCTTGTGTTCAAAGGAGCTTTTAGTTCAAAGGGGGTAATTGCCCTCTCTACAATCCGTTCATCTTGGAAATTCTTGATTTCTTCGTCATGTTCAGCACTTCAGCTCTAAATTGGGCAAGTAAATAAAATTTTTGATTTTTGATTTTTTTTATTATAAATCTTGATAGTAATTTTTTTCCAATAATTAAATTTCTTGCAAGTAAATATGGATTTTTGTATGAAGATCTGTTCTTGTGATATGTAAAATTATATATATATATATATATATATATATATATATATTGAATTTCCTTTTTTTAAAGTAAATTTAATTAGTTAAACTAGAACAATTTTTTTTATCTAATTACTTTTTTTTAGTATTCTATTCAATTTGTGTTCCTATGATTGAACTTTCAAGCGTATGAATCTAAAGTATAATTGTTTGAATTAATAATCTCATTTAAATAATAAAATATTCTAGTCCAACTCGGGCCCATGTACTAAATTAATAATCTCGCTAAATGCATAAGATAATAATTTTTTAAGAAATCCTTAAAGTCCAATGAAATATAAATTAATAGTTGATGAAGTACATACATAAAAAAATAGCAAACAAAAATTTATAATACAGTATTGAGTAACTTTTTAGTTTGAGAACTATTTTCTCAATTCAACTGTTTTTCAAAATATGCATCTAAAGTTTTCAACCTCATCCTTAATTTTTTGCAATGCATACATCTCTTCCTTTTAGGTTTCTTTCTATCTTCTACAATTAATAACCATGTCTTCTTTTTTTAGAGTATCTTGGACTTCTATGTATTAACTTTTGACCACATCCATTGTTTTTGGATTTATAAGTCTGACAGATTCAAGTACGAATACATGTACACGTAGTAAAAAACATATTATACTCTCTAAATTAATAAATTATTTATTTATTAATAAATCAATAATCCCGCTAAGATAATAATTTTTCATTATCCTAAGAGTATTATTTGATAGGGTTTTACTGTATTATGGGTTTGGGGTTTGATCTTTTGTTTGAGTTGCTGAGACACCGAGTATATAAAATGGAGGAGAGAGAGACACAGAGGAAAGATAAATGGGTTTAGGTTATTAATGAGGGAGATGATTGAAAATTAAAAGGCATTTTTGTCCATGCAAAGAGTCTTATTAAGATAAACTGGTAATTTAACGAGTCAAAAGTGTCATTTTAAAAGTCAAAGGATAATCAAGTCATTTTACCACGCGCCAATGCACTGACACAATGTCCTTTTGGTAGAAGGGGGTGTTAGTGAAATACGGAACACGCCTCAATGGGTAATTGGACATCACTCACAACAAATTATATTTAGGTGTAATTAAAGCAAACCTCAGAAGGTGTCAATGTAGTTTACCCTAATTATAAAGAACTTTAAATTTTCAACAAATTGAAAATATATAATTATAGACACCATATTTTGCTCCATCCCCATATTTCGGACTACTTTTAGTCATTTAGGATTCATAAAGTCCATTAACAGATACAATCAAGGAGTTCCAAAGACTCCATATCCACTCTAAAGGTGGAGTTTCATCATCACCCAACATTCTAAATCATTTCCAACATAGGGATGTGAAATTAAGTCCAGATTGAGGGTAAATTAGGGTTTATGGTACCCTAATTTTGATTTTGGCCAATATTGGAAAGTCGTAATCCCTTATCAAAATCAATCATGTGGTTCAAAACATCAATTTTGATCATAATCCATTCATTGCACCATTTTATTTTGAATTGGCCTATTTAATCGAGCCAAATTTGAAAAATTACAAAATTTGAACCGACATTACCCATTTTTGATTTTTCAAATCTCTATCTTCCCATTATCAAACATTCAAATTGATGCTTCCATAGTGATAATCAGTTAATTTTACCTAAAAGCCCTCAACTTCCTCTCTTGATCGGACTACGTTTATTATTGGATCGAATCTGGCCCCTAGAGTCGTCCGATTATGTGTACAGATTTTCAAAAATCTCAAATCTTCATCTGGCCATCATCAAATCATAAAATTGACGATTCTATCATGAAATTCAAGTTATTTTATGCAAAAGACCTCAAAATTCCACCATGGTTAGGTTACTTTCATTGTTGGATCGTAAAAGGGCTCCTAAGCCGGTTTATCGCGATAAGTATCAAGGAATCCAATGGTAGTCCAATTTTTAGTATTTTTCTTGTGTCTATTTGGTCTTATACCTTAATAAATACCCCTTCCTTCACCCCAAAAAGGGAAAGACGTGTATTGACACACTTTCAACAATCTAAAAGGATCTTGAGCTTTCAAACCTCTAATCGATTAGCCCCTAGACTTTTTACCCTTAGAAATATTTTTGTGTGTGCATTCATGTATGAATGATCTGATTTTGTTGAAAACATCATGAATAACCAATTTAACAGGTTAAAAAATTTATTAAATAAGAGAAAACTCTACCAATTTTTTATCATATGTCTATAACCATGACTATATATTATGACTTAATGTAGATACAAGGAAAATGCTTGGAAAGATTAAATTAATTTCTTTTCAAGTCAATTTTTCTGGAATTTTTGGTAATTTAAAAATATTTTTCAAAAAAAGAAAATAAAATTCCAATTTTGATGCATACTTTTTGTACTAATTCTACAAGCGAAACTCATTTCATCTTGAAATTAAAAACCCATGTGTATTTTGTCCCTAAAAGATTATTTTGAATTTTTGAAAATTTTATGGAATTTAAAAGTAATTTTTAAAATTATTTTTCCTATTTTTTTCAATTTACAAATGATTTAAATATTTCGGACGACCCAATGTGTGGGCTCGACTAGTGGGACTGGATCGCCCCTTTTTCGGTCCCACCAATGGCAAGAGATGGCCCCACATGCGCCACGCTTCGGCGGTGCACGTGGGCCTTCCGGCCCCCAGCCTTTCTTCTTCCTTGGTTTATTCCCTTTGTTCCCAGCAGCCATGACCGCGTGCAACAGCCCACTACCGGCTACTTTGCGGCCTCCTTCCGGCCACCAAATTTCAAGTTTGAAAATACCATTCGAGTCCCCTCGGTCCAAGCTACGCATTGGTACCAAAATCACCACCAATCATTGCCTAAATCAAAAAGGCTCAATTTCAAGTTTTAGGGTTCTAAAATTTCAAACTCAAATTTCCGACAAACTACCCCACAATTCACTACCAAACTTACAGGGACTATTCGGGAGAGCAAGATCAACAAATTAATCAGAACAAAAATCCTTCAAAAATGACATTAACATTCAACACGAATTTCATGTTTATATATATATATATATATATATATATATATATACACGTACAAACCTATCAAAATTTACACCATAAAACTCCAAATTCGCAAATTATTTATGTTTAACCAAACGAAATTCCTTTAACAAGAAATTAAGCAAAAATCCAAAATTATAAACCTTATTCATACATAAACCTATATATATATATATATATATATATATATATAATTATTTATGTTTAATTAAACGAAATTCCTTTAACAAGAAATTAAGCCAAAATTTCAAATTATAAACCCTAATCATACATAAACCTATATATATATATATATATATATATATATATATATATATATTAGTTCATAGCTTTTTATGTTTCTTATTTTTTGAATTAAGGGGAGCAGTGCACTGATTGGCTTGAGTACGTTTTTGGCATGATTTATCAAACCATTGTGGAGGACATTCAAGTGTTGATGTAGTCACCAAGGTGGTACCTCTTCTTCTTTTAAAGCGAAAGTAGATGATTCAAATCTTTTCAAGAGTATTGTGAGAGTTATTTATAAGAAAAAAAAAAAATTGATGCAATCTATTTCTAGTGTCTATTTGAATTGTAATGGCTGCAACCACAACAAAACAACCCATATTTTGGAGCCATGCTTTGTTCTCATAGCATCTCCAAATTTTGGCTCTCCAAAATTACCGCGTCAACATTTTCCTAGAGCCACATCAGCATTTCCTAAAATCACGTATGTGTTCTGTGTTTTGGAGTCTCTAAATTTTGACTACCAAAGGCACCACAATGGACTTTTTGAATTTTTGCTAAACAAAAACAATAATATTTTAATAAACTTAAAAAAAAATTCTACTAGCTATATTGGCCGTGAATTAAAGGAAAAAAAAAAACCAAGTCAGACGCCAAAAATTTGACCATTGGCGCGTGTGGAAGCAAGAAAAAAAAAAACTTGTTTCACATAATTCCGAACCCGCTGTTGGCATTGCTAGCTAAAATGGACTTGCAGAGCCCATTCCGCGAGCCCATTTCAACGATTAGTGATTATTGCCCATTGGACGAAGTTTCTTTGATAGTTGGATAAAGTTGATTTGGATGGTTGACTAGTAAGCCATTCCACATTGCCTATTGACTTCACTTTGACTATGTATTGCACTCCCTCCATCTCACTTTAAAGTTTAAACGTCATTAAAGTAGATTTCACATTCCCCCTGGAAATGTAAAACCCTGTGAACACGCATACTTGCTCTGCCGGGAAACCCAAAACCCCCCTCTCCAAATGTCCAAATTATCCCCGACATCTCTCCAAATCCCTCTCTACACCATACTCTCTCTCCTCATTTTCACCCTACCCTTCCTTGGAAACTCACAAACCACTGATCTCAGAGCAAGCAATCCTACTGAAGCTGAAACAACACTGGTCCAATCCACCCTCCATCAAACACTCGACCTCATCATCACCAAACTCAAACTCAACCCACTGTACATGGCCGGATATCACCTGCACCGGTGGCTCCGTGACCGAACTCTCACTCGGGGACAAAAACATCACTGGAACAATCCCACCATTCATTTGCGACCTCCAAAACTTGACCCTTCTTGATCTTAACTATAATAACATCCCCGGACCATTTCCTACGGTCCTCTTCAACTGTTCCAAGCTTCAATACCTAGACCTTTCTTATAACTACTTTGTCGACCCAATTCCCGGCGACGTCCACCGGTTGTCCTCTCAGCTCCGCCACCTCAACCTCGCATACAACAACTTCTCCGGCAACATTCCCGCCTCAATTGGGCGGCTATCGGAGCTCAGGACTCTTCACATTGAGCAAAACGAGTTTAACGGCACTTTCCCACAAGAAATTGGCAACTTGTCAAATCTTGAATTACTATGGATGGGATACAATGAGTTTGCGCCATCGAAGATATCTTCGAGTTTTACGCAGTAGAAGAAACTCGAAAATTTCAAGCTTTGAACTTGGATGTGATTGATTTCTCGGGAAATAACTTGACCGGGACAATACTGGAGGAGTTTGGAAAACTGACAAAACTGACTGGTTTGGCTCTGTTTTTCAATCAACTTTCCGGCGAAATCCCACGCGCTGCAAGTTATTCGGTGCTTCAGTAACAATCTATCAGGAGAATTGCCACCGGACTTCGGGCGATACTCAATGCTCAGAGAATTTCAAGTTGCGGACAATCCGTTTAGAGGCCGATTGCCGGAGTATTGATGCGCTAACGGAGTGTTGGTAGCTGTCATAGCATTCAACAACAATCTGACCGGTGAACTACCAAGCTCACTTGAGAATTGTAGGAGTTTGAAATACGTTCAGGTTTATGGCAATCGACTTTCAGGCAACATTTCGGCTGGTTTATGGACATCATTCAATTTGACATGGTTGATGATAAGCGACAATCTATTTACCGGTCATCTGCCTGATAAATTGGCGAAAAACTTATCCCGACTTGAGCTGAGTAACAACCAGTTTTTCGGTGAAATTCCAGCTGAGATTTCATCATTGAGGAATTTAACAGTGTTCAAAGCAAGCAATAATCTCTTTAATTACGGGCACAATTCCACAAGAGTTAACAGCTCTTCCACACTTGACACCTCTTTTGCTTGACAGGAATAGGCTTTCCGGCCATTTTCCTTCAGAAATAGTCTCATGGAATTCACTAAATACTTTAAACCTCAGTGGAAACCAATTCTCTGGGGAAATTCCAGCCGAGATTGGTTCTTTGCTAGTCCTTACTGAATTGGACTTGTCGGAAAACAAATTCTAGGGTCAAATTGGACCTGAAATTGGCGGTTTAAGGGCTAATTTCCTCAACCTTTCTTCTAATGGTCTCACCGGGAGAATTCCAGTTCAATTTGAAAATGCAGTTTCCTATCGCAGTTTTCTAAGCAATCCTGGTCTTTGTGCAAGTAAACCATTAGCTATTAGCAGAATGTCCTCCCAGCTTTTTGCTATGTTGTTAAGTATAGCATCAGTTCTGTTCGTCTTAGCTATTATATTCACGTTCTTCGTTATCAAAGTTCATCCAAAGAGAGAGCTTGGATTGGATTCGATGTGGAAACTCACTCCATTTCAGAGGTTGAACTTCACAGAGACAAGCATTTTGTCGAGCTTGACTGAAAATTGCATGATAGGAAGTGAGGTGTCAGGGAAAGTGTATCGCGTTGCTGTAAACCGCTCAGACGAATTTGTGGCTGTTAAGAGAATTTGGAACAACCGAAAGTTGGACCAAAGACTCGAGAAGCAATTCTTTGCAGAAGTTGATATACTAGGCACAATTCGCCACTCTAACATAGTGAAATTGTTGTGTTGTATGTCAAATGAGACCTCGAAACTTCTTGTTTACGAGTATTTGGAAAATGGTAGCTTGGATCAATGGCTCCATAGAAGAAAGAGGCAACCAAGTGTACCGGGTTCAGTCCATCATGTAGTCCTGGACTGGCCTAAGAGGTTCCAGATTGCAGTTGGAGCAGCCCTGGGCCTATGCTACATGCACCATGACTGTACACCTTCTATTGTTCATCGTGACGTGAAATCAAGCAATATCTTGTTGGATCCCGAATTCAAGGCGAAAATAGCAGATTTTGGCTAAGCCAAGATGTTGATCAAGCATGGAGAGCCTAACACAATGTCAGATGTGGCTGGCTCATTCGGGTACATTGCTCCGGGTAAGTGATATATATATATATATATATATATATATATATATATGTGGTACATAATTTTTCCTAGTTTTTTGTTAGCAATATGCATATGACCAAAAGATTCTATCTTTCTAACAATGAATTTCAGAGTATGCTGTGACAACAAGAGTGAACGAGAAGATCGATGTGTATTATAGCTTTGGGGTAGTCCTTCTGGAACTGGCAACTGGAAGGAAAGCGAATGATGGAGATGAAAATATGGGGCTAGCAGAATGGGCGTGGCATCAATTGGAAGAAGGCAACTCCATAGAAGATGCATTGGATGAGGAGGTCAAGGAAGCTTGTTACTTGGAGGAGATGAGTGGTGTGTACAATGCCACTCCCCTGCTCAAGAATTCTAAGCGCGAGAGGATGTTCGAAATTGACAACGATGGTTGGCATCAAATGTTTGATGATGTTGGGTAATATCTTAAAGCAGTAGAAGAAAAAACTTCAATACAGCGGTGATATCATGTCTCACTGTAATTTAGTTACAGTGGTCAATGATATATATATATACTCATGATATATATCTCTTCATTTAGTTACAGTGGTCAATTTCTTCAGATTGTAAATATCAACTAATTAGTTTAGATCCAGAATTACTACGTACTTAATTGATACTGCAAATAAAGATGCCAATTCAAAATCAGTATTAAAGATATATTACACGTAGAGGAGTAAAGGTAATTGAAATTTACTGCATCTTCTATAGAGATCGAAGCCCTTTGTCCATTTAATAAGATCGATCGACTTCCTGATGCGCGCAATTGATGATTGTCTGCGCGCCTCTGCCAGGCAAAACATGAGAATCTAGCTTCACCTTCTGTAGCAACAAATTTTGCAACTGCCTCAGCAATAAATTCAAATAATATATATATATATATATATATATATGCCTGAAATCACCACAGTTTAAACCTTCAGACCATGGAAGCTAGCAATCCAAAGAATTGAAGCTCAAATATTGTACTGATGATGAAAGTAAAAATTTCTTATCCCTACAAGTAAAAACGAAAAATTCACATGCATATATGTTTATCTGAACCTTCTTTTCGCAGAACTAGAGATCTAGAAAATCAAAATTCTTCCTCCCAACAAAACTGCCATATACACCCCCACCCACAAGGGCCACTACAATCCGGCCCGCGCTTCACTACTACAAGGCCGGCTAGCGCGAAAATGATACAGAGCAAGCAATCCTACTGAAGCTAACTAAACAACACTTGTCCAATCCACCCTCAATCACCTGCACCGGTGATTGAGGTTTGAGTTTGAGTTCGGTGACAATGAGGTCCAGTGTTTGATGGAGGGTGGATTGTTGTTTCAGCTTCAGTAGGATTGCTAGCTCTGGATCAGCGGTATGTGAGTTTCCATTGAAGGGTAGGGCGAAAATGAGGAGAGATAGTATGCTGTAGAGAGGGATTTGGAGAGATTTTGGGAATATTTTCGACATTTGGAGAGGTGGGTGTTGGGTTTATTGAATTGGTCCAAAGAGTGATGCCAACATGAATTCAACGACTGAATTTCATGTATATATATAACTAACTGAATTTCAACGGCTGAATTTCATGAATTGGTCTTAGTTATATATATATATATATATATATATATATATATATATAACTAACTGGTTCTAGTTCTATGGTCGAATTATGTTATTCATGATTATTCATAAGTAGATTGAAAGTTGGTCCGTGTCATCTCGCTGACCTCTGATAAATTTTTTTTTTTTTTTTTTTTTACAACACCAAAAACAATCGAATAAATCTTGTATTCTTATTGGTGGGCCCCTGGCCTAGTCAGCAGAAAACACCACCTGAGGGAGGATAGAAAGATGACGTACTAGAAACTTAAGAATCCACTCAGCCAATCACCCCCAGGTCACAAAAATAAATAAATAAAATAAAATAAAATAAAATAAAACTAGTTATCTTAACATTTCCAAGCAACTATCCTTCTTTCTTCAAGTCATTAGAGTCATAATTTTTTGTTTTTGTTTTATGTTTAAATATTTCATATAAAACATTATAAACATGTTACTAATTAGTTGTCTAAGCATACAATGTCACGGAATACTGATCATATGATATCTCTGGCAAATATAAGATCGGCATTTCTCCTTTACTGTAGAGAAATTTTTTAATTTTTAAAAGAAATAAAAAACTTACACTTGTCAAAAATGTCATATTATTAGTATTTTCATGATATTGTATACTTTTTCGGGAGACGTAATTGTTGCATAACACATCATTGTCTAAAATCATAAATACCAAAATAAATAAGGATAAAGAATAACAAAATACGGACCAATATAAGGTTTTTATACTAAAATGTTCTGTATTCAATAAATAATGATAAAATTATTTACATAACATGGCACAATGCTTAAATTATAGTATAATAAAATTTCTTGACACGGGGAAATTTGTGGATTATAATGAAATTATAGTCTTTACCGCACTACATTGTTATTTCATTTACATATATACATGTACAATATTCATTATATTAATTTAAGAGAAAAAAAGAGAAGAAAAATACACTAATGTCTCTTCATGTTTAATAAAATGCATGAAACTTTTTTGTTAAAAAATTTTGTAAACTGGTATTTACAAAAGGATGTGGAAGATGCACATGTTGGAATTTAGTGCAGAACGCCATTTTTGACCCCGTAAGTTGCTGGCAAGCCTGGGAAAACTTTACATGGCACCAATTTTTCTTCCTAAAGGTACAAAACCAAACAATTATGGGCCCGCGTTGACTTGACTTAGCCAAACATAGAACGTTGTCATGGATGTATTTTCTCACCAACGTTAAAGAATTTGAATTTGACCATTAGCGCAAGGACCTATCTTCAATTAAGTCGGATAAATATACGTTCAGAGAAGTATATTATACTTCAAACACAATAATGATATCAACGTTAATTTCAAATTTCTTTTGATTCACATTAATGTATTTACTTAACTTGATCTTACCCACACATGAATTATATGGATAGTTAAGGTTCCATTAACTTTTATTGCATCTGAATTTCAATAGTAAAATTGAAAAAATTGAATTAAGGCCAAAAAGGAAAGATCCTCACTTTATGAACACAATGAAACTTCTTGACCAAACTCTAATCTATGAAATATTCTTTTAATTTACTACAAAATTTATGTGGTTTGATAAGTTAAAATGAATCTATAGTTAATTTTTATAACAGCTATCCCAAAAAAATTAAATAAATAAATTGATGACATCTAACCTTGGTCAAAAGTCAAATAATTAACGTTCACTATAACATAATGCTTTGACTTGAGGAACATTTTTCTGTTCCCTCACGCTATCTCTAATTAATTTATAATGGTATTGAAAAATTTGAGATTAAATTCACCTTCATTTAAACTTGTTACTAAGTACCAAGACATATTATTTTCGAATTAACATTTTTGAAAACTTTCCGAGAGAGTAAAAATTGTTGTGCTCCACTCTTATTATATCCATTTAATAAATACTAATGTAAAAAATGAAAGATAAAATGTTCATTTTAATGGGCCCTCTTTCTCATTGTCACGACTACCATCACTGTCACAATTACTACCAGCATGACCGCTACAATTGTACGGTAGATCGTTTCAAATTCTCAATTGTACATGGAAGAGAAATCAGATATGCTATTGCTTTTAGGATTAAAAATAAGTTCACATTATAGTAGCTGATGTTTGGATGCTTAGAGGGATGTATGATAATGTTTAAAAAATATATAAAATTAGAAATGAATAATGTGAGACCATAATAGAATCAATTGATAATAAAATAACAAAATACCAGCCAAGGGAGTTTGGTCATGTGCAATGAAGAATTTTCACGGAGTATTCTAAGAGCCCAACACAACTATCACAAAAGAAAAAAAAATTAAAGATTTTTTAATATATTATTATTTTTTTCTTGGCTGTTGGAAAAAAAAAAAAAAAAACTAAACTGAACACAAGTGAAAGAAAAAATAATTAAACTCATACAGAGAAATGAAATATAAATTTTAGTCACGTAGAAGATCAAGATATAAGTGGAAAAACCCACAAGGAAAAGAAAGTACAGGGTCCGAAGTCCGATTTCAACCTTTACCGTGTAAAAATTGGGTACACAAGTTTTTTTCTTGAGACATCTAGAGGTTTACAATTATTAAGAATAAACCATTCTTGATTTAACCCAGCACAAATATTCATAAAAATAGGTTGATTTAAACAATAATCTCAATAAGAAAAGTTTAGAATTGACCTATCGGACAAAAGAAGATAAAGCCAAATGATCAACTTGAAGATGCTACATCAAAGATCTGAAATGGAATCACCACTCAAAATAATTAGGTTAGGGAAAGGATATGTAAACTCAACTAGCCATTGATGGGGAAAAAAAAAAATAGCTTGTGCTACACAATAACAATGACACAAGTTTCTACAGGTTGGGAGTCAAATTTTATATCCATCTTCCAAGAGGCTAATATTCACAAGATTTTGCTAAATCAAATTTTTAGTCTTAATGAGAAAATCAAGTTGATTCAGGTCTTGATTCATGATATATGTTCAAGCAAAGTTTTGAAAATCTTCTAAATTATAAAAGAGAGTCCAGAACATTCGCGTGAAAGTGTTGTTCGCTCGTGAAAAAGAAGTTTCGTGTGTTCTGTTAGAGTATAGAAAAAAAAAAATGATGGAAGGCTATGTTTTTTTATAGAACATGGTAAACTTGTTCCAAACTCGAGAGCGAGTTTCTTCTCGGCAAGGGATTGTTGTAAATAATTAATGGAGCTTTGGAAAGTGTCTTGAAGAAGTGAAAGTTATTTTTATTTTTGGGTACTACACAGTAATTAAATTTTAGAATTACTAAGGAGTGTGTATTCAATTAGGATTTTAAAAGACTTTAAAAATCTGGGTGTATTCAATCCAGACTTTTTAAAAGTCCATACAAATCTGGCGGTATTCAATCGATCTAAATTTTTTTAGACTTTTTAAGAGTCCATACAAATCTGGTGGTATTTAATTAGAATTGTAAAAAAAGTATACAAACTCAGTGCACACCCAAAAATCATGAACACATGCTTATAGAGAAAGAGAAAAGATCTTGTCAGAGGTGGATTCGAGGATCCTTTTCATTAATAGTTTCATGAATATTTATACAAGTAGAAATTCAAATCCTTTTAGGACTTGAATTTCCTTGTTTGGCAGCTAAATTTTCTTTTAAGGAATTTGGATTCCTTTTTGAGTTATAAGTCTGCTTTTGATTTAAGCTTTACAACCTTAGGGTGAGGCGACTAGGCCCTTGATAACTAACGACCCAGCCCTTTTGGGCTTTCTGCTGATACATGGGCTCAACCCGATGTGGGCTTGGTCCATTTTCTGAATCAGTTCAGCTCATTGGACCGAGTGTTAATTTTGTCCCCATATATAACTTTGAATATATGGAGAGATGTTGGGCACAATGAGAACTAAGGATATTGAGTAATGAATGTTAAATATTTTTCTTTAAATTTTACTTTCAAACTTGTTATAAACTTGTCCCTATACTTTTCTGAATCACAGTTGTTTTGTGTTTGTTATAACTTTTGATTTTCGTGAAAATTATGGTATGTGCTACAGTAGCATAATCTTTTTTTTTTTAATAAAAAAAATGACATGTCTATATATCATATCTATCTAATACAATGAGGCAAAAATTAGAAAAAAATAAAATATTTCATTTACCATGAGCATAACATTTTTGTCATTAGCTTAACATATAATACCAATAAAATAACAAAAGAAGGAACACGGTTCAGCCCAATCCAAATTATACCTTCAACTTTCATTTTCATTTTAACATATATTGCTTAATCATTCTTCGCACTGTTATGAGGAGGAATATATGTAACTTTGTATAGGTTCTTAATAATTCTATTGAATAATTCCAAATAGCATAAACCATAAATGATAGTTTATCCATTTTGCATTATACCTGCCCCTTGAACCATTGATTTACTTGTACGTAAAAATATAATTCAAGAATACAAATAAATAAAATATATTGAAGAAATCATTACAAGTCTATAAAAGTTCATCAAAGTTTCTAATAAAAGTCTATAAATTATAATAAAAGTCTATAAATTATGAAAGTCGGCAATAAAAGTTTATAGAAATCCATGAATCATACTTATATTCATAGAAATTCATGAAAGCCTGTCACTTAAAAATTGTCTTTCAAAATCTTTTAAAATCCTAATTGAATACACCTCCTATGTCGTTACTTAAAAAAAAGTGATAAAGGTGTTACTAATGCTATGTGGAAATCTAAAATATGTCTGGGGAAGATTAGATCATTATTGGATGTATTATAAAAGGGCAGTCCCTTTTCTTTATTGAACCAAAAAAAAAAAAAAAATAAGTACAAAATTTTTAATATTGACCTACACAGTTAGAGCATTTATAATTGTTCTTGACAAGTATCTATGTTTTGAAAGCATTGCATAATAGTCTTATTATCAATATCATTAATTGTGATGCTCAATATATATAACCAAGGATTGATAACTTATTGAATGACAAAATGTATTATTTTTAAAGTTGATAATAACTCATTAAATCATAAGATTTTGAAACTTACGCATTTATAAAGTCACATTTCATCGTTCAATTTGTGAAATAAGTCATTTAAATTGTGGCACATTGGGTTATAAGAAGTCAAATTTCACACTTTTATAATATCATGGTTAGTTTTCAATTAGTGAAATTTGACATCGAATATGTGAGTGTTAATCAACATTCATGCGAAGATTTTTGGATGATTGTGTAATCACCCGCGGGGTGGATTGTCGGGGCATGTCAGGATTGCTCAATCCCACATCGCCTGGGTATGGAGAAGGGGACGTGCTTATATGTAGTGTGTTCTCTTCAAATGGAATGAGGCATTTTGGGGTAAAATTCAAGAGCAAAATCGTGCGGGATCAGGCTCAAAGCAAACAATATCATACCATATGTTGGAGCGGGGTATTACAGTTGGTATCAGAGCCTGAACCCAACCGGAAGTGTGTCGACGAGGACGTTGGGCCTCATAGGGGGTGGATTGTAATCACCTGCAGAGTGGATTACCGGAGCATGTCAGGATTGCTGTCGGGGCATGTCAGGATTGTTCAATCCCACATCGCCTGGGTGTGGAGAAGGGGACGTGCTTATATGTAGTGTGTTCTCTTCAAATGGAATGAAACCTTTTGGGATAAAATTCAAGAGCAAAATCGTGCGAGATCAGGCCCAAAGCGGACAATATCATACCATATGTTGGAGCGGGGTATTACAGATTGTTTGAGGTTACATCATATAATTTTTCATAGTAATTGATTTTTGGATGAAACTTGATTTTGTAAGATGCCAAAACATGTTCTTCATCCCTCTCCTCTCTTTGAGTGGATACTAGACACTAACTGGTTTTGCCACTAAAAACAAATGTTGACAAATATAGTTTGAGTTATTATCTATTTATAAATTATTTTTTCAGACTATTTTCAAATTCCGTTATAAACAATCAAGAACGTTTATTGAAGTGATTCTACTATATCTTAAGGCTTAAGATAACTTTTGTTTTGATCGCTCTGCTCATTTGCATCCTAATCACTAGGGATCGTGGTTTGTGGAGCCGGTTGGTTCGCAATGAAATTTCCACCATCTAATTTCTTTTCGAATCGACTAGGAGCATCCTGCCAGGCGCATCACTAGTGAATGAAAAGCATCTATCCATAACCAAAGAATTTACCACTTTTTCACATTACAACATTATTCTACCTAATTATAGTTTTTTATTTAATATAAATGGAAATTTTCAATTTTCTTTTTAAACGCAACAAAAAAAAAAGTATTAATTATATTGACTAAGTAATTATCTCCCTTTTTAAATAAATGCACTTCACACTTAAAAATGAAAAGACACAAGGGATCTAAACTCATAAATAAATAAAATAAATATTAGAAGCGAGAAAAGGAATGCATTTATCATCACCCCTGTTATGAATAGGATATGTTATGGGAGTGCATTTATGATGTCCCTTTATGAATAGTATATGTTATATATGATTCATAATTTTCTTATACTATTTACTTGTATAATATGTTATATATATATATATAACAATCTCTTTTAGAATCATGCTAGCACTCCACAATGTCATCAAACACTCACGCCAACCTGTCATCATTATTTTCCAATGTCTTCTCGTGATTAGAATTCTTGAGCAGGAGAGTGGCATCATACTCACTTCTATAAATTGTCACTTCAAATGCGAGCAAACGACGGCACCGTTCTAGCAGAATTTGGAGAACCTCCTTCACGGTGGGCCTTATCGAAGGTAATGTGCAAGTGCAAATGATCCCTAGCTTGAACAAAACCCTCATTTCGTCTATGTAACAAGCTTCTTTAATATCCTCATCAAATGTATCTTCTATGGGTTTACCTTTTTGAATGTGACAACATGCCCATCCGATTAGCCCTATATTTTCATCTCCCTCATTGGCTTTCCTTCCAGTTGCCAAAGACCACTCCAAAGCTATACACATCAATCTTCTCGCTCACTCTTATTGTTTGAGCATACCTGGATGAGCATGTTGTCACATTCAAAAAGGGAAACCCATAGAAGATGCATTGGATGATGATATTAAAGAATCTTGTTACTTAGACGAATGAAGGGTTTGTTCAAGCTAGGGATCATTTGCACTTGCACATTGCCTTCGATAAGGCCCACCATGAAGGAGGTTCTGTAAATTCTGCTAGAACGGTGTCATCGTTTGCTCGCATTTGAAGTGACAATTTATGGAAGTGAGTATGATGCCACTCCCTTGCTCAGGAATTCTAATCATGAGAGGATGTTGGAAAATAATGATGATGGTTTCGCGTGAATGTTTGATGACAATGTGGAATGCTAGCACGGTTATATAATTATATATATAACATATAATACAAGAACATAGTATAAGAAAATTATGAATCATATATAACATAAACTATTCATAAAGGGACAACATAAATGCACTCCTATGACATATCCTATTCATAAGGGAGACGATAGATGCACTCCTCTTCTCGCTTCTAATATTTACTTTATTTATTTATTTATTTATTTATGAGTTTGGATCCCTTGTGTCATTTTACTTTAAGTGTGAAATGCATTTATTTTAAAAGGGAGATAATTACTTAGTCGATATAATTAATACTTTTTGTTGTGTTTAAAAAGAACATTCAAAATTTTCATTTAAATTAAATAAAAAAACTATAATTAGGTAGATTAATGTTGCAATGTGAAAAAATTATAAATTCTTTGGTCATGGATAGATGCTTTGCATTTCGTGGTAATACGCCTGGCACGATGCTGCTAGTCGATTTGAAGAAAAGTTATATGGTCAAAATTTTGTTGCGAACCAACTGACTCGACGAACCACGATCCCTAGTGATTAGGATGCAAATGAGTAAAGCGGTCAAAATAAAATTTATCTTAAACCTTAAGAGCATCCACAATGGGTTAGCCAGAACTCCAGTAATGAATTAGTCCGGCGTCAGGGTTAGACACGAGCTCAGACAACCTAGCGAAGCGCTTAAAGCGACGGATGAAGCAAGAGCTTAAGAAAGGTGGTGTTACGACAATTGAGGTGTAGTAAGTTAATGTGTTTCGTTATCTTCTATATGCCCAAAAGGGGTTTCATAACGATGCGCAATGAACTAGCGACTCTTGATACGCAGTCATATATTTTAACTTATTTGGCTAGCCCTTAAGCCCATTTATTCCTGGGCCTTTGATTCTGGGCAAGCAAAACCTCCTATTAATTTACAATATCTTGGCTAAATAAGAGGGTCCCATTCTTGCTTGGCTGGCCAAGCAACTAGCCAAGCATTTGTACTTTTTTAATGAGAAATGTTGAACCTCATGATTTTATTTCATGAATTTGTATCATGAATGATGTGGCAGGTGATAATATTATAGGACTCTGTGTATGGGGGAAAATTCCACCAATACTAACTCTCCATTTAATTTTATCTCCTAAAATAATAAAAATTGTTACTTGCCACATCATTCATGATATAAATTCATGAAATAATTTCATGACGTGTAGCATTGCTCTTTTTAAATATTTGTTATGGTCCTCACGTGGAATAACTATATATATATATATATATATATATATATATTTGTGTTTCTTTTACTTAAATATATATAACTTTTACAACACATTAAATATTTTTATAAAACCATTTCTATTACAAAGATAATTCCGAGAGTTTCAATTTGAGTACCACTTATTATATGTTTCGACATAATTTTAAAAATATTAAATTTTATTATCATTCGCAGGCAAAAATTTGGAGAAGCTGTTGTAGAGTCAAATTCTAGAGATTTTGACATATTGATGTGGCGGGCTAAAATGCTGATGTGGCTGGCCAGAATTTGAATATGAAGAAGCAAATATAGAGAAGCCATTGTGGATGCCCTAAGATATAGTATAATCACTTCAATGTATGTTCTTGATTTTTTATAACCAAATTTGAAAATAGTCTCAAAAATAATTTATAAATTGATAATTGTTGTAATAGTGGTAACCAAAGGTGAAAAGAATTAACACAATATATGCTCAAGATGTAATAGTGGTATGGTGTTGTAATTTTAGAAGGAATATATGATAAGAGAGTTGATATATATAAAGAATTAATATAAATATAATAGTCAGAGAGAGAAAGGTAGAAAATCGTTCTTGTTCTTATTCTCAAAAAGGGGAGAGTAATACATAACACAACACTTATATATATAGCTAATCTTGCTGCTTTCAGTTTCATTTGTGTGCCTACCAAATGCTCATCACCATACCAATCTCATGTCACCACATCATTTAGACCAATTAGATCTTTTAACTACTTCACATAACCAAATTGTACCAGTACCACTTGCAACAGTAGTGGAAAGCTGAGTGGAGGTGGACCCCACTATTTATACAATACTCTCCATTGGGGTCCACTACATAATATTGGAAAAAATTAGTATTGGCATATGTTACAACCGTCTCATTAAAACCTTATCAGGAAACCTAGTAGGATAAAACCTTATCTAAAAAAAAAGAGTACAATATGTTAATAT
Source organism: Cornus controversa (assembly GCA_026545225.1). NCBI lineage: Eukaryota > Viridiplantae > Streptophyta > Magnoliopsida > Cornales > Cornaceae > Cornus > Cornus controversa. The sequence continues at coordinate 45,821,457 of CM048851.1, forward strand.
CTTATCAATCAGTTTCTTCTCCTCATCAGCAAGGAAAATCTTTGAGCCGATGCATTCCAATATTGTGCGTTAGCCTTGTGAATGTTGTGGTTGGTAGTGATTTAGTGAACAAGTCTGTCAAATTATCACATGAATGTATCTGCTAAACATCAATATCGCTATATTTTTGAAACTCGTGAGTATAAAAAGAACTTTGGTGAGATATATTTGGTCATATCTCCTTTAATATAGCATCCTTTGATTTATGCAAGATATGCAACATTATCTTCATATTAAATAATTTTTAATAAGTTTCACCTTAGATTATTCCTAAACACACGCAAAATTAAGAACTTAATACAAATTTCAAAAAAATTACAAACAAAATTTTAGGAAATTAATTATCCAAAGTTAACACATACAGTAAATTAAGATTTAAATAAAGGAAATTGAAAAGAAAAAGATTATCATAATTTGAATATTATATATAATATATTTAAAATAAAATATATATATAAAAATAATATTACAATTCAGCTTCAGGTAATGTGCAATTTGTAAGATACATAAGAGCACCAATAGCAATAAGATATGGAATTTCAGGACCAAGCAATTCTTCATTATCTTCTTGAGTACGAAATGGATCTTTCTTCACATCAAGCAATCGGACAACCATTGGAGAGCTTAATGAATGAGTTTTATCTATATAAAATTGTGAGTTACGCGGTGTGGAAGCAATTGCGAAAAGTACTTTTAAAACCTAGAGGAGGGTGAATAGGATCACTTGCTCGTTTGCTTAATTTTTAATTAATTCAATTTTAACTCCAATTAAAATTCTAAGCAATCCCACAAAATAAGTAAATAAATAAAGTGCAAGTAAAGAAAAGAATGCACCATATATATGTGGAAACCCAAGGCGGAAAAAACTACGGAGGGAGCGGAAAGTCTCAGGAAACCAATCCAATATGATGAAGCAAAGTACAGCAGACTCTGTCTCAGACTCACACCTCTCTTCACTCTGTCAAGAATCTGATGCGAAACATCTCATACTTATGGTTGCGACAACACGTCCAACTGCTGCAGACTTTCGGCTAATGTCACGATCCTTACAGAAAGGTTGCTGAAAGAACAAAAATACTCAGCAAGTATTTCATTCCCTTCGTAGTGAGATCTAGTCACCTTTCTTCCTCAGCAAGCAAGCAAGCGAAGAACCATCAATCCAATGTTCTGATCAGCAAATAAATTTGATGCAGTCTCTGTGCAGCTAATCAGAAGTAGAATACCATCCTAAATATCACTCATGAAGTATGGATGTGTGTTCTTAAAAATATATAGCCCTAATTATATTGTATATATTTTCTCTCTCTAAAAATATTAATTTTTCAGGCCACTCCTTATAGAAAAAATATAGATACATATATATAGGTAAGGAAGTTCTAATTCTACTTGGAAAAGAAGTTGAATACCAAAATAGAACTCTCCTAGAAGTTTCAAACGCAATAGGAATCAGAATTTCCGTCAAAAGTTGTTTCCTATTTGGAACAGGCTAAATGGGACCGGTGCCAAAAAAATAGAACCAGTGGGACTTTGTAAAAACCTGCAGAAACTAAACTGTTGAGACAAGTTGGACCGGTCCTAAATATTGGGGACTGGTCCTACTTTGAAAAACCCTAATATTTTCATTTAAATCCTAGTTTTTCAAAATAGGCTCGGAATAAAAAGTGCAAAGTGTCCTCACCATACTTACCTGTACTATATGGTGTTCTTACTGATTTATCTGCTTTCATGCACTTGAATGTCAGCTCAAAGTCGTCGACGACCGATACAAAGAATAATACGAAAATTACAACGCGATCAATCAAGTTTTGATTATCGAAATATGCCAATTACAAATTTATATCACAAAAATCGCCTTAGAACTTTTTCTGTATATATTGACTGATGGATAAGAGTTCCACTTAGTAAATGCTCAATTTGTAACTCGAGGCAAAATTTCATTTTTCCAAGCCGTTTCATTTCAAATTCTTTCTTTAAATAATCAACCGTCGTGGTGAGCTCATCAGGAGTTTCCATGAGATTTAAATCATCAACATATACTACTATAATTGCAAATCCAGATCCTGATTTTTTAATAAAAATGCATGGACAAATTATATTATTTACATATCCTTCTTTTAGTAAATATTCGTTAAGGCGATTATACCACCTGCGTCCAGACTGCTTTAATCCGTACAATAATCGTTGTAACTTAATTGAGTACATAAAACGTGGTTTTGATGTAATTGTTTTAAGCATTTGAAATCCTTTGGGGATTTTCATATAAATATCACTATTAAGTGATCCATATAAATATACTACAAACACGTCCATTAGATGCATATCTAGCCTTTCTATGACTGCCAATTTAATCTAGAATTGAAATATAATCTCATCCATTACTGGAGAGTATGTTTCTTCATAGTCAATACCAAGTCTTTGTGAGAAGCCTTGTGCTACTAAATTACAATTACTATGAAAAATCATATGATGTAATCTCAAACAATCATCCAAAAATCTTCGTATGAATGTTGATTAACACTCACATATTCAATGTCAAATTTCACTAATTGAAAACTAACCATAATATTATGAAAGTGTGAAATTTGACTTCTTATAACCCAATGTGCCATAATTTAAAAGACATATTTCACAAATTGAACGCTAATATGTGATGCATAAGTTTCAAAATCTTATGATTTAATGAGTTATTATCAACTTTTAAAAACAACACATTTTGTCATTCAATCAGTTATCAATCCTTGGTTGTATATATTGAGAAAGACAATTAATGATATTTTTTAGTACAAAAAAATGTTTCGCTAATTTTTAATCAATTAATCTATTACACACTCTCAAAGATTTAAGAATACAATATATTTTTTTAGAGAAAGAGAATCCCTTTTTCATTAATATTTTTTTCTGTTTATACAAGTTGAAATTTGAATTTTCTCGTACTCGAATTTCTTTATTTACAACTATTTTTTTCTAATTCCAAATACAACTTAGATTGATGTTTAAACTGCCATTTTAACCTACTAAATGGAGGACTGACCCATTTTTTCTTTTTGTAAACTATTCCTTGGATGTTGTATCCAACTTGGGTTTACTCTCTTATTGGATTCGGCCCATTCGTACTTTAATAAGCCCATACGATCACATGATTAGCTAGAAGATTTTTCCCTTGCAATATTGATAATAAGACTATTATGTTAATGCTGTTAAAACATAGATATATAAAAAAAATTGTACTTATTTTTTTTTGGTTCAGGAAAGAAAACGGACTGCCCTTTTATAATACATCCAATAATGATCTAATCTTCCCCAGACATTTTTTAGATTTCCACATAGCATTAGTAACACCTTTATCATTTTTTTTAAGTAATCACTTAGTAATTCTAAAATTTAATAACTGTGTAGTACCCAAAAATAAAAATGACTTTCACTTCTTCAAGACACTTTTCAAAGCTCCATTTATTATTTGCAACAACGCTCTCGAGTTTGGAACAAGTTTACCGTGTTCTATAAAAAAAACATGGCCTTCCATCATTTCTTTTTTCTTTTCCATACTCGAACAAAACACACTCTCTTTTATAATTTAGAAGATTTTCAAAACTTTGCTTGAACATATATCATGAATCAAGACCTGAATCAACTTGATTTTCTCATTAAGAGTAAAAATTTGATTTAGCAAAATCTTGTGAATATTAGCCTCTTGGTAGATAGACATAAAATTTGACTCCCAACCTGTAGAAACTTGTGTCATTGTTATTGTGTAGCACCAGCTATTTTTTTTATTTTCCCATCAATGGCTAGCTGAATTTATATATCCTTTTCCCTAACCTAATTATTTTGAGTGGTGATTCCATTTCAGATCTTTGATGTAGCATCTTCAAGTTGATCATTTGGCTTAATCTTCTTTTGTCCGTTCGGTGAATTCAAAACTTTTCTTGTTGAGATTATTGTTTAAATCAACCTATTTTGATGAATATTTGTGTTCTTGATTAATTGTAAACCTCTTGATATCTCAAGAAAAAAAACTTGTGTACCCAATTTTTACATGGTGGAAGTTGAAATCGGACTTCAGTCCCATTAATCTTTTTCCCTTGTGGGGTTTTCCACTTATATCTTGAACTTTTATGTGACTAAAATTTATATTTCATTTTTCTGTATGAGTTTAATTATTTTTTCTTTCACTTGTTAATTCCAAATATTTGATGAGGAAGGGAAAAGTGTTCAGTTTACTTTTTTTTTTCCCAACAGCCAAGAAAAAAATAATAATATATTAAAAAAAAAATTTCTTTTTCTTTTGTGATGGTTGTATTGAGCCTCTTAGAACACTCCGTAAAAAATCACATTACCAAACTCCCTTGGTTGATATTTTGTTATTTTATTATCAATTGGTTCTATTACGGTCTCACATTATTCATTTCTAATTTTATATTTTTTTTAACATTATCACACGTCCCTCTAAGCATCCAAACATCAGCTACTATAATGTGAACTTATTTTTAATCCTAAAAGCAATAGTATATATGATCTCTCTCTTGCATGTACAATTGAGACGATCTATAAAAATATTAATATTTTTTGGAATTTGATTTTTACCACGTGCAATTGTGGCGGTTATACTGGCGGTAATTGTGGTAGTAATGGTGGTCGTGGTCGCGACAATGAGAAAGTGGGCCCATTAAAATGAACATTTTATCTTTCATTGTTTACATCAGTATTTATTAAATGGATATAATAAGAGTGGAGCACAACAATTTTTACTCTCTCAGATAGTTTTTAAAAAATGTTAATTCGAAAATCGTTTCGCACAACTTCAAGAGGTACTTGGTTGAGCTAAATAATATGCCATGGTACTTAGTAGCAAGTCTAAATGAAGGTGGATTTAATCTCAAATTTTCCAATACCATTATAATTTTTTTTTTTTTTGAAGTTAAAGCAATAATCACTCACACGGTCTTTACCGAGACTTGAACCTTGGACCTCACATTTGAAAAGTCAGAGCTTATACCGCTAGACCAATTAGTCTTTGGTCATTATAAATTAATTAGAGATAGCGTGAGGGAACAGAAAAATGTACCTCAAGTCAAAGCATTATGTCATAGTGAACGTTAATTATTTGACTTTTGACCAAAATTAGATGTCATCAATTTATTTATTTATTTATTTTTGGAATATCTGTTATAAAAATTTACTATAGATTCATTTTAACTTGTCAAACCACATAAAGTTTGTAGTAAATTAAAATAATATTTCATAGATTAGAGTTTGGTCAAGTTTCATTGTGTTCATAAAGCGATGATCTTTCCTGTTTGGCCTTAATTCAATTTTTTCAATGTTACTGTTGAAATTCGGATGTAATAAAAGTAAATGGAACCTTAACTATCCATATAATTCATGTGTGGGTAAGATCAAGTTAAGTAAATACATTAATGTGAATCAAAAGAAATTTAAAATTAATGTTGATATCGTTTTTGTGTTTTAAGTATAATACACTTCTCTAAACATATATTTGTCCGACTTAATTGAAGACAGAATTCGATAGCAAATTCCTACTATAACTTAACATAAACTTTATCAGTTAAACTACCTATTACACCTACAAAATTAAATTTCTTATAATTCGTAATAGAATTGCTAAAGAGCATCTCCATCAGGCTCTTCGAATTTTGCCTCTCCAACCTTTCTTTTTTTTTTTTTTTTTTTTTCATGTTTTTAACTCTCCAAAGTTTGGTCATAGAAGGCATCACACTGGCGTCTTCGAATTTTCGCTAGCCAAATAATAATAATAATTTATTAATTTTTGACAAAAAATAATAATATATATATATATATATATATATATATTTTTTGGTAGTTTTTAAAATAATATAATGCGTTTTATTATGGATGAAAACAAATACAACATAAGTTTAAATAATACAATATCCATTATAAATTAAAAATAAATAATATACCTAAGGATTAAAAAAACACTTTAAGAAGTTGAGTCAGGGCGTAAACATATATTCACTGATATCTCATTTTGTTCTTCAATTAGTGACGGATGTAGAATAGTGAATGAATGTCGTTGTTTCTTTACACTTCGTACAAAAAATAAAACTTGCAAAAAACTTTAATAAAAATTGTATAGGGTTAAGGAGGGTCGAACCACTCTCAAGTGAAGGAAAATATCGCATTAAATAAAAAAACAACTTGAGAGAGCATTTTTTTATTTAACCTTATATACCTTTTGTCCGATCCTTATTTTTGGAATATAAAATAACAAGTTTTATGCACTTATCAATAAGCCATGTTTTCCCTGCAGCAGTGGGCATCGAATCTGGATCTCTTTGCATGATTTTCATTTCTTCGACTCTTTGTCTAGTCCTTGCTTTTTTCGCTTTGCATGTCTCTCGTGCTAATTGGGAAGCTGCAAGAGATTGAGACAGAGACCGGATATAGGATTTTACTTCGTCAAAATTGTTAATGAATTGATGTTATAATTTCCCACCAGATTGAGATTTGTTCTTATTTCAGCTTTGCTTCGCCACTTTTCATTCCACTGATCGTTGTAATGGTTAAGATTCTTCAACAACGGGTGAATCATCTTCGCCGATGTGTGAAAACTCTTCAACCAAACTTGGAGTCGTCGCTGCATTACTTGATGGAGTAGTGTAAGGAAAAAATCTCCTAGCTATTCACATGGGGCAACTGATACGCGAACTGGTCAAGCCCAAAAGAATTTGAGTTCAAGGATCAGCAGAAGCCCCAAAAACTTATTTCAAAAGAAAAAATGGGCCTAGTCACCCTTTTATAAGGCCAAAGCTACCCAAACTTAGGCAGATGTCCAATCTCTATTAGGAATATGTATCCTTGAGAGAAAATATAGCTACAAATAAGAAAATTTAAGTCCTAAAAATATTTAAATTTTAACTTGTATAAATATCTGAAAAGATGAATGAAAAAGAATTCTCGAATCCTTGATTCTCTTTCCCCAAAAAAACATTGTGTTCTTGAAATTTATTGGGTGTGTGCATTGAATTTATTAGCCCCTAAACAATTTTTTGTACCAACAATTATTTTTTTTGGAAGGGTGGGCAATATGAGATTGCAACACTTCAGCAGGACAAAACTGGGATGGTTGATGATATGAAAATTATGATTCTCCATAGGTGAATTCATAATTCATGTTGAAAGGTGAATGTGAGTAAGATGCAAAACCAATATTATTTTCATTGAATACCAGAAACTCATCGCTTGATTTGTTGAGTTGGGAAAGTATGGTGACGGACTGACCGAGTATCCATGGAATTGGATTGAGTACAAAAAAATAGCTAATAATAAAAAAATAAAGGATCTGTAACTTAAAGGAGTAAAGAAGATAGATAATTTAGATGTGAGGTGAATGGTGGTAGGGTTGATGAATTTATAGAGGTGAAAAGAAAAGAAAAATAAAAAGATAAAAAACTCTTTCACTTTTTTTTTTTAATAAAAGAAATATTCTTTTGGTCCATTTATTGGCCAATATAGTTGTTGGGGCAGAGCCAAACAACTCTTATAATTTTATTTTTGTTAAAAAAAAATAGCTTGTTTGGCCAATATAGTCATTTTAGGAACAACTTTTTGCTGGTATAGTCATTTTAAAAACTATTTGACAGTCAAACAAAACGACTATAATGGCAGAACCAAACAGTCTTGTATTTTTTTAGAATGTCAGGGCCAAACAGGTCCTTGTGCTAATGGTCAAATTCAAATTTTGACCGTTGGCTTGTGCTCCGCACACGCTCACATGCGGGCCCAATTGTAGGTCCGCGCTCGCATACGGGTTGGAGAAATTCCTTGAGGCACAACTCAAGTCCTAATAAGGATTGACACATTCCGAGAGTGCAATGTGAACTGAGCTTCGCAAAAATGGCCCGATGTACGTGTAGATATTAAGCGCCGAGTGCGCCGGGTGCATTTCAGTCCTCCGTGCATTACACGCACGATAGGTTCCACCGTACGTATAGTGCACGAAGGACTAAAAATGCATTCGGCGTACGATGCGCCGGGTGCAACATATACCTGCTCCCGATGTCACTGACTGCGTTGTTACATCATATGACTGAGAATTAAATAATCCAACGGCTGAGTTGAATAGTAGCGTCCTAGTAAGTGTACACCCCAATTCTTAAATGTTGGTGGGAAAAAACATCCATGAGAACATTCTATGTTTGGCCAAGTCAAGTCAACGCAGGCCCATAATTGTTTGCTTTTGTCGTTTAGGAAGAAAAATTAGTGCCATGTAAAGCTTTCCAAGTCTTGCCACTAACTTACGGGATCAAAAATGGCGTTCTGCACTAAATTCCAACATGTGCATCTTCCACATCCTTTTCGTTTACGTAACCTTAATGTGCATTCACACTAAGCGAACCTAATTAATTGTCCAAACTCATAAAGAAATTTGAGCTAGACTCGCGTTAGTCAAACCTAGTTGTACCTTGCTTAAAACTCCACCCAGGGTGTAAGCCAGAAATTGTACAATTTTTTTCAAAAATTAATTGTTTCACTATTTCAAAATTTTAATTTTTAAAAAAAAGTTTTGAGTATTTTGATTCCACTTCATATATTTAGATGAAATACTAGAAAAAAAATATAATGATTTTAACTAAACAAAATCTCATAAGTTTTAACAAAAATAAGGTTATTATTTTAGTAACTTGTATGATAAGTAGTAATAAAATTTGTTATTTAACAAGTGACAATTAAAAATATTAAAATATATGAAATCATTGTTGTTGTTGACAATCTCAAAATACTTGTTTCTCTCCTTTCAAATGCTCCTAGGACTCGTAAATGAAAATTGATATATAATTATATATATATATTTTTGTAAATACTAGTTTACAAATTTTTTTAACAAAAAAGGTTCATGCATTTTCTTAAACATGAGGAGACATTAGTGTATTTTTTCTCTTTTCTCTCTCTTGAATTAATATAATAGATACTGTACATGTGTTTGTATATATAAATGAAATAACGATGTGTTATGGTAAAGACTATAATTTCATTATAATCCACAAATTTTTGGTCAACAGGTTTCATTATACTATAATTTAAGCATTGGGCCATGTTTTGTAAATAATTTTATCATTATTTATTGAATACAAAACACTTTAGTATAAAAATCTTATAATGAGCTGTATTTTCTTTTTCTTTATTTATTTATTTTTGTATTTATGTTTTTAGACAACAGTGTGTTATGCAACAATTACGTCTCTTGAAAAAGTATACAATATCATGGGAATACTAATGGTGTGACATTTCCAACAAGTGTAAGTCTTCTATTTCTTTTAAAAATTATTAATTTTTTTACAATTAAAGAGAAATGGAAGGCTTACATTTGCCAGAGATACCATATGATCATTATTTTGTGACATTGTATGCTTAAACAACTGATTAGTAAGATGTTGATAATTTTGCATCTCAAAATGTAAGACGATCACATTTACTTTGTTATGAAGTTCAATTTTGATTTTTTTGACTAAAGTGCGTTGAATATTTTTTTTTAATTTTTTTTATGTAAACTAGATCATGCTATTTATAAAGTACCGAGACCAAATTTTTTTTTTATTTTAAACATTAATATATTTTATGTGCTATCGTCTCATTTTGATAAAAAAATTTATACTCCAATAAAATTTATGCGCATTTAAAATTTTATGTATAAAAAGTCCCATTTAAAAGTCTGCCTAAAATTTCACAATTTTTTTGAAATATTAGGACCCACCCTGATGGCTTGACGTAAGAAGAAAATGTTGCTTGGAAATGTTAATGAACTTCTTTCAAACTTTCTAGTTTTATTTATTTATTTTTATTTTTGTGTCGTGGGGTGATTGGCTGAGTGGATTCTTAAGTTTCAAGTACATCATCTTTCTATACTGAGTGGCGTTTTCTGCTGACTAGGCCGGGGCCCACCAATAAGAATACAAGATTTATTCGATTGCTTATCATCAGGTCAGCAAGATGACACGGACCAACTTTGCATCAACTTATGAATCATGAATAACATAATTCGATCATATATCTAAGAACAAGGTTATATATACTATGAGTCTATGACCTAATGTAGACAGAAGGAAAATGCTTGGAAATTTTAAATTAAGTTCATTCAATTTCACAATTTTTTATATTTTGAATTGAGGGGATGAAGGCGTTAATTGGCTTGAGTACATTTTTAACAAGATTTATTTAATAATTGTGTGGAAGACATTCAAGAGGCGGTAAGGTATTTTCTCTAATTGCGTCTCCGCTCATTTTAAAACAAAATACAGAAGAATATTGTGAGAGTTATTTTTTGAAAGGAAAAAAAATAAGTTGTTGCAGTATGTTTCTACTGTATTGTTGAATTACAGTTGGTTGAAACTATTACAAAGCAGCCTATATGAAAGGAACATGCTTTGTTCTCAACAATTAGGCTATGTTTGGTACAATGGAAAAGGAAAAAAAAAAAAGTGATAACATTAGTAATAAAAGAAAAGAAAAGAAAGGAAATGAAATGATAATGTTAAACTTTTATTGTGTTTGGTTGATTAGTAAAAGGAAAGAAAAAAAAAATTATAGTTAACATGTTTGGAGAAATAAAGTAAAAGAAACTATTTAAAAAATTTACCATTATACACTTTTATATTTAAAAGAACAAATTTTAATTTTTATCAAAATAAAGATAAAATTGGTATTAACAAAGTTTCATTAAAAAATAGTAGCATTTTTTTTTTCCATTTCTTCTCATTTTTAAAAAGATAACAAAAGCTACTATTCATCCTTAATTTATCCTTCCATTTTCTTTCATTTCCTTTCCATTACAAAATTCATACCAAACACAAAAAAAAAAACATATCCCTTCATTTCCTTCCCTTTCTTTTCTTTTCATTTCTTTCCAACAAAACTACCCCTTAGGACTAGGGATGGCAATTTGCCCCGCTCCGTCGGGTACCCGCCCCGCTCCGCCCCGTTAAAAACCCGTTTACGGAACCATTTAAGGAAACGGGGTGGGGATGGGGTTAGAAAAAATAACCCGCGTTTAAACAGGGCGGGGACGGGGGTAAGACCCTACCCCGACGGGTACCCACCCCATTTAAGTATATATATATTTATACTTATATATATAATATATAGAGAAAATATTAATAATGTATAAAGAAAATATTAATATTATATATATCATACAACTATACAAGTTTATTATATCAGTAATGGATGACTCAATATTATCCATTGTGTTGCAAGTACCTAAATGTGTGTTTTTGGTGTATATGTATCAAAATATCATATTTATTATTATAAAAAAATTTGCATTAAAAAAAAAATGTATAAACGGGGCGGGGCGGGGAAAGTTAAACGGTTATGGGAATGTGAAAGTCAAAACCCGCCCCGCCCCGCCCCGTTTATACACGGTTGCGGGGCGGGGATGGGACGGAGAAAGTTAAACGGTTTCGGTTATGGGAAAGGCAAAACCCGCCCCGCCCCGCCCCGTTGCCATCCCTACTTAGGACTAGTTGGACTGATGGAATTGGAAAGAAAAGAAAGGGAGGGATAATATTTTTTATGTTCAGTATGTTAAAAAAGAGAGAAAATAAAGGATTATGAGTGATTTGGAGCGATTTCTTATCCTTCCAAATATTTTATATGCTATCATTTCAAAAGTGAAAAGATTTAGAGAGATAAAATAATGTTTAAGTAAACAAATTTTAATACCAAAGCTAACCCTAACATTTTAAAAGATAAAAGGGTATAATAGTAAATAAAAAGGAATATGATAATAAATTGGTTAAAATGCAATTTTTTCTTTTTCTTTCTTTTAACTTTTTTAAACAAGGAAGTTTATCATTTTCTTTCTTTTTTCTTTTATAATTTATCCAAACATAAATACAACTTATTATTATCTTTTCCTTTCTGTTCATACTAATATTATCATTTCTTTCATTTTTCTTTTCTTTCCTCTCCATTTAATTCAAACAAAGCTTAGTGATTATTATTAATGTATGTATGGCTGTTATTATAGCAAGAAGTATCTTGATAGTTGGATGGAGTTGATTTGGATCGTAATGGTTGACTTGAAAACCCTTCCATATTGGCTATTGACTCCAATTTGATTATGACCCACTTGGACCGGACTAATGGTGGTGGAAATTCAGACATTATTGATAGTGTTTGATGACCAAATACACAATATTTTCCTTTTGGACTTTTCGATGTTTGAAATTCAGCAGTTGATTTCATGTTGGCATCACTCTCAGACCAATTCAATAAACTCTTCCTCCTGTAAATGTAAAACTCTATGCAGCTAATCAGAGAACTAGAACACCATCCTAAATATCACTCGTAAAGTATGGATGTGTGTTCTTAAAAATATATAGCCCTAATTATATTGTATATACTTTCTCTCTCTAAAAATATTAATTTTTCAGGCCACCCCTTGTAGAGAAAATATAGATACATATATATAGGTAAGGGAGTTCTAATTCAACTTGAAAAAGAAGTTGAATACCAAAATAGAACTCTACTAGAAGTTTCAAACCTAATAGGAATTAGAATTTTCGTCAAAAGTTGTTTCCTATTTGGAACAGGCTAAGTGGGACTGATGTCAAATAAATAAAACCGGTGGGACTTTGTAAAAACCTGCAGAAACTAAACTGCCGAGACAAGTTGGACCGGTCCTAAATATTAGGGACTAGTCCTACTTTGAAAAATCCTAATATTTTCATTTAAACCCTAATTTTTCAAAATAGGCGCGAAAATAAAAAGTGCAAAGTGTCCTCACCATATTTACCTGTACGGTTGTACTATATGGTGTTTTTACTGATTTATCTGCTTTCATGCACTTGAATGTCAGCTCGAAGTCGTCGATGATCGATACAAAGAATAATACGAAAATTACAACGCGATCAATTAAGTTTTGATCATCGAAATATGCCAATTACAAATTTATATCTCACAAAAATCGTCTTAGAACTTTTTCTGTATATGTTGATTGATGGATAAGAATTTCACTTAGTAAATGCTCAATTTGTAACCCGAGGCAAAATTTTATTTTTTCAAGCTTTTTCATTTCAAATTCTTTCTTTAAATAATCAGTCGTCGTGGTGAGCTCATCAAGAGTTCCTATAAGATTTAAATCATCAACATATATTGCTATAATTGCAAATCCAGATCCTGATTTTTTTAATGAAAATGAATGGACAAATTGGATTATTTACATATCATTCTTTTAGTAAGTATTCACTAAGGTGATTGTACCACCTGCGTCCAGACTGCTTTAATCCGTACAATAATCGTTGTAACTTAATTGAGTACATAAAACGTGGTTTTGATGTAATTGCTTTAGGCATTTGAAATCCTTCGGAGATTTTCATATAAATATCACTATTAAGTGATCCATATAAATATGCTATAAACACATCCATTAGATGCATATCTAGCCAATACTAGAGAGTATGTTTTTTCATAGTCAATACCAAGTCTCTGTGAGAAGCCTTGTGCTACTAAATTACAATTACTATGAAAAATCATACGATGTAATCTCAAACAATCATCCAAAAATCTTCGTATGAATGTTGATTAACACTCACATATTCAATGTCAAATTTCACTAATTGAAAACTAACCATAATATTATAAAAGTGTGAAATTTGACTTCTTATATCCCAATGTGCCATAATTTGAAAGACATATTTCACAAATTGAACGCTAATATGTGATGCATAAGTTTCAAAATCTTATGATTTAATGAGTTATTATCAACTTTTAAAAACAGCACATTTTGTCATTCAATCAGTTATCAATCCTTGGTTGTATATATTGAGAAAGACAATTAATGATATTTTTGAGTACAAAAAAATGTTTCGCTAATTTTTAATCAATTAATCTATTACACACTCTCAAAGATTTAAGAATACAATATATTTTTTTAGAGAAAGATAATCCCTTTTTCATTAATATTTTTCTCTGTTTATAGAAGTTGAAATTTGAATCATCTGGTACTCGAATTTCTTTATTTACAACTTTTTTTTTTCTAATTCCAAATAGACTTAGATTGATGTTTAAACTGTCATTTTAACCTACTAAATGGAGGACTGACCCATTTTTTCTTTTTGTAAACTATTCCTTAAATGTTGTTTTCAACTTGGGTTTACTCTCTTATTGGATTCGGCCCGTTCGTGCTTTAATAAGCCCATACGATCACATGAATAGGTAGAAGATTTTTGCCTTGCAATATTGATAATAAGACTATTATGTTAATGCTTTCAAAACATAGATATATAAAAAAATTTGTACTTATTTTTTTTTTTGGTTCAGTAAAGAAAACGGACTGCCCTTTTATAATACATCCAATAATGATCTAATTTTCCCCAGACATACTTTAGATTTCCACATAGCATTAGTAACATCTTTATCATTTTTTTTAAGTAATCACTTGGTAATTCTAAAATTTAATTACTGTGTAGTACCCAAAAATAAAAATGACAAGACACTTTTCAAAGCTCCATTTATTATTTGCAAGACGCTCTCGATTTTGGAACAAGTTTACCATGTTCTATAAAAAAACATGGCCTTCCATCATTTCTTTTTTCTTTTTCATACTCGAACAGAACACACTCTCTTTTATAATTTAGAAGATTTTCAAAACTTTGCTTGAACATATATCATGAATCAAGACCTGAATCAACTTGATTTTCTCATTAACAGTAAAAATTTGATTTAGCAAAATCTTGTGAATATTAGCCTCTTGGAAGATAGACATAAAATTTGACTCCCAACCTGTAGAAACTTGTGTCATTGTTACTGTGTAGCACCAGCTATTTTTTTATTTTCCCATCAATGGCTAGCTGAATTTTTTTATCCTTTTCCCTAACCTAATTATTTTGAGTGGTGATTCCATTTCAGATCTTTGATGTAGCATCTTCAAGTTGATCATTTGGCTTAATCTTCTTTTGTCCGTTCGGTGAATTCAAAACTTTTCCTGTTGAGATTATTGTTTAAGTCAACCTATTTTGATGAATATTTGTGCTGGGTTAAATCAAGAATGGTTTATTCTTGATTAATTGTAAACCTCTAGATGTCTCAAGAAAAAAACTTGTGTACCCAATTTTTACACCGTGGAAGTTGAAATCGGACTTCAGTCCCAATAGTCTTTTTCCCTTGTGGGGTTTTCCACTTATATCTTGAACTTCTATGTGACTGAAATTTATATTTCATTTTTCTGTATGAGTTTAATTATTTTTTCTCACTTGTTAATTCCAAATATTTGATGAGGAAGGGAAAAGTGTTCAGTTTAGTTTTTTTTTTTTCCCAACAGCCAAGAAAAAAATATATATATTAAAAAATCTTTTTTTTTTTTTTTCTTTTGTGATGGTTGTATTGAGCCTCTTAGAATACTAAATGAATCAAAAAAAATTTGAAATTAATGTTGATATCGTTTTTGTGTTTTAAGTATAATATACTTCTCTAAACATATATTTGTCCGACTTAATTGAAGACAGAATTGGATAGCAAATTCCTTCTATAACTTAACAGAAACTTCATCAGCTAAACTACCTATTACACCTACAAAATTAAATTTCTTATAATTCGTAATATAATTCGTGTCTCTCGTGCTAATTGGGAAACTGCAAGAGATTGAGACAAAGACCGGATATAGGATTTTACATCGTCAAAATTGTTAATGAATTGATATTCTAATTTCCCTCCAGATTGAGATTTGTTCTTATTTCGGCTTTACTTCGTCACTTTTCATTCCACTAATTGTTGTAATGGTTGAGATTCTTTAACAATGGGTGAATCATCTTCGTTGATGTGTGAAAATCCTTCAACCAAACTTGGAGTCATCGCTGCATTACTTGATGAAGTAATGTAGGGAAAAAATTCCCCAGCTATTCACATGGGCCAACTGATACGCGAACTGGCCAAGCCCAAAAGGATTTGAGCCCAAGGATCAGCAGAAGCCTCAAAAACTTATTTCAAAAGGAAGAATGGGTGTAGTCACCCCTTTATAAGGCCAAAGCGGCCCAAACTTAGGCAGATGTCCAATCTCTATTTGGAATCTGTATCCTTGAGAGAAAAGATAGCTACAAATAAGGGAATTTAAGTCCTAAAATGATTCAAATTTTAACTTGTATAAATATCTGAAAAGATGAATGAAAAGGGATTTTTGAATCCTCGCCTCTCTTTTCTTGAAAAAATATTATGTTCTTAAAATTTATTGGGTGTGTGCAATGAATTTATTGGCAAAAATTAGCTAAACAATTTTTTGTACCAACAGTTGTTTTTTGGAAAGGTGGGAGATACGGGATTGCAGCACTTCAGCAAGACAAAACTGGGATGGTTGATGATATGAAAATTATGATTCTCCATAGGTGAATTCATAATTCATGTTGAAAGGTGAATGTGAGTAAGATGTGAAACCAATATTATTTTCATTGAATACCAGAAACTCATCGTTTGATTCATTGAGTTGGGATAGTATGGTGACAGACTAACCGAAGATCCACGGAATTGGATTGAGTACGAAAGAATAGCTAATATTTAGAAAATAAAGGATATGTAACTTGAAGGAGAAAAGAAGATAGATAATTTAGATTTGAGGTGAATTGTAATAACCGGACCATTTATCGGGTCGGATCCGGGTCGGGTTGATTTTATTTATATATAGTTATTTTTCTTTAAACTTTGAAAATTCATAACTCACTCATCTTAAATCCGATTTAGGTGATTCTTTTTTTGAAATTGAGTGTTTTGAAATTTTCTTTTCATTGGAATTGATTTTATTTAGAGAATCCAAAGGAAATGAGCCCAGTTATTTCAAAGTGGAGAAAAACGAATTTTTTTTTCTTATGTTGGAAAGAAAGAAATGTTCAATCTATCGAGTTTGATTTTTATTGTTTGTTGGTTATTATTTCATGTAGGGACTCACATTTAGAGGTTTGAAATATTTTATGTCCATCCGAAATTATTTTTCGGGTTCGTTTAGGTGAAATGGGCATTTTGGGCCCGGGCGCCGTTTTAGGGATTCGGGACCGATTTGGTGGGCTCATTTTGGATTTCAATGCCGAATAAATATTTTTATTCATATTGTGACATTTTTGAATGACATTTGAAATTTTAAAATTTTAGAAAGAAACCGGGACGCATTTGGACACCGTATGAGACTTATATGATAGATATACACATAAGTGAGACAAATTGTAGCTTGTGGGGCCCACATGACCCAAAAGTCCAATTTTTTTTTTCAAGTGGCAGAACCTTGCTCGGCAGCCCATCTTCTCCTTCTTCATTTCATTTTCTCTCTCTCTCTCTAAGACTCCATTAAAGAAACATTGAGATCTACTTTCTCTCTCTAGATTTTGGACCCCTTCAAGGTTGTTTCGGCTCAAGAGTCCAAGAGAAAAGTTGTAGAGCTCGGCTAGGGCTATCCATTGATAAGAAAATTATTCATTTTGGGGCTCATTTGGAAGGTGTAAGATATATACAACTCCTCTTCTTCACCCCATTTTCGCATAAGTTACTCCTTTGAGGTAGGAGGTTTTAGTTTTAAGTTTTATTTGGCTAAAATTTACATATATTTACTCATGGAGTGTTTAGGATTTTACTTCATCTAACTCTATTTTAAATCTCATGAATATATTGATATTGTCTCATATTTTTTAATGATGATTATGTAAGCATCATGTTTTGTTTTTGTATTTATGAGATATATGGAGGATGGGTTGATTATATGTTGAATAAAGTGCTGATTTTTGGGTTGTGGATGTATGGGTTATTTTGTGATGTTATAGTAGTTGGTGATGTGTGGAGAATGGGCTGAATTTGTTGATGGAGTACATGCTGATTTTTTTTCTCTTTTTGTTGATTGTAGTACTTTGTGTTCCTCTTTAAATTTTTAAATGACTAAAAATGATTTGTGGAATATGTGTTTAAATTTGTGGTCAAGAATATGCATTTCATATTGTGTATTGCCTATATTAATGAGATTGGTTATGTCTAAAATAAGGAAATTTTGTCATGCTAGGTGAAATCCTAGGACATGAATTGAATGCAATTGCATTGTTTATATGCGTGTGAATATTGCACATGTGTTAATTTGATTGATTATGGCACAATGTGTTTGGATGATGATTTTGGGATTTGATATCGCGTTTAAGGGTATTGTCCCTTGAGGGAAATCCTCATATATTGGCCAATTAGGGTGGTCACCGGCGGGCTAGTATCCCGGAAAGAACCATTAGGAACGTCGTCAATGGCACGTGTCCTGTTTGATGCCTAGTGCGTGCCACAATCACGTGACTTGAAGGGTGTCTTGCGAGTCAATCCCACTTGATGATTTCGAGATTTTCGTTTATATACTTTGATATTTGAATTGCACACTTGCTTTACATGTTTTATGTATGTTAATATTACCCTTGATTAAATTGTGGAGGTTATTGTTGCAATGTCATTCCATGTTTTTAAACTATTCCAAAGATTAGGCATTTAGGGAGCATGAACCCTAGTTGTATCATTGATCACTTAATGGTTTGATATATGGTATAGTTGGCGATATAAAGCTTTTAACTTGCCTTCTACTGAGCTATGAGTGGACAAGCTCACCCCCTAAACATTTCAGGTAAAGGAGTCGACACCGAAGAGAGTTGAGCCTCCATTGGTGCAACAAACTTCAAGGAGTTTCTTTTGATATTAAAGCCTCATGTAGCCTCCATAGAATTATATGTATGATGAAATTTGTTTAGAAGCATTCTTGTGGCCTTTTGTATACCTAGCCACCAACTTCATGTTTAGGATTGTTTCTCCTTGAATTTCATTTCTTTTGACTCTTTTGAAGAGGTGTATGTAATGACACCTAAATGTCAGGTTATATGTACAAGTTTATGATCTTGACTCATGTTGCACCATACTTCATTTTTGGATTTTGATATCTTGAGTTGGGACTTGTCATGGATGATTTTAGGTTCATATTCATGCTCATATCATGTATTAGGTTCAGTTTGGAGCAGGTTTATGGGAGAAATGGGAAGGAAAAATTCTCTTGACAGATTGTTCACGAAAGGACCCCTTTCTGTCCAGATTTTGCAAAATTTTTTTGGTAGGTCTAAACTACTCCAAATGACTTGAAATTTTTACCATGTATTCTACTAGATGTCTAGTGCTTCCAGATTAAATTTCGTGAATTTTGGAAAGCTACAGATTTTAAAAAAAATTCGACAGTGTCCTGCTGTCAGATTTTGAACCCACTGTTTTGTGCTGATTTGGAAAATTCGTTTGACCCATTTTCAAAACCCTATAAATTATGAAATTTTCCAAAATTGTATCCCTTTATGTCTATTTTCTAAATACCATAGCCTAGAATTTTATAAATTCTTTAAGGCATTCAAATGAGTCCATCCTTGACGAAGGTCTGTTTTTAGTTCGCACCATGTTAGCTGTTTTAACTTGTAAAACTGATTTCATTGGCATATTTTCAGCTGTTGGTTTTTGATCATCCATGTAGTACGTTTAGTCTAGTTTCCATAGAATTTTAGTTTGCTCCGTTTCGAGTTAAAATGAATTTGTTATGAATTTTTTTGTAATGGGTGTTCAGATTTTCTTCTAGCTGAGGGCTGTTTTTTTTCATTTTTGATTCTAGTTTTATACTTTGGGCTCGGTTTGAGTCCGACAACTCTCTTTTCACCCATGGATCTCAAGTTTCGAGGTTCAGGGCGTGACATGAATGGTGGTTGGGTTAATGAATTTATAGAGGTGAAAAGAAAAGAAAAAGAAAAAGAAAAACTCTTTTCACTTTTTTTTTTTTTAAAAAAAAAATTCTTTTGAATTATTTATTGGCCAATATAGTTGTTGGGGCAGAGCCAAACAATCCTTATAATTTTTTTTATTTAAAAAATAGCTTGTTTGGCCAATATAGGAATTGTTTAACAACTTTTTGCCAATATAGTCGTTTTAGGAACTGTTTGACAGTCAAATAGTCCTTAAAACGACTATTTTTTTTTTTTTGGAAGTTAAAGCAATACTCACACACACTGCCTCCACCGAGGCTTGAATCCTGAACCTCCCATTTGAAAAGCCAGAGCTCATACCGCTTGACCAATTATTGGCGGAGCCAAACAGTCTTGTATTTTTTTTTTTAAAAGAAAGGAAAAAATGTGTTGTAAAGTTTTTTTAGAATGTTATGGCCAAACAGGTTCTTGCGCTAATGGTCAAATTCAAATTTTGACCGTTGGCGTGTGTTCTGCACACGTGAACATTGAAAGGAAATTAAAAAAATAAGTTCGGGCTCACATAGTGGCTCGGTTGTATGTTCGCGCTCGCAGACAGACTCGAGAAATTCTTGAGGCCTATGAAGCACAGATACTCCGAAAAGAGCCTCGTGGCCGTATTGGATACTTATCTGATATGATCAGGATACGGCAGGATATGTGTCCGATACGGCTAAGAAATATCTAATTTTTTAAAATTATTTTTTGAATATCGGATACGGCTATGATACACGGAGGATACGGCTGTAATACTTGAAAATACGCCAAGATACGTTTAGGATACGTATGTAATACGTTTATAATATTTTTTAGAGCAAATTTGTAATTTTTTGTTCTATAAAATGGGGTTGAGATTGTAATATTAAAAACTTTATAAATTAGAAAATAAGGATCATTTTATAATAAAACAAAAATATTTTAAAACTTTCAAGTAAGTGAGTCATTGTAAAGAATATTAGGAAAGATAGTGAATTTTTAGATTTTAATTTTTTATATTTTGTATAATTACTTTAACTATATTTATTGTATGATTGAAGAATAAAAATTAATATTTTATGTATAATATTATATTTTTATTTATTTATGTGACATATTCTTGTCTTGTTTGTATTTTATTTTTCAAAATTTTTTTTATATCATCGTATTTATATTACATCGTATTCGTATTTTATATTAGTGTACATACTCACTTGCTCGAGGCAAGATGCAAGTCCCAAATAGGATCGAATGTGAACTGAGCTCGGCGAAAATGGCCCGATGTACGTGCTCTGACTGACTATTAGTTAAGATGTTACATCATATGACTGAGACCTAAATAATCCAACGACTGACTTGAATAGTAGCGTCCTGGTAAGGGTGAGAAAATACATCCACGAGAACGTTCTATGTTTGGCCAAGTCAAGTCAACGCGGGCCCACAATTGTTTGCTTTTGTACGTTCTGGAAGAAAAGTTAGTGGCATGTAAAGTTTTCCAAGTCTTGCCAGTTGCCACTAACTTGCGGTGTCAAAAATGGCGTTCCGCACTAAATTCCAACATGTGCATCTTCCACGTCCTTTTCGTTTACGTAACCTTGATGTGCATTCACACTTAGCGAACCTAACTGTAGAATTAATTGTCTAAACTCATGAATGCACAAAAATTTGTACCCCTTGCTTTTGACTCCACTTAGGATGGATGTAGTCAAAACTTGTACAATTTTTCTTCAAAAATTAATTGTTTCACTTTTTCAAAAATTTAATTTTTTTAAAAAAGTTTTGAGTATTTTGATTCCACTTCATATATTTATATGAAATATCAGAAAAAAAATTTAACGATTTTAACTAAACAAAATCTCACAAAATTTTAACAAAAATAAGGTTATTATTTTAGTAAATTGTATGAGAAGTAGTCATAAAATTTGTCATTTAACAAGTGACAATTAAAAGTATTAAAATGTATGATATCGTTATTGTTGTTAACAATCTCACAACACTTGTTTCTCTCATTCCAAATGCTCCTATAACTCGTCAATGGAGATTGATATATAATTTTAGATATTTGTTTTTTGTAAATACCAGTTTACATATTTTTTAACAAAAAAGGTTTATGCATTTTATTAAACATGAGGAGACATTAGTGTATTTTTTCTCTTTTCTTTCTCTTGAATTAATATAATAGATATTGTACATGTGTTTGTTTATATAAATGAAATAGCAATGTGTTGTGGTAAATACTATAATTTCATTATAGTCTACAAATTTTCGGTCAACAAGTTTCATTATACTATAATTTAAGCATTGGGCCATGTTTTGTAAATAATTTTATCATTATTTATTGAATACATAACGTTTTAGTATAAAAATCTTATATTGAGCTGTATTTTGTTTTTGTTTTTGTTTTTCTTTATTTATTTTTGTATTATGTTTTTAGACAACAGTGTGTTATGTAATAATTACGTCTCCTGAGAAAGTATACAATATCATGAAAATACTGATAGTGTGATATTTTCTACAAGTATATGCCTTTTATTTCTTTTAAAAATTATTAATTTTTTTATAATTAAAAAAAAATAAAGAGTTCACATTTGCCGGAGATACCATATGATCGATATTATGCGACATTGTATGCTTAAACAACTAAATAGTAAGATGTTTATAATGTTTTATATGAAATATTTAAACATATAAAAAAAAAATTATGACCATAATGACTTGACGTAAGAAGAATGGTTGCTTGGAAATGTTAAGATGAACTTCTTTCAAACTTTCTAATTTTATTTATTTATTTATTTTTGTGTCGTGGGGTGATTGGCTGAGTGGATTCTTAAGTTTCTAGTACATCATCTTTCTATCCTGAGGTGGCGTTTTCTGCTGACTAGGCCGGGGACCACCAATAAGAATACAAGATTTATTCGATTGGTTATTATCAGGTCAGCAAGGTGACACGGACCAACTTTGCATCGACTTATGAATCATGAATAACATAATTCGATCATATATCTAGAACCAGTTATATACATATATATATATATATATATATATATATATATATATATATATATTATGACCTAATGTAGACAGAAGGAAAATGCTTGGAAATGTTAAATTAAGTTCCTTCAATTTCACAATTTTTTATATTTTGAATTGAGGGGAGTAAGACGTTGATTGGCTCGAGTACATTTTTAACAAGATTTATTTAATCATTGTGTGGAAGATATTCAAGAGGCGGTAAGGTCTCTGCCTCTAATGACATCTCCGCTCATTTTAAAACAAAGTACAGATGATTCTAATCATTTTAAGAATATTGTGAGAGTTATTTTTCAAAAGAAGAAAAATAAGTTGTTGTAGTCTGTTTCTAGTGTATTATTGAACTACAGTTGGTTGAAACTATAACGAAGCAGTCTATATGAAAAGAACATGCTTTGTTTTCATCGATTAGGCTATGTTTGGTACAATGACAAAGAAAAAAAAAAAAGAAGTGATAACATTAGTAATGAGATAAAAGAAAAGAAAGAAAATAAAATGATAATATTAAACTTTTATATATTTGGTTGATTAGTAAAAGAAAATGATAGTTAATATGTTTGGAGAAAGAAAAGTAAAAGAAACTATTTAAAAAATTTATCATTATACACTTTTATATTTAAAAGAACAAATTTTAGCTTTTATCAAAATAAAAACTAAGTTGGTATTAACAAAATTTTATTATGGTAGCATTTTTTTCCATTTCTTCTCATTTTTGAAAAGATAACAAAATCTACTATTCATTCTTAATTTATCCCTCCAAATTCTTCCATTTTCTTTTCTTTCATTTCCATTACAAAATTCATACCAAACACAAAAAAAAAAACATATCCTTTCATTTCCTTCCCTTTCTTTTCATTTCTTTCTAACCAAACTATCCCTTAGGACTAGTTTGGATTGATGGAATTGAAAGAAAAGAAAGGGAGAGATAGTATTTTTTATGTTTGGTTTGTTAAAAAGGAGAGAAAATAAAGGATTATGAGTGATTTAGAGGGATATTTTGTTCTTGCAAATATCTCATATTCTATCATTTCAAAAGTGAAAAAACTTAGAGAGAAAGAATAAGGTTTAAGTAAACAAATTTTAATATCAAAGCAAACCTTAACATTTTAAAAGGCAGAGAGACATAATAGTAGATAAAAAAAATATGATAGTAAATTGATTAAAATATTTTTTTTTCTTCTTTCTTTTAACTTTTTTAAACAAAAAATTTATCCTTCTCTTTTCTTTCTTTTATAATTTATCCAAACATAAATACAAGTTATTATTAACTTTTCTTTTCCATACTAATGTTACCATTTTGTTTTTCTCTCCCCTGTATATTCAAACAAAGCTTAGTGATTTATTATTAATGTATGTATGGCTGTTATTATAGCAAGAAGTATATTGGATAGTTGGATGGAGTTGATTTGGATTGTAATGGTTGACTTGAAAACGCTTTCATATTGGCTATTGATTCCAATTTGATTATGACCCCACATGGACCGGACTAATGGTGCTGGAAATTCAGACATTATTGATAGTGTTTGATGACAAAATACACAATATTTTCCTTTTTGAAATTCAGCCGTTGATTTCATGTTGGCATCACTCTCAGACCAATTCAATAAACTCCTCCTCCTCCTGTAAATGTAAAACTCTGTGAACAGACTGACAGCGGGAAACCCAACACCCACCTATCAAAATGTCGAAAATATCCCCAACATCTCACCAAATCCCTCTCTACATCATACTCACTCTCCTCGTTTCCGCGCTACCCTTCCATGGGAACTCACAAACCACTGATCCAGAGCAAGCAATCCTGCTGAAGCTGAAACAACACTGGTCCAATCCACCCTCCATCAAACACTGGACCTCATCATCAACAAATTCAAACTCAACCCACTGTACATGGCCGGAGATCATATGCACCGGTGGCTCCGTGATCGGACTCTCACTCGGTGACAAAAACATCACTGGAACAATCCCACCATTCATTTGCGACCTCCAAAACTTGACCCTTCTCGATCTCAACTATAATAACATCTCCGGATCTTTTCCTACTGTACTCTACAACTGTTCCAAGCTTCAATACCTCGACCTTTCTTCTAACTACTTCGTAGCCCCAATTCCCGGTGACGTCCACCGGTTGTCCTCTCGGCTCCGGGACCTCAACCTCGCCTATAACAACTTCTCCGGTGACATTCCCGCCTCAATTGGGCGGTTGTCGGAGCTCAGGACTCTTCACATTGAGCAAAACGAGTTTAACGGCACTTTCCCGCAAGAAATTGGCAACTTGTCAAATCTTGAATTACTATGGATGGCATACAATGAGTTTGCGCCATCGAAGATACCTTCGAGTTTTACGCAGTTGAAGAAACTCGAAAATTTGTTCTTGTCGACAGCAAATTTGATCGGAGAAATCCCGGAAACCATCGGGAATATGACGGCCTTGAAGGTGTTAGACTTATCGACAAACCAATTGACAGGTAACATTCCTAGTGGCGTGTTTTTGCTGAAGAATTTGACTCTTCTGTTTCTTCACAAAAACCAATTGTCCGGGGTAATTCCCAGATCAGTTGAAGCTTTGAACTTGGATGTGATTGATTTCTCGGAAAATAACTTGACCGGGACAATACCGGAGGAGTTTGGAAAACTGACAAAACTGACTGGTTTGGCTCTGTTTTTCAATCAACTTTCCGGCGAAATCCCACTAAGTATTGGCGGCCTTCCGGCGCTGCAAGTTATAAAGTGCTTCAGCAACAATCTATCAGGAGAATTGCCACCGGACTTCGGGCGATACTCGATGCTCAGAGAATTTCAAGTTGCCGACAATCCGTTTAGAGGCCGATTGCCGGAGTATTTATGCGCTAAGGGAGTGTTGGTAGCTGTCATAGCATTCAACAACAATCTGACCGGTGAACTACCAAGTTCACTTGAGAGTTGTAGGAGTTTGAAATACGTTCAGGTTTATGGCAATCGACTTTCTGGCAACATTCCGGCTAGTTTATGGACATCATTCAATTTGACAACGTTGATGATGAGCGACAATCTATTTACCGGACATCTTCCTGATAATTTGGCGAAAAACTTATCGCGACTTGAGATCAATAACAACCGGTTTTCCGGTGAAATTCCAGTTGGGATTTCATCATTGAGAAGTCTAACGGTGTTGGAAGCAAGCAACAATCTCTTTACTGGCACAATTCCACAAGAGTTAACAAATCTTCCACTTTTGACAACTCTTTTGCTTGATAGGAATCGGCTTTCCGGGCAATTTCCTTCAGAAATAGTTGCATGGAATGCACTAAATACTTTAAACCTCCGTGGAAACCAACTCTCTGGGGAAATTCCAGCCGTGATTGGTTCTTTGCCAGTCCTGACTGAATTGGACTTGTCGGAAAACGACTTCTCGGGTCAAATTCCACCTCAAATTGGCGGTTTAAAGGCTAATTTCCTCAACCTTTCTTCTAATGGTCTCACCGGGAGAATTCCAGTTCAATTTGAAAATGCATTTTTCGATCGCAGTTTTCTAAACAATTCTGGTCTTTGTGCAAGAAACCCATCACTGGGGCTTGAAGTTTGCTCTTCAGGAGCCAGAAAATCTGGCAGAATGTCCTCCCAGCTTTTTGCTATGCTGATAAGTATAGCATCAGTTCTGTTCGTCTTAGCAATTATATTCACGTTCTTCGTGATCAAAGTTCATCGAAAGAGAAAGCTTGGATTGGATTCGACAT
Organism: Cornus controversa; assembly: GCA_026545225.1. Taxonomy (NCBI): domain Eukaryota; kingdom Viridiplantae; phylum Streptophyta; class Magnoliopsida; order Cornales; family Cornaceae; genus Cornus; species Cornus controversa. The sequence continues at coordinate 45,847,966 of CM048851.1, forward strand.
GGAAAGTCACTTCATTTCATAGGTTGAACTTCAGAGAGTCAAGCATTTTGTCAGGCTTAACTGAAAATTGCATGATAGGAAGTGGGGGGTCAGGGAAAGTGTATCGCGTTGCTGTAAACCTCTCAGGCGAATTTGTGGCTGTTAAGAGGATTTGGAACAACCGAAAGTTGGATCAAAGACTCGAGAAGCAATTCCTTGCAGAGGTTGATATACTAGGCACAATTCGCCACTCTAACATAGTTAAATTGTTGTGTTGTATGTCAAATGAGACCTCGAAACTTCTTGTTTACGAGTATTTGGAAAATGGTAGCTTGGATCAATGGCTCCATGGAAGAAAGAGGCAGCCAAGTGTACCGGGTTCAGTCCATCATGTAGTCCTGGACTGGCCTAAGAGGTTCCAGATTGCAGTTGGAGCAGCCCGGGGGCTATGCTACATGCACCATGACTGCTCACCTTCTATTGTTCATCGCGACGTGAAATCAAGCAATATCTTGCTAGATCCCGAATTCAACGTGAAAATAGCAGATTTTGGCTTAGCCAAGATGTTGATCAAGCATGGAGAGCCTAACACAATGTCAGGTGTGGCTGGCTCGTTTGGGTACATTGCTCCAGGTAAGTGATATAAATAAATATATATATATATATATATATATATATATATATATATGATATGGTACATAAGTAATCATAGTCTCTTTAATTTGTTACCAATATGCATATGACCAAAACATTCATCTTCCAAAATATGAATTTCAGAGTATGCTGTGACAACAAGAGTGAACGAAAAGATCGATGTGTATAGCTTTGGGGTAGTCCTTCTGGAACTGGCAACTGGAAGGAAAGCCAATGATGGAGATGAAAATATGGGGCTAGCAGAATGGGCGTGGCATCAATTGCAAGAAGGCAACTCCATAGAAGATGTATTGGATGAGGAGATCAAGGAAGCTTGTTACTTAGAGGAGATGAGTGGTGTTTTCAAGCTTGGGATCAATTGTACTTATACACTGCCTTCCACCAGGCCCACCATGAAGGAGGTTCTACAAATACTGCTACGGTGCAACCGCTCCCTGGCATTTCGAGAGAATAATATTGGTGGAATAGAGTACGATGCCACCCCCCTGCTCAAGAATTCTAAGCGCGAAAGGAGATTAGAAATTGAGGATGATGGTTTGGCATCAAATGTTTGATGCTGTTGTGGAATGAATGGCTACAAAAAGTAGCCGAACAAACTTCAATATAATGGTGATACCATGTCATTCTGCTTATATGGCATCACCATTTGGCGCTGTATTGAAGACCTTCTCTATATCAAGTCGTATAGTTAGAATAGCATAGAAAATATCATAAAATGCAAGGGAAAGCACACAATGTTGCTGTCCAAGTAATCTAAAATGCGCTCTCTCTCTCTCTCTCTCTCTCTCTCTCTCTCTCTCTTTTTGTAGGTAAGTCACGCACGTGTTCATTTGTCATGTTAACTAAGGACTCGAATCCTCAACTTTTTGATTTATAATAAAGAAGAGCATCTATTTCTTTCATTTGAAAGATCTTTCAACTTCAGTTTTCTCTCTTTAGATTGACAAGTTGTGATGTACTGTAGTATGCCTAACACAAGGAGAATAGGTAAAGTGGGCATATAACAATGTGAAATCCCTCCTCGTTTTCACCATCTCATTTACCTTTACCTTCTAAATTCTAAGTCTCCGTTAAGTCTTGTTCCACTTCAAAGATCAATGAGTTATAGAGTTATAATAAGATTTTAAGTCCCATTTTTGAAACATTTTTCATGTAGCTTTTAAACCTCTCAAACCTTTTTTTTTATACCCTTCTTAAATTACAACTAAAATATTGCAATTACAATTTTTATCCAAAATTTGATCTATTTTTTACATCGTTGTTTAACCATTCAAACATGTGAACTTATTTTGTGAAATTTTAAATTTTAACTTTAAATAATTAGTATATTTTCCAAAACTAAAAGAAAATTATTTGAATGTTTTTCAAAGAAAAAATATAGTAATATTTTCAAGAGTAAATTAATTTTGTAAGAAAAACAAAATTATATTATAATTGACCTTTTTTTTTGTTAGATAAGTTGAACACCCACCGAACCCACTTGTCTCCTTAGACAATCACACCCATAATCATCCATTTGGAAGGATGAGAGGAATCACTTGGATAAAACTCTTTGTAATGATTAAGTGTAATTTACAATAACACTCTCTCTTAATTACACGTACATACAATTTGACCAAATCTCGCAGAAACACACCCCTTCTTACTTAACTTTTTCATTTAAAAGAACTGTGAAATGCGTAGATTGCACCGTATTATTTAATTAATTTTTAATATAAAATATCATATTTAATATAAAATAACAAATCGGTAACGTTGCATCGGAATCTAAGTTGGTCTCCATAGCTGGCAGTCTCCCTATCAATGATTCATCGAGGCGGGTCGTTCAATTTGAGCAATAATAGCGTTGCTGAGTCGGCGGAGAACCACCACTGAGGAGCCATACACGTACAAGTAGTAAAAACATAATACACTCTCTAAATTAATAAATATTCATTTATTGATAAATTAATAAATTATTTATTTATCGATAAATCAATAATCTGGCTAACATAATAATTCTCATGATCCCAAGAGTATTATTTTATAGGGTTTTACCTCATTATGGGTTTGGGGTTTGATCTTTTGTTTGAGTTGCTGAGAGTCCAAGTATATAAAATGGAGGAGAGAGAGACACACAGAGGAGAGAGAAATGGGATTGAAAATTAAAAGGTATTTTTGTCCATGCAAAGAGTCTTATTAAGATAAATTGGTAATTTAATGAGTCAAAAGTGTCATTTTAGAAGTCAAAGGACAATCAGGTCATTTTATCACGCATCAATGCACTGACACGATGTCCTTTTGGCAGGAAGGAGTGTTAGTGAAATAAGGAGCACACCTCAACGAGCAATTGGACATCACTTACGACAAATTATATTTAGGTGTAATTAAGGCAAACCTCAAAAAGTGTCAATGCAGTTTACCCTAATTATAATGAACTTTAAATTTTCAATAAATTAAAAATATATAATTATAAACACCATATTTTGCCCCATCCCCATATTTTGGACTACTTTTAGTCACTTAGGATTCATAAAATCCATCAACAATCAAGGAGTTCCAAAGACTCAATATCCACTCTAAATGTGGAGTTTCATCATCTCCCAACATTCTAAATCATTTCCAACATAGGATTAAGTCCAAATTGAGGGTAAATTAGGGTTTATGGTACCTTAATTTTGATTTTGGCCAACATTGGAAAGTCGTAATCCCTCATCAAAATCAATCACGTGGTTCAAAACATCAATTTTGATCATAATCCATTCATTGCACCATTTTATTTTGAATTGGCCCATTCAGTCAAGCCAAATTTGAGAAATTACGAAATGAGGGCTTTTGAACCGACGTTACCCATTTTTGATTTTCCAAATCTCCATCTTCCCATTATCAAACATTTAAATTGATGCTTCCATAGTGAAAATCAATTAATTTACCTAAAAGCCCTCAACTTCCTCTGTTGATCGGGTTACGTTTATCGTTGGATCTAATTCGGGCCACCAGAATCATCCGATTATGTGTACAGATTTCCAAAATCTCAAATCTTCATCTTTTCATCATCAAATCATAAAATTGATGATTCCATCATGAAATTCAAGTTATTTTATGCAAAAGACCTCAAAATTCCACTATTGTTAGGTTGCTTTCATTGTTGGATCGTAAAAGGGGCTGCTAAGCCAGTTTTAAAAACTAATAAACCTCAATTCCAAGAAATCATATCTTCTATCAAGACATTCACTGAGGAACCAGAAGCTCTTTTGGAACTCTACTAACAAACAATGAATAAAGTTTGCTTATTGCACTTAATATTGATTCCATGAAAATGGGGTTGTGGGAGAGCAATACAAGCACACTAGGCGAAGCGAAAGCGAGAATGTCGGCTTGAGTAATGCAAACATTGGTAAAAATCACCATAAAAAAAGTGGAATGGGAATTCTTGATTTCTGTCAATTCAAAAATTCAGAATTTTGATATGATCAAATAAAATAAGGAAAAATAAAAAAATTTTATCGCGATAAGTATCAAGAAGTCAAAAGGTATTCTAATTTTTAGTGATTTTTCTTGTCTCTATTTGGTCTTATACCTTAATAAATATCCCTTCCTTCGCCTCAAAAAGGGAAAGACGTGTATTGACACACTTTCAACAAATTGAAAGGACCTTGAGCTTTCAAACCTCTAATCGATTTAAACCATAAAAGAAACATTCTCCTCTTCCAAAATCAGTTTACAATCCTCTATTGAAGATAAAAAAAAAAAAGAAAAGAAAAAAGAAGATACCCCTTTTTAAGAAGAAGCATCCAATACTTTACGGTCCAAGTTGAAACAAGTAGATCTAATCAATGAAAGACTTCTATTCTTTAATTCTTGTTTAAAAAGACCCAATGTAAACTTTTAAACTTTCTTCTCTGCACTCTCCCCTTCTGTAGATGCATTAGTAGGATTTTTCTTTTGATTTTTTCTTTTCTTTCTTTTGCATGCACATTCTTCATCTTCTACCTTTATTTATTTATTTATTTTTCCATTGCATCTTTTTAGCCTATATTTATGTGCAAATACCCTTGCTTTCCAATCTCTCCGCGTAAGCTGGATTATCCATATGTCTCACTATTGGGAACTCTTGGGAACTACAACATGTGTTGAAACGGAGAGAATGGTAATTGATAAGTGCACAAAACTTGCTATTTTATATCCTAAAATAGGTTTTTAATTCATCTTTTATGTTATTTAAAGGTTCTTATCTTTGCATTTTATGTTTTATAGGGGTTGATTTCCAAATAAGAAGAAAAACAGCAAAAGAGGGCTAAAAAAGATATATATAGCCAAAAATGAACATAAGAAGAATTGTAGGAGAGATGGTATTCTGTGCAATCTACTTCACAAGAGGTCTCAAGTTCAAAATTTTGCCAAATATTTTGTACACGGCCACGTCTGCAGTCCAGAATTGAAATTAAAAATATGGAAATCAAATTTTAGATATTCAAATTCAAAATTTTGTATTTTGAATTTTTGTTTTTGAATTTTGTATTTCAAATTTGTATTTTGAATTTTGTTTTTAAAATTTTTCCCACTTAAACCATTCCCCTCTAACTCTATAAATAGGGGGTCTTAGGGGATGGTGAAGGGGGTTAGAAATTATAGAAAAAAATAGTGTATTTATTTTATTGATTCAATGATGAGTAGTAGTTTCATTTCTATTTGTGTGTTTTCTATTGATATGCAAGCGTAAACATCCTTCTCAAAGGAGTCATGAAGCCACCATTGCTGAAGTATAGGTAAGTTGTTTTATTTTCTTGTCTACTTTTTCCTCCCAAGAGCATTCTTCTACTCTTATATTCTGGATTTTATTTTCTAAAATTAGAGGAAGGGTTTTTCGTGTTTGCCAAATAATGGTAATTCGAAGAATGCCTACCTCTGTTTACCTAGCCAATGTGTATCAGATTAAGTAAAGAATGTCTCTCTCATATATAATCAAGTCATTCTTTTTTTATTCCATATTTTCATTCATCTTTCCAAGTTCTAATTGGATTGGTGAAGTGTATTGGTTATTGGAGGAAAAACTAGATAAGAATATAAAAAAAAACTTTATTTATATGGATCCATGGTGGTGAATTCTCATTCCTTGAGATTTTTCCCATCATTTGATCTAAGACATTTAATATTAGTTTTTATTATTAAATAAAAAATCAGAATTTTATTTTTTTTAAATATTCATTTTTCATCTCAAGAGATTTAGGTTTTAAAGTTTAGACTTGTTATTGATTCTCACTTGAGAGTGGTTCGACCCTGCTTACTGTTATACAGTTTTTAGTAAAGTTTTTGCAGGTTTTATTTTTTTTTGTACGAAGTGTAGAAAAGCAACGACAAACATCAATTATTCTACACTCGTCAGTAATCACATTCCTTAACCAACCAATTTTAACACCCTATAGCCCCCTAAACTTTTTACTTTTAAAAATATTTGTGCGTGTACATTCATGTATGAATAATCTGACTTTGTTGAAAACATCTTGAATAACTAAGGTTAAAAAATATATTAAATAAGAGAAAACTCTACCAATTTTTTATCATATGTCTAGAACCATGACTATATATTATGACTTAATGTAGATACAAGGAAAAAGCTTGGAAAGATTAAATTAATTTCTTTCAAGTTCATAACTTTTTTGCATGATTTATCCAACCATTGTGGAGGACATTTAAGTGTTGATGTAGTCACCAAGGTGTAAGTGTCACACTCCCAAGTTGAGGTCTGGGTATTTCTGCTCGTTCACTCAACATGTGGTTGACTTAATTCTACAATTCAGCAAAGGATTACTAATATCCTGGCACAACCTGTTCTCATAAAAAAAGAGATCACCACCATAATCATTAATGCATATGAAATAACCAACTGATATCCAGAAAACTAAATACAACCGAAATCAAAGTTATCATCAAAACAATCCTTAATTACAACCAACATTGTCTCAAAATTGAAATAAAATAATATAGTAACTAGCTTCCACCATTGATCGGCGTTGAATGTTACGCATTCTAGCCTCTTAATTTCCATATTTTATTCTCTTAGTGATAGGTTATATGTGATTTTACTTTGTTTTTGTATTTTCTGTCTTTTTCAGGGCCTTAATGATTATTTCAGATTAAACCATGATTTTGGGCTTTTAAAGATGATATTCAAGAAGATTATATGAAGCCTACATCTAATGGGTCCATTCAACTCCATATTTCAACTCAAATCAACCCAAGGAAGAGGTTCAAGAGAATTACAACTGCTTAAGAAGGTTACGGGCCTGAAGCCCAATTTTGCATTTAATCCAGTTTTAATCCTGTTTTGGAAAGTCAACCTAAAGTCTTATTTCCGAGCATTAATTCGACTTAATTCTTGTGAAGGTTGAACGAAATTCGATTCTGAACACTTTTGTATTTCACGTAAATTTCGTGAATCGGACTTCTACTGGGTCAAAACTTGGGCCGAATGTCAGCAGAAAAATATACTTATTTTGGGCTGCGGGAAAACCCTAATTGTCTCCTAATTGGATTAGGACTTTATCTCCTAATTGGATTAGGACTTTATGTATTCTCTTGAGGTATAAAGAGGTGAATTGGAGGCTGTTTTGAAGAGGAGAAAAAAAGTGGAGGCCAGGGCAGAGAAGACAGAGACAATCCGGGTTTTATTTATTCATTATGTCTTTTATTATTTTGTTTTCTTCTTCTTCTTCTACCATGTGTAACTAAACTCCTCAACTAGGGTTGAGGAGGAAACCTCCATTAATGAAGTGAAGTTCTTTTGTTCATTAATTGATTCTCATGTGTGTGATTTAATTGCTTATGATTTTCGTTTCTTGTGATTAATTATTTTATAATTCTTTCACCATCTATATCATGTATATGTGGTAGTTAGAAATTATTATAATTAATCTAAGCTTGAGTTTGTATTTCTTAAAAGTGATAATCTTTGATCTTATGTTTTTCATTAAATTGGATACATAGGATGCTTAGAATTTTACACAAGTGAAGCGAAGGAAAATCTACCTTTTAATATATTTTTCATAGTGCTTTATTGTTAAATCTTGAGTAAGCAATACATTGATTTCTTGATTGCTACTCTAACTTTGGGAATTAATAAATGAATATTAGAAACTTCATGGATTTAATGGTGGTGGAATTCAAAACCTTAGTTATTTTCTTTGTTTGATTTCAATAGTGTTATTTTATTTACATGTTAGTTTAATTTATCTCAAATCAATCAACTTTTGTTTAAACTAGATTGGTTTTAAATTAATTTGAATTTGTGTTAGTTTTTCTTCTCAAAGCATTTCCTTGGGTTCGACCTCGTTCTTGCCGAACTATACTTTAATAGATTCGTACACTTGCGAGTTATTTAACAATTTTAAAACAACATCAAGTTTTTGGCGCCGTTGCCGGGGAATTACAAACAAGAAAACTAATCAAATTTCAATTGATTTAATTCTTCTACTAGTTATAATTTAGTTTTTTTTTTCTTTCTTTTGTTTTATTATTATCAAAAAGAAAAAAAAATCTTACCAATTTTAATTATTTGTTCTAGGTTTTTTTTTTTTTTTAAAAAAAAAAATTTCTTTATTATTATAGTTTAGTTTTAGTTTTATTAATTTTATTTTTTTATTATTTTTCTTAGTTTAGTTTTAGTTTTATTTTATTGTTATTGTTTTACCTGATACTTCTTGAATTATATAGGTGGTATTGTTGAAAATTGCCTTTTTCGCATGTTCTTGGGCACTACTTTGGAATCCAAGTAAGTACATTTTTTTTTCTTTTTGTTTATTTATATTTTTATTTTCTTAGATTAGGAAAACATAGATTTTTGTTTTAGGTTGATAACTTTTTGCATGAGAACTTTAGAATAGAATAACTTAGAAATAGCCTTAGGGTCACACTTTCTTCAAGTTTACTTTATATTTTATTTTTATTTTTTTTCTCTATTTAGAAAAAAAAAAAGAAAAAAAAAGAAGAAAGACCACACACTCACTCACTTTTATATTATTTTTGTTTTTATGGTGTGTTTTGTTTGTGCATTTTAATTTAGCATTCTTGCATTAAAATTTTAGTAAGGGCACAAACCCCCAACAAGATAAGGATTGGATTTCATCACCAATTCCTTGCCCAACTAGGTTAAAAATCTCCTTGCATTTGTCTATCCCAAGCTAAATTTAGTTTAAATTTAAAATCAAGTAGACATTGACCATAGGAATTCATATAGCTTATAGGACCCTCTTGGACAGAGTTAACTTTTGGTAACTCCAGTGAGCACCTTCCAACTTCACAATGTCTAGGAAAGTTCTGAGAAAATTGGTTTTTAAGTGGGACCGTTTGTGACCCCTCCAATCTATCTTAGAAACTTTCCTGGTTGTATTGTTGGTGGGGCTTAACTGGTAATCCTCTAGTTCCTCTGAAAGGGAGTAGAAGCTGTCTAACTAGGTAAGAATTATTTTAGAACTAGTCCAGATAATTCTTTAGGAAAATAAAAAAAAAAATTTAAATAGAAATCACTAACCTTGAATTAAATTTGAAAAAAAAAAAAAAAATTTGCTTGTTTATTTGGTTGGTGTTTTTGTGAGTCATTTTGTTAGATCTTGAGATTGAGAGAACCTTTCAAAAGGGTGTGAAAAATTCTAGTGTTAAAGATCCTTCTTTACCCAAGATGGCAGATCCCGTTGAAACTAAATCCCTTAAGGACTATTACACTCCCGTGCAGATTACAAACCCGTCTTGCATTGTGTTACCTGCTACCCAACAGGGACATTTTGAGATAGGGGCGGCGGTAATTAATTTACTGCCCACTTTTAGAGTTCTTAGTTCTGATGACCCATACCTCCATGTTAAGGAATTTTTAGAGATTTGCTCCACACTACAATTTCAACATATTTCTGAGGAGTCAATTAAATTGCGGTTATTTTCATTCTCTTTGAAAGAGAAAGCAAAATCTTGGTTATACTCACTGGAACCCGCGTCCGTCAATTCATGGAATGGGTTATGCACCAAATTCCTTACCAAATTCTTTCCCATGCACAAAACTAACTCCTTCGTCGAAATATCATGCAATTTACTCAAAAAGTGGGTGAGGAGTTTTACATGTGTTGGGAAAAATTTAATGATCTTCTCCTTAAGTGTCCCCATCATGGTTTTGCCAAGTGGCAATTAGTTCAATTCTTTTACGAGGGATTGTCACCCCATAATCGTCAACTAATTGAGTCACGAGGTGGGGTAGAATTCATGTCTAAAAATGAGGATGAAGCATGGAAATTCCTTGATGTGTTGTCAGAGAACTCTCAACAATGGGAGTACTCAGGGAGGGTTGAAAGGTGTTCTATATCAGTTCTCTCAGAACCCAAAAAGGGAGGAATCTATGAGGTTCGAGAGGAGACCGATTTGAGTGCAAGGATAGCTAGTCTAACTAGGAAAGTGGAAGCTATAGAGATTAGTAAAGGAAGTAATTCTTATGTTCGTGCAGTTAGTGAGGTGTGTCAATTGTGTGAGAGTTCTTCCCATACAGCTCAAACTTGTCCATCTATTGCATCTTTTCATGAGTGTATAGCCGAACAAGCCAATGCACTCAATTCCTATAAGAAACCATTTGACAGCCCCTATTCTGACACATACAATCCTAATTGGAGGAACCACCATAATTTTTCTTGGAGGCAAGACCAACCTCGGAACAACCAAGGGGTGCAACCTATGCAACCCCAAGGGCAACCACAATTTTCATATCCTTCCATGTCCCAAAATGCCCCTCCGGATAGGCCCCATCTCAACAAAGACCAACTTTAGAGGATACTCTCCAACAGTTCATGCAACAGACCAGTCAGTCAATTTTTAAGTTAGAAACTCAAATAGGTCAATTAGCCACTGTTGTAAGAGAGAGGGAGAAGGGAAAGTTTCCTAGTCAACCTGTGCCTAACCCAAAGGGCCAGTTTCATATTAGTGACCCGTCCACTTCTGGTTCACATGAGCAGGTTCACTCTATCACAACCCTAAGATCATTTAAACAAGTTGATAATGGAGTCCAAATGCCTATACATAATGAGAAAATTGAAAAAGAGCATGTTAGCGGTTTAGGGAGGGATAACAAAACTACATCTGAAGTTAAGTCAGAAATTCAAGTCCCTAGTCTTGACCCACCATCTCCAATAAGTCCACCAGTTAGAAACTTTGTTCCTACTGCACCATATCCTCAAAGACTTCAAAAGCCTAAGAAGGAGAATCACTATAATGAGATTATGGAAGTGTTTAAACAAGTCAAAATTAATATTCCATTTCTTGATGCAATTCAATAGATCCCCTCTTATGCAAAATTCTTAAAGGACTTGTGTACGGTCAAACGTGGCTTGAATGTGCATAAGAAAGCCTTCCTCACTGAACAAGTTAGCTCAATTATCCAACATCGCACTCCACCTAAATTTAAGGATCCTGGATGTCCTACGATTTCATGTACCATAGGTGATCAAAGAATTGAGCAAACTTTGCTTGACTTGGGTGCGAGTGTCAACTTGTTACCTTACTCTGTTTACAAGCAACTAGGTCTTGGAGAGTTGAAACCCACGAAGGTGGTACTCCAATTAGCAGATCGCTCAGTTAAGGTTCCTCGTGGTGTTATTGAGGATGTGCTCATTCAGGTTGATAAATTCTTCTTCCCTGTAGACTTTATTGTCTTAGACACTCAACCTGTAACTAATCCTACTAGCCAGATTCCTGTCATCTTAGGTCGTCCATTCCTAGCCACTTCAAATGCTCTAATCAACTGTAGAAATGGTGTTGTGAAACTTTCCTTTGGTAACATGTCTGTTGAACTTAATGTTTTTAACGTAAACCGACAACCATCAGACTCTGAGGATATTTGTGAGGTAAATTTAATAGAGAGTCTAAATCAGGATACTTTGATTCATGCTAGTTATAAGGACCCTTTAGAGGCAAGCCTAACTAGTTTTGGCTGTGATTTTGATACTGATAGTGCCTGTAAAAATGCGAATGATTTAGTGGATGTGAATGTGTCATTGAATTCGGTCCATTTTATAGACACCGAAAAATGGAAAGCCAAGATGGAAAGCCTAGGTATAGGTTGAGTTCTAGTCCATTTTTATCATCATTGTACATTATTCGTTTTAGAATTTCTAGGACTTGTGTTTTTTTTTATTTTTTTCATTTGTGTCAATTGTTTTTTTCTTTTAGTTTGTGTATTTAATTTTAATTTTTTCTTTAACAAAAAAAAAAAAATCATCATGATCCGGTATAGCCGCTCATTCTTTGACTATGTATGTAGTACCAATTCTACAATTTGTGATATGATTGATAAAGTTGATGATTTCCGTTTATTAAAGTCTGGTTTCAATACCCAATACTGTTGAGATTGCTTCAACACAGTATGGCTTTAATAAAGAAAGACAACCCCTTTATACTCTATACGTTAGCGTATCTGGATAATCAATATCTTATCACATATACATCTTGAAAAATTGGGACCCACCAGTTCAGAGAATGGGGAACAAAGTAGTACCCGTGATTTTCACGTAAAGATTAGGTTTTAAAAATAAAAAAAATAAAAAAAAAATCTTTTTGTTTTTCCTTTCTGTTTCATATTTATCTTCACCCATGTTATTTCACTTGGTCGTTGGAGTGTAGTCGTTATTTTGACAGGATGTAGCATCCAAGTTTGGGGGAGTGACTTCATTACCTTCATGCTACTGATTTGCTCTATTTTCTTGCCGCTACTCTCGTTTTCTGGTAATATCGTTCTACCCCTTCTCTATGCTTTGATTGGGTGTACATTGAGGACAATGTACAATTTAAGTTTGGGGGTGACGCGATGCCTTATGTGCTTTATTGAAGTGGGAGAAATTTTTATGAAATTTTTCTTGTTCTAGGACTTTTGGTTATTTGATTTTCTTAGTTTTTTATTTATTTTCTTTTGTTTTATTTTTAGATAGGATGTTTTGACATTTTTCAAGAGATTAATACTCTATGTAGGTGCTTAACTTGCAATTTTTGAGTATGTTTTAAATTTTTAGAAACTATGGTTTGAATTAGTGGTTTAAATCATTATTTGCATTGACATGCCTTGGGGTGATTAGTTTTAGTTTCCTCACATGCATAGGCACACTAGCATAATCTTATGGGGTATAAACTTTGGCTTTGAATTGTTGGGTTACATATACTTGATATTAATTGGTATCCCTTGAGAATGAGTACCGATGATGTGATTTACATGACTTCAATGAAAAAAAAAAGAAAAAAAAAAGAAAAAAAAAAAAGAAAAAAAGAATATGTGATGAATAGAAAATCAATTTGATCTTTTTCATGAGTAACCGGGCCTCTATGCCTCAGGAAGCACGGAGTGTTCTCGTCAAAAGTGAAAGGGTGAGAAAAGATGAGCATTGGTTGTCTTGATTTGTAACCTGACTGATTCGAGTAATTAGGTTCTTCGGGGTGTCTTAACGCCTAGTGCCCTAAAGCCATTTGGTTTGGGAGTCACTGACTAAAAGCTTGCTACATGGGTCTTTCAGAAAGCTTAATAGATCAAGACATTGCACAACCAATAAAGTAATAAAAAAAAATGAAAAAAAATATATGAAAAAGTCATGTATTCATGTCTGGAAGTATGATTTCAATAAGGGGAGCTAGTGAGTTGAAGGGGTATGTGACTTAATATATTCAGAGCTGAGTTATGCTACATGAGATGATTGCTAGTTCACTTTTCACGAGGGAGCTAGAATTGGTTACTTTGAGATATGTTGAGGTGAATTATGCATGGGGACCATTACTTTGAATTATGGAATTTGAAAATTTGAAATTATTCTTGAATGCAAGTTTGTAACTATATATTGTAATCTTCTTTTTGATTAATGTTTAAATAGAAATTTTGAATGTCTGTGGGTAACATTTCTGGAAACCCTCACGAGACTATAACTCGTCCACTAGGGGGAACCTAGGGGTTCAAAGGCTTGTTGCATATGTTAAATGCAATCGTTTCTCCCACGAAAGAGGAGTTGGGTAGTTTAGTTTGTGTTTAGTTAGTTTCCTTTGTTTTAGTTTTATTTTATTCTATTGCTAAGGGACTAGCAATATGTGTGATCGGCTTTGAATGTTACGCATTCTAGCCTCTTAATTTGCATATTTTATTCTCTTAGTGATAGGTTATATGTGATTTTACTCTGTTTTTGTATTTTCTGTCTTTTTCAGGGCTTAATGATTATTTCAGATAAAACCATGATTTTGGGCTTTTAAGGATGATATTCAAGAAGATTATATGAAGCCTACATCTAATGGGTCCATTCAACTCCATATTTCAACTCAAATCAACCCAAAGAAGAGGTTCAAGAGAATTACAACTGCTTAAGAAGGTTACGGGCCTGAAGCCCAATTTTGCATTTAATCCAGTTTTAATCCCGTTTTGGAAAGTCAACCTAAAGTCTTATTTTCGAGCATTAATTCGACTTAATTCTCGCGGAAGTTGAACGAAATTCGATTCTGAACACTTTTGTATTTCACGTAAATTTCGTGAATCGGACTTCTACTGGGTCAAAACTTGGGCCGAATGTCAGCAGAAAAATATACTTATTTTGGGCTGCGGGAAAACCCTAATTGTCTCCTAATTGGATTAGGACTTTATCTCCTAATTGGATTAGGACTTTATGTATTCTCTTGAGGTATAAAGAGGTGAATTGGAGGCTGTTTTGAAGAGGAGAAAAAAAGTGGAGGCCAGGGCAGAGAAGACAGAGACAATCCGGGTTTTATTTATTCATTATGTCTTTTATTATTTTGTTTTCTTCTTCTTCTTCTACCATGTGTAACTAAACTCCTCAACTAGGGTTGAGGAGGAAACCTCCATTAATGAAGTGAAGTTCTTTTGTTCATTAATTGATTCTCATGTGTGTGATTTAATTGCTTATGATTTTCGTTTCTTGTGATTAATTATTTTATAATTCTTTCACCATCTATATCATGTATATGTGGTAGTTAGAAATTATTATAATTAATCTAAGCTTGAGTTTGTATTTCTTAAAAGTGATAATCTTTGATTTTATGTTTTTCATTAAATTGGAGAAACTACAGTGAACAACTCCACCTTCCTAACTATTCATATACACGTCCATACACCATTCCCGAACAACCAGAGGCAGAACATTACATGCTTTAAATGTTTTCAAATAAAAATTTAATTAAATAATAGATAATACCAAAGTATACCAACTATTGTGGGAAAGATAAAAAAGACTTACTAATGAAAGATGATTATTCTCCCCTTGATGTATCACGTTATTCTTTTCTTTCTTCCTCCTTTGCTCCTTCTTCTTCCGTAATCTGAGACTGTCAATGCATAAACCCTAATTACTCACTTATAATTTTTATATAATATTTCTCTCACACTGCTATTTGGTAACCCACATTAGAATAACTCATCCAGTCCTAGAATAAAAATATACTCTTAATTGAAAATCACTTAAATTTATTTTAAGAGGGGTTTTTACCATGCTACCCTTATGTGCTAATTTATTTTCTTAATTAAAAATTTGGGTCATTATAGTAAGTCTTCTTCTTTCAAAGCAAAAGTAGATGATTCAAGTCTTCTCAAGAGTATTGTGAGAGTTATTTCTAAGAAGAAAAAAAAAAGTGTTGATGCAGTCTATTTCTAATGTCTATTTGAATTGTAGTGGCCGCAACCACAACAAAACAACCCATATTATGGGGTCATGCTTTGTTCTTAGAGCATCTCCAAATTTTGGCTCTCAAAAATTACCGCGTGGACACTTTTCTAGAGCCACATCAACATTTCCTAGAATCATGTATGCGTACTGCGTTTTGGACTCTCTAAATTGACTACCAAAGGCACCACAATGGACTCTCTGAATTTTTGTAAGCAAAAAATAATAATATTTTAATAAACTTAAAAAAAAATTCTACCAGCTATATTGGCCGTGAATTAAAGTAAAAAAGAAAAAAATCAAAAAAATATGTTTTTGAAACTGTCAAGGGCAAACAAGCCCTTAAGGTCAGACACCAAAAATTTGACCATTGGTGCGTGCGGAAGCAAGAAAAAAAAAACCTTGTTTCATTGGAATAAAAAAAAAAGTGGGTCTGCAATCCCAATCCTGCTCACATAATTTCGCACCCATTCCACCAACCCACTATTGGCATTGCTAACTAAAATGGGCTTACGGAACCCATTCTGCAAACCCATTGGATATGCTCTCAACAATTAGTGATTATTAGGGGTAGCAAAATTCAACACGACCCGACAACAAGACTCGAAATTGACACGAAGTTAGCAGGTTTGAGTTTAGATTAAACGGGTTCGGGTCGTAAACGGGTCGACACGAAAAAAATGTGTCGGGCTCGAGTTCAACCCACATAACTTGTTTAATTTGACGGGTTGTGTTGGCCAGGTTAATGTGGGTTGAATCGACCTGTGTAACCTGTTTAGCGTTAATATTTATTAATTTATTTTAAAATGTAAAAAATATAAAGTTTAATATTGTAAATTTGTTTAAAATGTTAAAATATGTAAACATATATTTTCACACTATTTGTGCTGACGTATATACATATATATATATATATATATATATATATATCATTTTCTAATATGTTATATATCGTATAAATGTTCATTTATTTCATTCTTAAATCTATTAGTATTCATTGATTCATTTAGTAATAAAATAACTACTAACTTTTTTAATAAAGACATGGACATGGAATTTATAAATGAATAATTACTTATGCTAAATGGTCTCCAAAAAATCAATAAAATTCACTAAATTAATTAAAATTTCTAAAAAATCATTTCTATTAAATTCATATGATAATCAATTTTTTTATGTTACACCGATGTGTGCTTGATTGTGTCATACTTGACCATGAGAGTGATGATTATTGAAGAAAATAATATATTTTCTTTTCTTCCTTATTATTTAATTTTGAGAAGGAGATGTGGATATATATCAGATTATTAGGGTGCAAGTAATATATGGTGGAGATATAATGATATAATTATATAATTATATATAACTGATGACCATCATTGTTCTTTAGTATCCCGAGATATATAGTGTAAAATATAGCAGTTATAAGTAATATAAGTTAAACTATTTTCTTATATTTTCTCAAATTCTGATTAATTAGTTAAATGTCTAAAAAATCAATTAGAATAATTGATAAGTTTAAACCATTTAATATGAATATCTAGTTTTATGAAATTAAGTTTTATTTATTCTTCTGAAATATATAGTATAACATATAATAGTTAAAGTAATATGAGTTAGACCACTCCTTTATTTTTTGTCAATAATACTTCAACATTAATATATATTAAAAAAATATGTTAATTTAATGAGATATATACTTAATATTTGTTCTAAATACTCTATTATTTGAGTGGTATTTATTTGATTTCAAGATAGTAAAAATTGTATTTTTGATTTAATTACTTAGTTAATATAATTAATAACGTTTGTTTGTTATATTCAAAATGAGAAAAAATATTATAATTATTTAATTAATGTTTCAAACTTTCATTATTGTAGATTAAATATTATTGTTATCACATATATAAACAGAAGTTGTTAATAGATTAGTGACAAAAACATTTAAATATCTTAAAAGTTGTACAGGCTAAGATACATTATTATTAAATATTAAATAAAAGTTGTGTCGTATCACTCATTTAATAAGTGAGTCGGGTTGACCCTAATTATTGGCCATTGGATGTTCCACGAAGTTTCTTTGACAGTTGATTTGGATGGTTGACTCAGAAGCCATTCCACATTGGCTATTGACCTGACTTGACTTTTACTATGAATTGTAAGGCCCACTTTGACTATGTACTGTTTTCCCTCCATCCCACTTTAAACGTCATTAAAGCAGATTTCGCATTCCTCCCGGAAATGTAAAACCCTGTGAACACACTGTTGCTCTGCCGGGAAACCCAAAACCCACCTCTCCAAATGTCGAAATTATCCCCGACATCTCTCCAAATCCATCTCTACACCATACTCTCTCTCCTCATTTTCACCCTACCCTTCAATGGAAACTCACAAAGCACTGATTCAGAGCAAGCAATCCTACTGAAGCTGAAACAACACTGGTCCAATCCACCCTCCATCAAACACTGGACCTCATCATCAACAAATTCAAACTCAACCCACTGTACATGGCCGGAGATCACCTGCACCGGTGGCTCCGTGACCGAACTCTCACTCGGTGACAAAAACATCACCGGAACAATCCCACCATTCATTTGCGACCTCCAAAACTTGACCCTTCTCGATCTCAACAATAATAACATCCCCGGACCTTTTCCTACTGTACTCTACAACTGTTCCAAGCTTCAATACCTCGACCTTTCTTCTAACTACTTCGTAGCCCCAATTCCCGGTGACGTCCACCGGTTGTCCTCTCGGCTCCGGGACCTCAACCTCGCCTATAACAACTTCTCCGGTGACATTCCCGCCTCAATTGGGCGGTTGTCGGAGCTCAGGACTCTTCACATTGAGCAAAACGAGTTTAACGGCACTTTCCCGCAAGAAATTGGCAACTTGTCAAATCTTGAATTACTATGGATGGCATACAATGAGTTTGCGCCACCGAAGATACCTTCGAGTTTTACGCAGTTGAAGAAACTCGAAAGTTTGTCCTTGTCGACAGCAAATTTGATCGGAGAAATCCCGGAAACCATCGGGAATATGACGGCCTTGAAGGTGTTAGACTTATCGACAAACCAATTGACAGGTAACATTCCTAGTGGCGTGTTTTTGCTGAAGAATTTGACTCTTCTGTTTCTTCACAAAAACCAATTGTCCGGGGTAATTCCCAGATCAGTTGAAGCTTTGAACTTGGATGTGATCGATTTCTCGGAAAATAACTTGACCGGCACAATACCGGAGGAGTTTGGAAAACTGACAAAACTGACTGGTTTGGCTCTGTTTTTCAATCAACTTTCTGGCGAAATCCCACTAAGTATTGGCGGCCTTCCGGCGCTGCAAGTTATTCGGTGCTTCAGTAACAATCTATCAGGAGAATTGCCACCGGACTTCGGACGATACTCAATGCTCAGAGAATTTCAAGTTGCAGACAATCCGTTTAGAGGCCGATTGCCGGAGTATTTATGCGATAACGGAGTGTTGGTAGCTGTCATAGCATTCAACAACAATCTGACCGGTGAACTACCAAGCTCACTTGAGAATTGTAGGAGTTTGAAATACGTTCAGGTTTATGGCAATCGACTTTCTGGCAACATTCCGGCTGGTTTATGGACATCATTCAATTTGACATGGTTGATGATAAGCGACAATCTATTTACCGGTCATCTTGCTGATAAATTGGCGAGAAACTTATCCCGACTTGAGCTTAGTAACAACCAGTTTTTGGGTAAAATTCCAGCTGGGATTTCATCATTGAGGAATTTAACGGTGTTCAAAGCAAGCAACAATCTCTTTACTGGCACAATTCCACAAGAGTTAACAGCTCTTCCACACTTGACAACTCTTTTACTTGATAGGAATAGGCTTTCCGGCCATTTTCCTTCAGAAATAGTCTCATGGAATTCACTAAATACTTTAAACCTCAGTGGAAACAGACTCTCTGGGGAAATTCCAGCCGAGATTGGTTCTTTGCCAGTCCTTACTGAATTGGACTTGTCGGAAAACGAATTCTCGGGTCAAATTCCACCTCAAATTGGCGGTTTAAGGGCTAATTTCCTCAACCTTTCTTCTAATGGTCTCACCGGGAGAATTCCAGTTCAATTTGAAAATGCAGTTTTCGATCGCAGTTTTCTAAACAATCCTGGTCTTTGTGCAAGTAAACCATTACTGGGGCTTGAAGTTTGCTCTTCAGGAGCCAGAAAATCTAGCAGAATGTCGTCCCAGCTTTTTGCTATGTTGATAAGTATAGCATCAGTTCTGTTCGTCTTAGCTATTATATTCACGTTCTTCATGATCAAAGTTCATCCAAAGAGAGAGCTTGGATTGGATTCGATGTGGAAACTCACTCCATTTCAGAAGTTGAACTTCACAGAGACGAGCATTTTGTCGAGCTTGACTGAAAATTGCATGATAGGAAGTGGGGTGTCAGGGAAAGTGTATCGCGTTGCTGTAAACCGCTCAGACGAATTTGTGGCTGTTAAGAGGATTTGGAACAACCGAAAGTTGGACCAAAGACTCGAGAAGCAATTCCTTGCAGAAGTTGATATACTAGGCTCAATTCGCCACTCTAACATAGTGAAATTGTTGTGTTGTATGTCAAATGAGACCTCGAAACTTCTTGTTTACGAGTATTTGGAAAATGGTAGCTTGGATCAATGGCTCCATAGAAGAAAGAGGCAACCAAGTGTACCGGGTTCAGTCCATCATGTAGTCCTGGACTGGCCTAAGAGGTTCCAGATTGCAGTTGGAGCAGCCCTGGGTCTATGCTACATGCACCATGACTGTACACCTTCTATTGTTCATCGTGACGTGAAATCAAGCAATATCTTGTTGGGTCCCGAATTCAAGGCGAAAATAGCAGATTTTGGCTTAGCCAAGATGTTGATCAAGCATGGAGAGCCTAACACAATGTCAGATGTGGCTGGCTCATTTGGGTACATTGCTCCGGGTAAGAGATATATATATATATATATATATGGTACATAATTTTTCCTAGCTTTTTGTTAGCAATATGCATATGACCAAAAGATTCTCTCTGTCTAACAATGAATTTCAGAGTATGCTGTGACAACAAGAGTGAACGAGAAGATCGATGTGTATAGCTTTGGGGTAGTCCTTCTGGAACTGGCAACTGGAAGGAAAGCGAATGATGGAAATGAAAATATGGGGCTAGCAGAATGGGCGTGGCATCAATTGGAAGAAGGCAACTCCATAGAAGATGCATTGGATGAGGAGGTCAAGGAAGCTTGTTACTTGGAGGAGATGAGTGGTGTGTTCAAGCTTGGCATCAATTGTACTTACACACTGCCTTCCAGCAGGCCCACCATGAAGGAGGTTGTGCAAATACTGTTACGCTGCAGCCGGTCACTGGCATTTCGAGAGAACAATGGTGGAAGCGAGTACAATGCCACTCCCCTGCTCAAGAATTCTAAGCGCGAGAGGATGTTAGAAATTGACAACGATGGTTTGGCATCAAATGTTTGATGATGTTGGGTAATATCTTAAAAGCAGTAGAAGAAAAAACTTCAATACAATGGTGATATCATGTCACTATTATGATATTTTATATCCTATTCTAATTATATCTCTTGTTACGACAAGAATCCTCTCTATTACATTCTCTTTTCTACTGTGTGATATTCGATTAAATAGTTCAGAACCATCAATATCAGGTGAACTTATGTTAAACAAAATTGCTTTGTTTTGTAAAAATTAAAACAAATGTTTATCGGCTGATGTTTAGTATTATGAACCATCAAATCAAGCATCATCACAAAGGAAAAAATAATAATTGATCAAATGGTTCATAATACTCCACGTCAGCCGATAAACATTTGTTTTAATTTTTACAAAACAAAACAACATTGTTTAATACAATGTCAGCCGATACGAGTTAACATCACAAAATAGAAAAGAGAAAATGTAATAAAGAGAATCCTTGTCCTAACAAGTGATATAGTTAGAATATGACAGAATATCATAATTATTTTTTTCCTCTCTCTCTTATGGTAGATAAGTCACGCACGTGTTCATTTGTCCCGTTAAGGAGTTTGAACCCTCAAGTATTTGATACAGAATAAAGAAGAACATCCATTTCTCCCACTCGTCCCTTAAACTTGCATTTGAAATATATCACTTCAACTTCATTCTCTATCTTTTGATTGACAAGTTGTGATGCACAAGTCAAGCAGAGGAGGGAAAGTAGGTTCTCTGCGTTGATGCCTATTATGATTGATGCCCATGGTTCTATGATTGCCTTTACTTGTGTGATATAGGCCCTGTTTGACAGAGCTTTTGCTTCAGCTTTTACGCAAAAGAAAAAGAGAAGCAGAAGCTAAATTAGGAAGCTGGTACCCCCCATCTTCCTTTAAACGCTCTTTTTGGACTGCGAAGCTCTTCCGTCGTACCAAGCCAAACACTCTCCAAAACGGCTTTTGAGCTTAAAAAGCCGAAAGCCGCTTTTCAAAAGTCAATACAAACAGAGCCATACATGTGTTTATGCACTTCTGATCTGCATAATGTGAAATTGTTCCACCTTTTCACCATCTCATTACCTTTCTTTCTAGCAAGTTTCCTCCGATTAAGTCTTACTCTTCAATTTAAAGATGAGTTTTAAGTCCCATTTTTGAAACATTTATCACTTTAAGTTTAAAACTCTCAATCTTTCATTTATACCATTCTTAAATTAGAACTAAATTATTGATATTATAATTTTTGTCTGATATTTGATATATTTTTTACATAATTGTTTAACCATTTAAACATGTTTAGTATTAGCAATTGATTTTTTTTTTTTAAATTAACTTTAATAATTAGTATAGTTTCTAAAAATATAAGAAAATAGTTCGAATGTTTTTCAAATAAAAAATATACTAATATTTTCGAGAATAAATTAGTTTTGTATGAAAATTTTAAAATTGACTTTTTTTTTGAGTTGATAAGTCCCACTTATCTCCTTGGAGAATCAAACCCGGAATTATCCATTTGGAAGGATAAGAGATATCACTTGGATTAAACTATTAGGGTCTGTTTGGATGGCCTGTTTTGATATTGTTTTAGTGTTATATTATCAAATTTTGGGTTTAAAACACGTTAGGTAGGTGTGAATTGATTTGCAAAAGTTAAAAACTGTTATGTATTTTGGCCCAATTCTCGTATCACCAGAAAGATGATATTGTTATGTTTTTGGCCCAAACCAATATCAGATCACTGTAGCGGAAAAAACATGATTTCACTTAAATCACATAACCATAACACATATAAAAACTAGTTTGAAAACACTTGGTTCATTTTCACCTGATATTTTCTCTCTCCTCTTTAGTGTTATTCTCTGGCGATTCGAAGGCAACTCTAGTTCGGAAGGCCCTAATATGTTCCTCTTCGAGTTCGAAGGCCTACTAATCTGTTTCATCTTCGAAGCCCTAATCTGTTCTTCTATTTTCGAGTTTGAAGCCCTAACCTGAAAATTTGGAGCAAGAATGACTGTAATTTGGATCAAGCCCTAAATGTTTGAAGATCAAATCATGCATATTGAAAGATAAGATGAACAAGCAAAGCATAAGGGTCAGGTATTTAAATCTAAGATGTGATTTCTAAATGTTTGAAGTAATGGCAGAACTGTAGTGGGTCCATTAGTCACATATACAGGATCATTACGAAGTGTTCCTCAACTGAATGGTTTTATTTTCTCTTGTAGTCGCTCCATTTTCTTGGTAACTCCATTCTAAAGGATGGATTTTATGTCTTAAATATGAGGAACATAAAAGGAATGAATTTGTAATTTCGTATGGATGAAAATTTATTCCAACAACCCTCAATTCAAGCATTAGATTGATCATTTCTTCGCGTACCACATCTGAGTCTTCATTTGTCATTACAAGTTCTTTCATTTGTAATTTGCTATTGATGGCTTTATCAAATAATGAGAATTCTGGTTTTAATGTTTGGTTTATTAACATTGATCATTAAATAGGATGATTATTTTTCTTCCACCAAATATTCTTGTTCTAATGTGTGAAATATATCATAACTATTTTGTCATTTTAGCCTCGAAAATACATTTACTAGGAACACACCTTTCTTTTTGCCAGGTATATGAGTCATGTGTTGGCAATTTCCTATAATGTGTCAAAGTGTCTCGAGTCATTTGAGTACAACGTTAAAGACAAGGTAGACACAGATTTGCAAAGAACACAGTGACAGATCCACATTCTCAATCACATATCTAGAGATTCCTTTGTTTTAATTATACAAGACTCTGAATAATTCTTAAATAAAACTTAATTATCCTTAATGAACCTGACTTAGTATCAAATTTCACTCTTGACAGATCCCCTTATCCCATTTTCTCATCCACACTAATTGTTATTTCCATCATTTGTTTATTACTTTACTTTTCTTTTCAGTTGTGAAATTCCGAATTAGTTCCTCGATAATTTGCAAATATGAGGAACTTATAGTTGCATGGACCTCAGAATTAGAAGTAAGCTTATCTACGTATATGAAACTTCAGGTGACAGGTTCCTTAAATTGTTAAATAAAATTTAGTTTTGTGTCATGACAGTTTCGTTGTAAAGGGACCATTGGTATATTCTCTCATTTTTTAGATTGATTACATGTTAATTATATGACGAGGATGGTGAAGTGACTGCCAGTAGCTCATATGGCTATGAAGTGCCACGACAGTGAGCTCGATTATTGAAAAAAATAAAAGGAAAAAAATGAATTTTAACACTGTTTTTGTACCAAAAAGAGGTGTCGGGCAAGCATCTCATGTTTCATGTCTTTGCTGATATGTTGTGCACACTTGTAGAGCTATTTAATTCCTTACTTGATGCAAACCTTTAAGTGTGTAGTTGTATGCAAACTTTAATTAATTCATTTTATCTAAGTTATGTTCTTGTACCTGTGGTGCCAATGGCTACTTTTGTTTGTTAAATGTTCAGGAATTGTAGTTCCATGTTGTTAATTGATACAAGACCTCTAGTTGTTATGCTGTCATATTATGCTACAGCTTATATTAGTATGCTGCATTGCATGAAATTTTTCTTTTTTTCTTCTCTCTCCTTATATTAATGATTGATCACCTGGAGCCCATTGTTGACTTAAGCTTGGTGTCAAACAGCCTTCACAAGATCTTATAAAGCTACGTTGTCCGCACATATAAAGAAAGCATTTCATTGTTGCTGCTCATAATTTCAAAATATGCCAAGTTGAAGTGGCAACATATGTGAAGTGGAGCTATGAAGTGAAGATTGTACTTGCTTGAGAGACTCTTATTGTATTGCCTTGTCTCATTCAATATTTGTAGTCCAAGTAATATAGGGATAACAGGGGGAGTATATTGAGAGTTTGGTGAGAGATAGCTCAAAAATTCTTCATTCTAATTTGGTAAATTCTTGCCATTTGGAGCAAATTGTAATATATATATATATATGTGTGTAACATTGTTTGGAAGTTTGTGTTGTTGGAATGTTGTTTGAAATATATATTTAGAATTGTACAGGGTTGCTTTATGGAAATAACAGAATTGCATGCAATCAAATATGTTAGATTTTAAACAAGACTTTGCCATTTTTTTTAAAAAAATAATATATATATATATATAACAAGATTTAGCCAATTTTTTTAAAAAATCATAACAATGCACTGTCAATTTTTTATAATAATATTAACAAAGACTTGCCAAAAAAAAAAATTGACAACAGTTGAAACTACCAAACATGTTTTTAGTGTTTTGGTTTTGAATTTCGCATAACGCATTGACGTTACCAAACATGTTATGCATTTTTTGTTTTTGTAAATCATGAAACACAACAATATTACCGAACGCGTTGTCAATTAATATTTAAAACACTAATATAACAAATCACATGTTATGCTATTTGCTAAAACAAAAACTGTTAGGTTGGCTCAAATTCTTATTGTGATTAGATTTCTATTATAGAGTTGTATCTTATTAGGTAATTTCTTAGTAGGCAAGTCTTGGTCTCAAGGAAGGAAAGTACTTGTTAAGCAAGTCTTGGGCTCTAAGGATTGTAATCCTAGTCCACCAAGGAAATGAGTTTTGGGCTCTATAAATAGTTACCTATATTATAGGTTGAGATAAGTGAGAAGAAAATAGACAATACTCTCATTTTAATTGAGAGGTTACTCTCATTGTTTTGAAGAGCAACTCTTGCGTAGAGGTAATACTCTCATTGTTATTGAGAGGACACTTAGAGAGAGAATTCTTGTTTAGAATTTGTGATTTCCTTTTGAGTGAGATTAGGTGTACAAGGGTTAATGGTTGAGAGTACTCTTATTACAATCTTTCTACTTGTACTGTTACAATCTATATAGTAAAATCAGGCTCTCTGTGGACATAAGCTTGTTTTGCCGAACCACGTATAATTCTTGGTGTATTCTTACAAATTTCTTCGTACTTGTTTACTTATCATCACATCGTCGTGATTGGGGGCTTATTTCTCAACAAAAACCAATATCAAAACACCTACTAAACAAGCCCTTAGTAGTTATAATGAACTTTAAACTTTCAATAAATTGAAAATATATATAATTACAAATTATAAAGTGTAAAATTTGAAATTTGAGAAAAAGTATGACTTATAAGTAATTTTTTCTCACTTCTTTTTTTGTTTTTTTAAAAAAAGAAAAACAGATGACATTAAAACAATGTTCAAACTCTCGCATTTAAAAAATTATTAATAGTTGAAAAAGCTCGAGCTACAAAATTAGATGCAGGCTTGTTTCTTGCACACTCGGTTTTTCTTTTTTTGGCTTTTTTCCCCTCTAAGCAAGTCATCATCATCAACATCCTTGCTTTTATCCCCTACAAACGGGTCGGCCAAGTGAATTCCCTTTCTCCACGATTTTCTATCATAGGACATATCTTCTATAGAATTTAATTTTTTGAAATCATTTCTTATCACTTCATTCCATGTTAGTTTTAGTTGACCTATTTGTCACTTGTCTTCTGGGCAAATTAATTTTCATCTTCTCTTCTCACGAGTGCATCTATAAGTCGGCATTGAATATGTCCATATTACCTAAGTCTATTCTCTTATTTTCTCCCTAACAGACGTTGAGCCTAGGCTGCCTAGCCTCTCCTTGTTACTCCTACTCCTACCATCCATCTTAAGCAAATACCTTAAAACACCCACTTTGTCCTTGTCTTTATAGAGACTTGAATCTTCAAACTCCACTTTTGGTAGTATTATTCTCGTGCTTACTGGCATGAATTTCTTAATCATCACCCAACGCATAGCAGCTTGAATTTTCCGGCTCATTGCCCCAATTGGGAAACAAACGAGCAGGTACTCCTTTTTTAAAGAAAATCCGCAACCACTTGACACTTTGGCCATCAATTAAGAAGCATGCCGTCTCAAGCACCTATGACTGCCTCTCACATCCCATTTCATGTACTAAAGCATCCACAGTTCTTCACCAACAATCTCAGGGCTTTTGTGTCCGTAATGGCCAAGGCCAAACTTACCACTACAAATCCAGATCAAACCTGCAGATATGCCTTCATCTAGCTGTAAAAGCACAAGCATATGTTCCTTTCTCCAACATCTGTTTGATGTGGACAATGATTGGGCATGCACACAAGCACACACGTGTGTGTGTGAGAGAGAGAGAGAGAGATAGAGCCCAACATGCGTGCACACGAATGAAGAAGGTTCTTACCAGAGTGCTTTAGTTTTTCTTAGATGAATATAACAACATCCTAGGAAATATTCTCTCCCAAATAAATGTTTAACTTGTGAACAACTCACGAGCCAAAGTAGCTACTACCCAAAGAACAGCCTATATCCCCGATTTTATTCTCTATTATATGAGAAAATGAACGCACTCTAATAACTACACACTTTTTGAGAAGTAGAAGTTTGTATGCAGTCCCAAGCATCCTAGTTGCACATTTAATCTATCGCTTGGTTACATGCTGTCAGTATTATAAATTAAGGATTTGCTAGCATGATATCTTGAACTAGGCTGTGAGAATAGCTCAGAATGATGCAAAGGAAGTGCAAGGACAAGGGGGGAATGAGAATATTCAAACCTAAAAACTTCCAGCATCTTCAATCAGAAAACCCAGCCTGACCATATTCAAGACTCTTCAACCTCAAGGTACTGGGAGTGTGAAGCTGCTAAGAGGGCAGCTCCGATGCCTGAGCCGTCATTGGAATGCTCAATAGCAATGGTATCAGAAACCTCCCCCAGCAACTCCTTAAGAGTGCTCTCCATACACTTGCTGAATTTGGTATAATGCTCAAACAGCCCACCATCCAATGCTATCACTGACCTCTGCTTCTCGCCCTCCTTCACTGTGTCTCTTCCTAATTTCTTGAGAATGCCTAGAATCCCAGCAGAAGAAAGGCGGGCTCCTCGAGTGGCAACAATGCCACAGAGCTGAACAATTACTTTTCTTGTTTTCAGGGAAGTATTAGATATCTGACACAAATAAAAATGAAGAGACATGAGAAAACCCTAAAATTCACCTCCCCTAGGATAGCAAAATTCACATCAAACTGCATTAGCTTTAATTTCTCCAATAGAAATATGCCAACTCATAAAAAAAAATCCAAAAAATTAGGGTTTTCTAAGATATCCCTTAGCTTGCTCCCAGTATATTCAGAGTATTTTACCTCTAAGATATCCCTTAGCTTGCTCCCAACCACTCTGAGATCAGAAGAAGTGTCGTGATGCATTGCAGACATGTCAGGAGTCCTGCACATGTTGCAATAATAAGTATCTTGCAAGTTCTAATGCTTCATTAGATCAATGCATATGATATTTAAAGCACATAACATTTTAGCCAAACATATTTAAACAATAAGGATGCTAAAAATTTACATGGTTCATAGATAAATATCAAATAATCATGCATTCAAAGAATACACACACACAGAGAAACAGCGTCACCTAAGTAGCGTGACACAATGTTAGTGAATGGTCATAAGTTTTGTTTAGCATAACTAATGACACCATGTTTGGTTCGTCAGATATCATTTAGCACTATTATCTGAGTTTTGCCAATTAGCTGTAGAGACCACTAATGGAATGAACAATAGAACCAGATGTAGTTATGGATCATATGCTACCCGCATGGGTTATTATGGAGGGATTGGAGGGGGAGGAGGATTCTACAAGGTGGGTTGAATCAAAGGAGGAAATTTTTTAGCTGAGATTATAGGATGCTTGGGGAAGGAGATCGTTGTGGGTCCCCTTGGAAGGCTATTTGGTGCACTAAAGCTCCTATTGAAGTGGTCTTTTCTGGCTAGATTGCAGTTCTTGGAAACTAATAATTGACAACCTGCTAACAAAAAATGTTTATGGTTGATTGGGTGCCGTATGTGCAGAAGAGATAAAGAAACTGTAAGCCATTTATTGTTGCACCTGGACTAGGGATTTGTGACCATGTTCTTTGCTGGTTGGAGTTCCATCACACAATTTGATAGAAGATGTGCTTGCTGATTCAAAAGGTAGTAGAGTGAACTGAAGAGCTAGATTAGAGTGGTAGGCAGTCCAGATGTGGTTCAAAGGGTTAAATCACCTAATTTAATGCGAAGCATAGTATGTAACTATGTTGAGTTCTCACTCCTTTTTTATCCTCCTGGATTACTATGAAATCTTCAGGTTTACTCGATCCTGTTGTAGAGTTTTTGGGTGAGACGAGAAAGTAGCATGGTTTAGATACCTTGTGTACATGTGTAACATAGGTGCAACCCTTTTGATGCTTTCTAGTGATATAATACACACACACACATACATACATTTATATGAATAAAAGTAATCAGAGAAAATACCCCCAAGTATTAAACATGTTGAAAAGAACTGAATCCTACATCCCTAGAGGGTTCATCCTACAAGTGCGACTTATGCAGCCAAAACCATGAAATTTTGTTTGAAATTATGATTTTGCATCAAAGGAAGTGGACAGAGAGAGATATGATCCATAATCCATAATATGATGTCGAATATGAACCCATCAAGACACTCCTAGAAACTCCTCTAGTTGCCTTTTTTTCCACATAAATTCCTACATAGATACATTCAAAAATCAAATCTGTGGTTCAGTTAATGAACCCATTATCACATCCAGCTTGCTTGATTTGCTCCTCATGAATTGAAAAGAACTTCATGCACACTTAATTTGATTCAAAGTCGCAAGGTATTTTGCAGCATATCAGCATGATCTGCCTGACACTAACCACAAAGAAAAACCCAAGATATTATCCAACTACTATCTTGCCAATACTATATTCACTCTCGTCATTCAACAGGTTTATATGATCAGCACTCAGCAGATCACTGCTCATACAGAGCATGGAATGGTGACCGAAGCTTTCAAAGTGGAGCAGAATACGAAGTCAGAAATGCAAGCTATATAAAAGAGAAGGATAAAACAGGATGGCATACCTTAATATGAATGGAATTTTCAGTCTCGGTGGCACTGTATCACCAAAAAAGGCAGCTTCTTCAGCCATCCTACACAAGACTCTACGTACGATTTCTCCCAAGTACATACCAGAAATAATCTTCTCAAAAATCTGTGCAAGTTAGCTAAAAAGGTGGAATCAGATGTACATTGTTTCATCCATCTAAGAAAGCTAGGTGAAAATTAAAATACTAAATAACTACAAGAGCAACAGAGCAACCTGTTCGCCAGGATTCAAACTCTCATCATCCAGTGCTTGATCATATTCTGTTAGTGGAAGATGCGAGGACCGGAAGTTACCCCACTCCATGTTAATGACCTTAACATATACATACAATAAAAATAAAAAAATCAATATCAGGTTACAGCAACATCTGATTTAATTCCCTCCCCCCCCCCCCCCCCCCCCCCCAACACTTCAATGGCTCTACACCAAAAAAAGAGATTCAAGAAAATTAAAGAAAAGATTTGGATGTAAGTTTAGATCAGGATAGAATAATATTAGATAACAAAAGTTGGAAGCTGCTAACCATCTCTCCTGATTTAGACAGTAAACCGTGCCACTTGGGAATTGCATGTGCCCGCTCCACATATGCTGCATTAGTTCCAGTACCCAAAATAACAGCAGCGACGACATCCTGGTTGTAGTATTTTCCTCCTGCTAATGTTCCAATTGTATCATTGACCTGCATCAATTCAACAAGTTGAGGAGTTATAATCCACAAAGTAGTCCACCAAGTAAAATACTGAGGAAGCCTACCAGATTGACATTTGAAATAAGCAAATATCTATTATCAGAACCAAACTGTAGATTGTCACCCTTAGGAAAGTCGTAACAGAGTTCTCATAACAGGAAACTGATACTTACCAAAGCAGTAACACGCATATCAAGACCAATTCTTTCCATAGCTTTTGTCAACTCTCCAACAACATCTTGTCCAACCTATGACAAAGCCAGTCCAAAATGAAACCACAAGAGACCATTAAAGACCGAGAAACATATATAACTAGGAAGTAGAGTTGTTGAACCCATTTGTCACCACAATGTGCTCTCCTATGCTGAGTTGTATTGTCTAAAACAAATTTGTAATCATGCTTTCTAGAGCCAACTAAACCACAAAATTTCCCTTGCACTGCTTGTCAATGAGGACATAGCTTATTTAAAGAAATCAATCCTTTGAAATACATTTTTCTAGCTATGTGATTTTCTTAATGTTAAAGATAGAGAGACTGGAGAGTATACTTCAAAAGTTGATAGGTGTGCATGCAAAACCGCAAAGAAAGTGGAGGAAAAAGTAACATTGCGTAAAGTACAAGATCCTCCTGATAGTATACTTTAGCGCCAAAAAACAATTGATAAATAAAAGGAGACCAATTTTCAAGAATGTGCAAGGAGATGAAACCCTACAACATGGTGAGTAATGAATAGATACACATTGCATTCTACTTCCAAATACATTACTCCCAATCTGAGGATGCAGAGATCAAGAGTGCTTCTCCTTCTGAAATTTAGTGAGAATTCAAAAGGATCGTTCTATAGTATTATGAATTGACGAATATCAATTAGACAAAAGCATCTAATGACAGGACAAGTCATAAGCCAGCCCATCCATTAAGAAGCTTAAAGGAGAGATGCTACAAGAATGCAGTCTTATAAGAAATAGATACAGAATAGTTCTCTCAATGTTTTACCTAAGAAAAGCAAAAGGAAGTTCTTAAATTTTTGTCAAAAAATTGTAATAGTAGTATATAGAGACTGGCCAGTAGTTTTCCCTAATAGAATGCTAAATTTAACTGATTAAGGAGACCTCTAAACAAAAATAAAATATAAAATGGAACTCTTTAGAGGGAAACAAAAAAAAAAAAAAAAAAAAAGCCTTTTCCTTTAAAATTGTAAAATCATGACAAAAAAATTATTTCCATGTCAACATGTATCCTGTTTGCCACGTTTGCAGAGAAGATCCTCGAGATAAATACATATGTTACATGCACGTATCTGATTTAGTTACAGTGGTCAATGATACGCATGATATCTCATTTAGTTACAGTGGTAAATTTCTTCAGATTGTAAATATCAACTTAGTTTAGATCCAGAATTACTATTTGATACTGCAAATAAGGATGCCAAAATCAGTATTAAAGATTACACGTAGAGGAGTAAAGGTAATTGAAATTTACTGCATCTTCTATAGAGAAGCCCTTTGTCCATTTAATAAGACTTCCTGATGCAATTGATGATTGCCTAACTGGGAATGAAAATGTGAAACCCAGCTCCCTTTGTCTGCCAGGCAAAACATGAGAATCTTCACCTTCTGTAGCAACAAATTTTGTGAGGGCCTCAGCAATAAATTCAAATAATGCCTGAAATCACCACAGTTTAAACCTTCAGAGCATGGAAGCAATCCAAAGAAGGTCAAATATTGTGCTGATAACTGGATAGATACTCACACTTGAATTTCCAACCATCAAATGTGGGGGAATTGAAACTTCCTCAAATTCTTGTTTAACGACACGTTTATCTTTCCCACCCAACTGTACACGCAGGACGCGAAAGTTTGTGCCACCGAGATCCAGTGCATAAAACAATCCTTTCTCATCCCTACAAGTAAAAAGGAAAAATTCACATGCATGTTTATCTGAACCTTCTTTTCGCAGAACTAGAGATCTAGAAAATCAAAATTCTTCCTCCCAACAAAAGTGCCATATGGCTGAAGAAGTATTAATTATTATATTTTTCCATTGTAGGTAAATCGACGTCAAAAAAGACAATTATATTTTTATTGAGAAGCCTCACAGATCACATCAATATGAGCGGTCACCTTGACTTCCTTGGCAAACAGAAGCTCATTACCCAATTGGTTAAAGCAGGATTTCTTATAATATTGTAAATTGGTGTTAAGGAGGGCAAACTTTAATCTTTTACGGGCTAACACGCATCCTGTTAAGAGTGCCACGTGAAACTGAGAGTGGTATCCAACAACACTCCCCCATCGCACGATGGCACTCCCGCAAAGTGGAACCCGTGACCTCTAGCTTTGATACCACTTGGCGGATTTGGTTTTAGGTGAGATGGCGGCTTGAGATCCGACAAGTCTTACTATGTCCCAAATCCCAATGAAAAGAAGAACAACAATCACTGATTGACCATCTAACTAATTCAGCTGTTGACAAAAAATTATCATTACATGACATTTTCCCCAAACATTATTTGATCACCTTGGTCTTTACTAATTGCCTTTTTAACTGCCATCAATGAACATACATATTATTGCCATATGGCCCATATCCAGATCTGTCAGGGAGGGAAGAACATAAAGGCAATTGCATATATAGCCACTGATATTCCTGTCACAATCATGTCAAGCATAACCAACCACTAATTAAAAAATAGATGAGTCCAGGAAGAATACATATTCAGACACGGAAACTAAAAGGAAACTTTATGAACTATGGAATTCATATATGTGACAAAATTAATTTGCTTATCTGTCAAAGTTTGAAGTGATGTTCCACTTCATCATTCTCTCAAAACCCAAAACTTTCTTAAATAAAATCATTCAACTAGATAGACAACAAAAAATAAAATAAAAGAATAATTACAGCAAAGAGATTTTTCTTGTGTGAGCTGTGCAGAAATCCCAAAAAGACAGTAACCAAGAATCAAGGACCATACATGAGCTATAAAGGTGAAAAGCAATTAGCTTTAGATGGTAAGCTATATTCAAACAGATAAGGGAATAAAGATCAATAAAGAAATAAAAAAGAAAGAATAAGCAACACACACTACATTTTTATCTCCACGGAAGAACCAAAAGCATAAAGTTTGAAGGAAAAAGTGCAATAAACAAGCGACGGAGTTGGCTTTTCTCAGCATAAGATTCCTACATTTTTATATCAAACTGAAACTCACCAACTCAATCAATCAAAGTTAAAATTCTGATTCAATTCAGAAATGTGCTTTAAAGTCATCAAGAGAACATAAAATTATGCTTGTTTTATTTACATTAAAGTGTGAAACAAATCTCAAAACAATCATTTATGCAGTTCAAGTCTCACCTTCTCAAATCAGGAATCAAAACATAGAGTGAAAATTAATAAAATTAGAAGAAAGAAAAAAAAAATTATAGTATAATTCAACCTGACATTCATTAATAGTTAATTACATACTAAAAATAAAATGCTACAATATAGATAAACAGAGATCATTAACCACTCCCCACCCACAACAACAACAAAAAATAGATAAAATCACTGATTCTTCAAAGCATATGTTCCAAGATTTCACAAGTTTGGATATTTGACTAATAATCCAAAAAAAGAACATTTTAAATTTCAGTGTTAGCAAATCATTGTTTATTGAGAAAATATCAACAAATCAAGCATCAAAATACAATATCAGAATATCCACGCAATGTCAAAACATAGATGCAAAGTTAATACTCAGTATATTTCAAGTCAAAATACACAACTTCTTATCAAAATTGTACTAACCATTAAATCACTATACAGTATATACAAATACACAGAATATATATATATATATATATACCCGGTGGGGAGGTTGTCGACGTAGCTAATGATCATCTTGAGTTTGCTACCACCTTCGGAGGCGAGCCCGGCGTGCATCTCGACGGTCATGGCGTCGGCCACCTGTCTCAGCTTCCCGATAGGGGTCCCACACTTTTCCTCGAATTCATTCAGTATGTCCATCGCCTTTGCCCACCGCCCGGAGCTCCGCATGCGGTGCCGCACCAGCAGCGCCGCCGCGGCGCAAGCAGCAGCTGCACACACCACCGCCGCCCCTACCGCCGCTTTCCTCATCAGGAAAATAAGCACTCCTCTCTCTCTCTCTCTCTAAGATGGTATTCGATTTAGTTTTGAGCTGAAAATTACTACTACTCCATAGTTGATGGATGGAAGATATCTGGCAAGTGAGACAGAAATTACCTTAACCAAAAAAGAGAGAGAAACTAATGTAAAACGAACAAAAAATGAGCCATTTCTCGGAGAATTAAAGGAAACAAAGACGATAGAAAGGACAGAGTTAAAAGGGGAACGAATATTCACACTACGGGAGTGGGACCTACCACTGGGCTCCACAACTTGTGGGACCGGTAGTACCACTTAAATGTTTCATTTTCCTTTTTTTTTGCTCTATAATATATTAGTGATTTGTTAATCCCAAATAGAAAGTGATTCATTTTAGGAACATACAAAATGTTAATATATATGAAATAAGAGGATAATAAAGGATTACATACCCACTAGTTTGGAATTGCAACATTAACCAATCAGTGTCACGTGGCGCTCTTTTTCATTTTTAACTTTGCCAAGTGAGAAAGTGCATGAGTAGATCTATTTTTTGGTTTTTGTAATTATTGTTTTTATTATTATTATTATTAGTCGTGTTCTATCCCATCTAAGGCATAAAATGAATAGACAAATTAAAAGTGTAAATCTTTATTTAAAAGTTAAAACAACAAAATTTATGAATTTATATTTGTGAACCAATATATTCTCAAAAGTGTCAGTACACATTACATGTTATGTTTTTTAATCTCGTAATTTTCACCCGTTTTTTTTATCGCATTACATCTGACTAAAAAGTAAATATAAATATATTAAAAATAGATATAATGATGCTGAAAATCACTACATCACCACTACAGCACCAAACTTTACAACAGAAGATTTCGATTCCTATATTTGTTTTATTTATATATCAAGCTCAACTAAGAATTGTGCTAATTGCCAAAAAAAACTTCTTTGTAAGTATGGAACAGTCCTATTTATCATATATTATAGATTAAATACTTAAATGAGATGTATTGTTGGAAAAGGGCTATCCACTATCCAGGGGCAATAATATGGATCTTTATCCAGAACCCAAAAGCATAAACTCCTCACCACCACTTACCAGACACCAATCTTCAACTATTCATCATTTTTTTTTTTTGCCTTATCTTTTTCACGAGGCACAACATTTGTAAGGCCGTAAATTTTCACTAGATTCCGACAGTTTCGGTTCATTTATCTCCAATTGAAAGCATAAAGAAAAACGATGGGAGGAAGAATGAAAGAAAATAATTCAGGGTAAAAAAAAAAAGAGAGAATATGTAACAAAATAATACAAATAAATCAATATATGAGCTAACTTTCCCAGAGCAAAAGAAAAAAATTCAATAAAACAGTGTCTCATGTTCTATGTATGACCAACATTCTCAAACTTGGTCATCATGCCGGCTGATTTATCTCAGTTATATGTCTCAGTTTACAAAACAAGTTTAAGGACATTAGAAAAACAAATGATTAGTCACATATATATTTGTATGCCCATTTGATTTCCAGGCTATACCTGAGCTTTGAATGAAGACAATCTGCGGCAAGTGCGTTTAATTTGGTCCACACATGGCAATTGCAAAACAAATTGGTGGTAAAAACTCGTTGATGGACTAGATATATAACAAAGACAAGATATATTAAAAAAAAAAATTTAATGTATTCTTTTTTGCTGCAAAAACACAAGACCAGAAACATAATAAGTCATAACAAAAGGGAGAGAAAAAATACATGGGATATTTTTTGAGGTACATTTGAATAGGGTCCAATGTGGTAATAATATTACACACCAACGGCTGCCAACTAACAAGTAATCACCCAAGTTATCAATCACAAAGGGCCACAACCCTTCCCCATCAATTCTCACCTCTTCACGTGTGTGTGTGTGTGTATATATATATATATATAAAGAGAGAAACAAATACCCCTTTTATATCCCCTCTTGACTTCATGTAAAAATTACTATCCCTCACGGGATTCAGATCCATGCTTCAAGGTGCAAGCATTTCAATTGAGATCATTTACATATATACTACCAGCTCAACCTGCTCATGAATGATCAACAATCATATATTCTATCCATCTCACAAGGATCACTCAAGATAGAACGCTCTAAGCCTTTGTAAATGGTTGAAGTCATCGAACTTCATTTTTTTTAGAAAACTTTAGATCTTACATTGAGGATATAGATATTCTAATTTCTCAAGTACAAAATCATCGTATTAGGAACTAGTGAGAGGATAAAACTACCCACCAAGTTCTGCACGACTTGGTACTACAGGTAGAAGAAAATTCCCAAATGGAGAATCAAAAATCCTGAAATTTCCTGTGCAACCCTCTTGCTGCACCTGCGCTACTGCATAATTCTTAGCCTGTTGAATGCCAAGATATACACTGCTATTTTGAGCCACATGAACCTGTTTATCCAGTCACAGATTAGGAGACAGTACACACACACACAAACTACATTGAGAAAGCTGAGGAGAAAATGCATACTGTTGAACTATTCATTGACGTTGTAACTGTGTCTTTCTTTTTAGTAGGTGAAGAGGCAATCCTGCAATGAGAAAAGTTTTATACTTGCAATGAGAAGTGCATTCAATGGGAGGTGAAGCTCAAACCATAACTATCACTTTCAAGAAATAAATATCCTTCATATATCATATATGTTCGTAGCTTAAATTCAATAGATTTACTTGTTTACTTAGGCGTGATAAATACCAGATTCTTTCATTTCAAGAAAAAACTCTTTTGGCTTAGTTGTGGTTCCATTGCTGCAATAAGTTAAATACGTGTTATGACAAGGTTCACTTAAGCTTCAAACAACAAAATCCTTTATGCAGAAAGATATGTAATTGAAGAGTAAATAGTTTGAGATACACCAATAGAAAGGAAGAGGATCCCGTTTATTGAGGGAAAAACAGTGACTAGGGTCTAGGGACATAAATCAAATAAAAATATCTTCAAAACCCTAAATGAATGAAACTACTAAAGCCAAATGAGGGCCAAGTGCAGTGGTGAAATAATAAATAAAAACTAAAAAATGCGTGGAAAATAAGCATCTGCAAAATATTCTTGAACACAATATCTGAAAACAATTGCATACCCAAATTTTCCAGTAAAAGGGTCACATTATCCAGTGCGGTCTCCGTCAATCTAGGGTGTATCTAGGGTGCTAGAAGGGACAGATTGGATTCAGTCTTACAGACCTCGCATTTGATATTATTTGCACAAAGTGGCTACTCTCATGATTCGAACCACGTTTTTATGCTTGACAGTCCAAGCGTTTTACCACTGCCTTATAAATTTGTAATTTAGCCCCGTTTGGTAACCGTTTATGTTTGTCATTATTGTTTAATCAAACAAATTTGCATTAAAAACATGTTTGATAATATTTGTTTTGTTTATAAAAAGTTGAAACACACTTAAACAAACACTGTACACCAAGGCATAATTTGTAAACATCAAAAAGATGTTTAAGTGTTTATGTTTAGAGAAACACTGCAACGCATGCGGGAGCCTCATAACACTGTAGTGGTAAGTGAACACTGTAGAGGAGCTTTTGTGCCAAACGACCAATTCCAATATTCTCCTGTTCCGTTTGTGCCCTAATTAAAATCGTATCAACCTTCCCCAAAATCGATCTCCACCATCGCCAGCTGCATCTCCTCCATCGTTCACTGTGAACTCCTCCTCCGATGAGAAGAAACAGCTCATCATGTTCTCTCTCCTCCAGTGCGAGATCATCCAGGTTTGTGCTTCTCACTTTCTCTTTCATCTCACTTTCATCTATGCATGTTGTAGATATTCACAAATATAGAATTGTCTATTCTTACATATTTTGTGGGAAGATCTAGGTCACCACATTTCATCATTGTTCCTCTATTTCTCACTCTTTCTTTCAGTCTATAGTTTCCTATTTCTCACAAATTTTCACTCACTTGCTTTCCCGTGTCAACTTGTACATGTAACGTTCAATTTGGATTGAATTGGTTTTCCTTTCAAGGATGATTTTGTATTGTATTTAACTTGTTACTCCTTTGTTTGGCATTTTAAAGATGAAATCTGATTGTAGACCAGGAGCCCACCATGTTTCCTTTCGCAAATGGGTTTTCAGCTTCTATAGAAATTTCTACATGGGAATTAAGGTTCTTAGATATTGAAGATTGTCACATGAATATATGCTAAACCTGAATTACTGAATTGGTGTTTTGGTTCTTGGATTTCTTGGTTGTGGAATGAAGAAAACCTCAAAATTTCTAATTAATGGGTATTTGTATTCAAGAATTTATTTGCTTCAATTCTGGGCTGAGCTACTTTATAGTTCAGCTGGTTGGTTGGGTTGGGTTGTCTTGCTGGGCTGCTTTGCTTGTCCTTTCTACTGTATTGTGATTAACTATTGTACTAATGGAAATTAATTTCTACAATTTTGAAATCTTATGTGCAGGAAAAATATATGCACGGGCAGGGCATTTTGGAGAGATGCACTTTTGATGTTGTATTTTGTAAAGTGAATAGATCATATTAATGGGTTAAGGTTGCTCATTTTTCTTTTTGGTTTCAGATTGTTGGGTACATTTTGTAAAGGGGTTATGCGACTCTTTATAATTGTACATGTTTCTTTAAAGTTATATACAATGCAGTTGTTTTTTCGTGGATATGTTTTCATTACTTTTGATGGTTTGTTGGTGTCTTTTGGATGCTTGAAGAGGTTTAATGCTTGGTATGGCTGTACAGGTTCTATTGAATTTTGAATGTGAATAGCCTACGATGACTTTTTAGGTCGGTTTGCTGCTCTTAAAGGGAAGTAAAACTGATACTGCCATTAGATGGTCAAAAGCCAAATTTTATTTTGTTCAATGTCTTTCATTCTGTAACCAAGTATTGAAGCGAAGTAAAACTAATACTACCATTGGTGTTGTGGTTAGACTGAAATGAACTAGTATTGAATCTTGTATGCTTCTTGTTGTAGTCAGTGGCTATAAATTTATAGTGTACTGCTCAAATGAGATTTTTTATCTTTGGAGTTTGTTCTTATTACATGGTTACTGGGTCACAACCTTAAAAGGCATTTTTCTATTAAGAAGATATAATAGGCTGATCAATTGCTCAATATCTTATATTAGGCTTCCTAGAGGACTACATTTTTTTTATATTAACAATTGTAACAACCATCTAATGGGCAAATAACGATCAAATTTTTTTTTTTTTTTGGCTTTATTGTGTTGATTTTTTATTTTTTTAACAGTTTAAGGTTAACACACATGTTTTTGTGTTTATGATTTTTAAAACAAGTTGAACGTTTTTGCGTTATCAAACAATGACACTGTTTATGAATAAACAAAATCATAACATAGGCACTGTTTATATAAACGCTTAAACAATAAACACTAAACATAGATGGTTACCAAACGGACCCTTAGATTGCATGATCTCAAATGCAATAAATTCCATTCCAGAATATCATATTTGACTACCTATATTATCTCGTCTTATTTTTTTTTTTATATTCCATCATGTCGGCTAAATCACTGCAGATGTTGATAAAAAAACTAAATAATTTAATGCAATAGTAAAAACTAAGAAAATTTCACCTGTGTTTCTTTACACAGCCGGTCCCAAGTCTGGATAAAGGAGAGTTGCGTTAGGTAGCTTGACAACCAACGTAAAACTTTGCATGACCGATATGAACATGAATCCAATGAATCGGAATGGAAACTTAGGATTCATGTAGCATAATCCAAGTAGTTGGGAAAAAGGCTTTGTTGTTGTTGTAAGAACTAAGAAGAAACATCTGGTACGATCCTCAAATGAAATTGGTCAATACCCAATACATTTTGCGAATGGCATAAGAAACTAGTGCACTTCTAAATTCATCTCCACAAGATCATATGAAGAAACCCCTCTACGCAACACACCATGGGTTTCCTTTAAGCAACGAGCTCTTTTAACAGTAAATAATTCAATTGATATAGATGAGAGACTTGGGCATGGACTTGAGCACCTTCAACAAATATGCTCTGCTTTACATAACCACTAGACCATGCTGATTATAGAACCATATCAAACACTAAAACTAACACCTTTTAACAAAAGAACAATGGTCCTCAATCAACAACAACAACACACACAAACTTATAAATCAAATCAAATATTCGCCTGTACTTGAAAATTCAAATATATGCATAATGAACTTGACAAATTTACACTTAGAAATCAGAACCCTTAAGAAATCAAATCATTTAAATACAATAATGCACCATCTTTAGCTTCAATACAGCAATTGTAAACTAAATTATACAACTTTAATTCAGTATTACCAATTAACAAAAAGATTTGTTTTTCCCTGAACGGAATTAGCAAAAATATTATCGATTAAAGGTACCACTACAAGTTAATTGAGAGAAAGAATGAGTACTAGCAGAGATTGAAGCTTTCTGAAGACTGATTACCTGCGAGGCGGTGCACGATAAGTTTTCCTCTTCTTCAGTTCAGGTTCCATTCTCGTGTTTTCTTTCTGAAGATTCCTAACAGAGCCCTATTAATATATGGGCCAATTGTTTCCTGAATAACCATTAAGTTATTAAGCCCAAACTATAGGATATCTAATTAAAGGGCCCAGGCCCATTTATAATTAGCACCTACAAAATCCACAAGCCCATAGTCGCTGAAACCTAAAGGAACCTTTGCCTAGTAACTTGTTGCCGACCATGTAGAGTCAAAATTCACAAGTGTGAGACTGTTAATTATAAATATAATAACAACCATATCATTTCATACTCACAGGACCAAAGTGGATATGTTAGACTCAATGGAGAAAAAAAAAATGTATTTATTTGAGAGAGAGCTCTATCACTGCATGTATAATAATAATTATATCATTTAATTTAATTAATCAGTGATACCATATTAATTGTATTACCACAGTGACTTCATTTATAAGAGCTGCATGATTTTCGAAGAACCATTCAAAAGAATATTATTGTGGCGGAAGAGACAAAGCATTTGCACCATCCATGTACATTGTTGGACCAAATACATCGTAGTCACTTGAAAGAAGCCAAGAAAGGTATGAAAAAAATAATGCGTGCAGTTCAAAACTATTTCAACTTTAACAAATTTTATGTCATATTGAGAGTAACGTAACAATGCTGAGAGTGACGTAACAAAAACGTGCACGAAATATCAGAACTACACTTATTTAAAAAAATTATGTTGACTTGGGATGCTAAATTGAATCACTAAAAAATAAAGTTGGAGAGAGTAAAAGGGTGGCATA
Source organism: Cornus controversa (assembly GCA_026545225.1). Classification (NCBI taxonomy): domain Eukaryota; kingdom Viridiplantae; phylum Streptophyta; class Magnoliopsida; order Cornales; family Cornaceae; genus Cornus; species Cornus controversa. Next base: position 45,889,805 of record CM048851.1, read on the forward strand.
AAAGAATAAGCTAGTCTAATGATTATGGGAAATCTGAAGTCAAATGAAAATCTAATAGCCCCACCATTGATAATAATTTCATATCCTTTTCATTTATTTTAATTTGATTAGACAGATGACCCAATTCTTGGGATCTATGCCATCTAATAGTTGAGAGGATCAACATCGACTATCACTAGCATAATTCAAGAAAAAGTAAAGATATTATTATCATCTTGAGTCTTCTTTTTAAGAGCTATATACATCAAAAATGATGGACACTTAACTAGTCACAAAAGTGAATTTGGATCCTGTGATTGACTTGGAAAATGCCAATTTTTCCTTGCGGACATGTAGTAGTAACCTTGTGATATATCTCCCCCATTTGATATATACAATAATAATACAACTAATGTTGCATTTGCAAGTAATCACTCTTTGGCATTAATTCTCAATCCAAAACCACTGGAGTGTATGTTAGGTTGACATTTCTATAATGATCTCTACCCTATTACTATATATTATTACATCATCATTTTCATTTTCATTTTCAGTTTCTCTTGAGTGAAATTTGGCTTGATTTTTACTTAATTGAAGGAAAAAATAATAATAAGTGTAATTGCTTTCGTTTCTAAATTGGAGGTAGAGGTTTTATATTCACTCTTTTCTGAAGTCTATATATATATATATATATATTCACTCTTTTTTCCACACGTATGTTAATTAAGATCCTTTGGGTCCTCCAAATAATAATTTGAGTCCGAGATTGTAGGTCTAAGTGATCTGACCCCCCAAATCCATCCAGATCTACCAGTACTTATCCATCATTCCATATTTTTAGTTTATTAATGGCTCACATTCCTCTTCTCCAATCATCGAGAAGAGATAATCTTCTTGTGGTAAAAGATTTGGGGGTTGACTTTTACTTGCTCAGATTTGAACAGTGTGGAGAAAAAGTTCAATCCCATGTATATATATTTTCTATATATGCACACAACATATATAAACTTGCATGATGGTGCACCACAATTGCGAAACTTTTCATCAATAACTTTTGACCATAAAGTATGTGTTCTACCGATGGGTATTCGCCCAATTGAGATATAAAGCTACATCTAAAAATTGTGAATGAACTTGAAGATCGATACAAAAAGGTTTTGGTCACACCTTTGATTATTCCATTGATTAAGGATCCCATTTTGAAAAATATGTGTTTACTTTGCGAAACAATCACCATTTTTTTGACTTCTAATTAGAAATACATACATATACATATTTATGAACTTAGCAAATCCACCGACTGCACGTGGAACAGAACCCTTTTGCCATGTGGAACAACACTAGCCCTTTCCGTATAACACTAAACTCCACCCCCGCCATTGGACCGCTAGTGGGTCAAGCACACAATTTGAAAGAATTCAAACCTTTATATATATATATATATATATATATATATACACACACACACACATGCATGTATATATATATATATATATATGCACCACGAAAGCATAAGTGGGTTGTGTGGCTGAGCCAAGTTGCAAGTTCATGGCTGAGCCCAGTCAGCATACAGTAAGGCATGAGCTAAGAATGGTAAAATGTGGTGGTGGTGGTGTTGACCTTGCCAAAATAGGTATATAGGTAATAGGATTGGGACAATGAGATGTATCACAACCATGTGCAGAAATGCGCCCCACGTGGGATATGGCATGCGTGTGGGGCACTTCCAATTGGTTGTGTTTTTGTGCTTTTAATTTAATTAGTGCAACAGTTTTTTTAAGAGACACACTCACAAGCTCGATCATAAAGGTTTTACAAGCAAACAAAAAAGGAAAATAGCTAGGATGGCCACTCCCATACACAAAGAACATTCAAATAATGGGTATTATACATATAAACGTTTATTATACAATTTTATATGTTTTTATGTATGCATACCAAGGCAGAGCCCGTACCTCTCCTTGGTGTTGTGTGTGACACTGTGTCAAAGAGATGTTCGATCTCTTTAATTTGTATATATATATATATATATATATATAAGCTGTGCGTGTGAGGCAAGTAGCTGGAAATGCAAAGGCCATTCGGCAACACAATCTCATATTCCACATGCCTATATATATTTCTTCTTTAAAACCTTTCCAATTTTGTTGACAGCGATATGGGCAGCTTTGCTTTCTTATAAAGAATTTCTAGACAAATATATGTGGAGACTAGCTCACCCTAGCTACAACTGCATGTTCAACCTCACTAAATTAAAATATATATAATATATACTTAGTCAAGCTCCAAGTTCTGAACTTCTTCGATCGCCACTTTCATTAATGCAGGTGCAAAATATTGCAATATATATATATATATATACATCTTCCCAAAGCTTAAATATTTCTATGTCATAATTTAATTAATTATATTTTTATAACTTTCTAGAAAATCGCTTTCCAAAAATGTGTTTGTTATCAAGTCTTTGTCAAATTATGAGAAGAAAAAACAAGGCGTTAAGAGACTTTCCTAAACCAACCCTATATACTTTTAAGATCTTTTTTCAATGCCATTCCCATTTCGAGTTGAGAGATATTTAAAGAAATAGACATCTACATTGCATCGGAATAAAATTTTGTTGAGTTGAGTTTGAGTGATCGAGTTATTATTCAACTACTTTTGTATATAAGTATCAGTGGTTTGAATTGCATCAAGCCAGCCAATCTTTATGAAATAGAATTGAAATTGAAATTGATTGACAATCGTTTTACCTTTTTTTAGGTTAATGAACCTAATCAACAAGTTAGAATTAAGCAGTTGCTACAAGTGCATGTCTCGTTTATTATTGATCAAACTGATGAAATTAAAACTCTCATTTATATTTCTTATTATTCACGGATCTATACGAGTTAAAATTAATTGATATATGCTTCAAAGCTAATTAAGAGTCAAGTAAGAGCTTAATTTTAGAAAACGGCAAAACATACTCACACCTCTTGAGATTTGTTTTAACTACATATATATTTATAATTTAGTAAAACCTATGCTCACACCCCTGAGCTTCAGCACATGATTACACTTAATCCCAATACTATATGTATTGTCTGTTTTATCCCTCCATTGACTCAAAAGACATTCTTAGCCTCATTTTTCTTTTCAATTAGACAAATCTACACTTACTTTCCTTTTAATCTTAAGTCACACATATATATATAGCAAATTTTATTAAATATATGTTATTTTACTTATTTTTACTAAAAAAAAGTAAGTTTAAATTTAAATAAATAAATAAACTAAAATTACCTATATTACAAATTGAAAAAGAAAATTTTCAATTTCATAAATTTAACATATGTTATATTACTTATATTAAAAATTTTACTAAAATAATGTAAAATTATTATAAATTTATTTTAGTAAAATTTGTAATATACATAATATAATGTGTATTAAATTAAAATTTTCCTTTTTCAATTTGTAATATATGTAATTTTAGTAAAATTATTTATTTATTTAAACTTACTTTTTTAGTAAAAATAAGTAATATAACATATATTAAAAATATATTTAATAAAATTTGTAATATATTTTTAGTGTCGCAACAATATTTGTGTGTGGTTTAAGGGTAAAAAGACAAGTAAGAATAGTTTTGTTTAATTGAAGAAAAAAAATGTCATTTGAGTCGGCGAATATGTAAAATATACAATAGAAGTTTGATTTCAGAAAGTGTAAGTTGAGAAAGTGCTACTGTATTTTGCCTTTTTATAAAAAGACTGAGCTAAGCCCAAATCTGGGATTAGGTGCATATAGTGTGCTGTGCTTGTACAGACTACAGAGCTTTTTAGCAAAAAAAGGGAGGGTAAGAAAAAGCACTTTGATTCTTCAAAAGAGATTTGATGAAAAATGTGAATATTCCTCCTATTGGTTGATCCTTTTGTTGGGGGGTGGACACGTGGCCCAGTAAAAATCACTTTCCGTATTGACTTTTCTGACATTTTGTTTTTGCAAAAATTCTTTTCCTTTTATGTACTGTACAGTATTGTGCTCTTTATTGGGAGAGAATTAAATCTTTGGTGTAAAGTCACAACCTACAAGGTGACAATTGTTGATTTGTTTATGCAATCTTATAATAAAAGTCAATTTTAAATATCTAAAGGTTTTTAAATATTATCTAGTAAATTATGCTACGTAGAGATAATGTAAAATGGACCCAAACAACACAGTTGGGGAACACAAGTTTTAATTGAGTATTTGAGTTCCATATTCTATTTATTCATCCATGCATGCAATAATCTAAATTTATTTTTTGTAGATGGGGGAAAAGAAGTATGAATTCATCTACTCTGAAAATGTTTTTAATACTCAAAAACTGGTTGTGTGAAATTAATTCAAATGTGATGATAAGGCTTGAACTTTCAATTTCAGCTTCAAGACAATGACGATTAACAAGTAATATTTTTTTAAGTATATATATATATGAACTAATGTATACTCGTGCCTGAATCATTTGTAACCGTAACCGTTAAATAGAGTAATTTTAAACGGTAGATAGCAAAAAACTTGTTAAAGCATTGAATTTATTTTTTAATCACTTAGATTGAAATTTTTTGTCCTTATCACACCAAACTTTTATATATATATATATATATATATATGAATGTGAATCACAAATAACCAACAAGGATTAAAAAGATTCTATGATTATTTCATAAGTTTAGATACAAAAACAGATCAATACCTAAAGGATTCTTTCAAGAATGTTGAGTGGAACAACTTTAAAGTGATCCCATTCTTGGTTTGGCAATTGAAAATTTCTCTTTCTGGTCTTGTTTGGTATAGATGAAACAATAGCGTAGCTATCAGTGTAGCATTAAGGTTAGGCTTAAATTAGGCTTATGCTAAGATTCCCATTAATGGTGACCTTGGTTTTTTTCTGGTCACTATGAATTTTCAACATACACCTAATGTACAGTATATTATGAATTAATACATATATGCTAGTGCCTAATGCTATTCATTGTGTTGACTACCAAACTTGAAAATTGAAATGAAAAGACAGAACTACTTACCAAATTTCTGTTTCTATAAACGTGAAAGGAACACCAACACGGGTCCCACGCTGTTGCTTCCTAATAAGACTAAGGATGAATTAGACCGCGCGCCTGGCCTTACTTTCTAAACAAAAATCACATTGTCACACAAAATCTAAATCTTTAACGTGGTTCGGCTCATAGCCTACAATCATGGTGAATATCAGAGAAAAGTTTTCGGAATGATAATGATAAAATATTTTTTATCACATAGTTATAATAAATTATTTCATCTCAATCTTATATTGAATTTAAAAAAATTTAAAATTATTGGATAATTTATAAAAGTCTAATTCGTAAAACCAATTCAATCCAATATGAAGTTTCATAGATCGGACCATATCAGTTTAAAGTTCTCATCGGATCAACTTAAGGTTGCTATCGGATAAAAAAAAAAATTTCAAATTTTATAAATTCTTTAGAATCGAATAGACTTTGGTTTTATGTCAGATCTAAATCGGTCTAATGAATGTGCACCCCAAGTTATATTAACTAGAATTCAAGTCCAAGATCCGCAAAACAAAAATAAGTTAAAGAATTTCCGTAGGCTGCTACAATGCCCTACAAGCGTTCCTAGGCATGGGCACTAAGCTAGTGAGCCGAACCTAAAATTGGAAAATTAATAATAATAAAAGAGAATTGTATTAAAATTGAAAGTTGAGGAGCATGTTGGACTCTTTCGCTCACTAACTACTAACATCTAACTTTTCTTGTTTTAAAAAAAAACTAGTTGATGATAACTAATCACTAGAAAAGTAAGTTTGTGAGACACAAAAAGTCAATGATTCAAGTCAAAATCGCTTGGCTATGTGATCAAAGTGGAAACAAAATTCATGTCACAACTAAAAAAAAATGCACTTATGCGTCCACAGCCGCTCATATATATATATATATATATGAATGAGTAAATGAATTGGATGCTTAGCTAGGTTAAGAATGAAATTAGCCCATGTGACATTTTCAGACAACTGTCAGTGTAGCAGTCTCTTACCCTAACTAGTGCCAACCAGATTTGGCTACTAAATCGGCTGAATAGACAATTTTAGACAAGAGTCCATAGGGCAGACTCTTGCAACTGATGCAAGCAGAGTTTAGCATTTGATCATCATGTGCCTTCAATCAATGACTCTGCAGAGGCTGTCCACACCATTACCAAAAAAATATCTACTAATACCCTGCAAGGCATCAGGCATGAAATGGGACCCATCCGCTAAGAAACCAGTACTTAGCAGTTAGCACCTATATATATATGTAATATATATATATATATATTCATTCAAAATTAATCAATCCCTGTAAATATAGAAACTAATACAGTATTATACATTATCATTTCCCACCATCTTTTGCTTTTCCCCATAGTTTTTCCTTTGAATTGTTTATTAGTATATATTAGAGTCTGAAATGTGCTTTCTTTTTCTTTTTTTCTCACTCATCGAATTGCGAAAGTGGTGCTTTGAAAATAGAAGGATATTAATTGTTCTTGTATATTGAGCACTTGTCAAAATTTAATTAAATTTTCTCATTTCATTTAATTTGAAAGTGTTATTTATATCCTATAAAAATCTAATTATTTAAAATTGTTTTTAAAAAATGATTATGAGTGGAAGGGAGAAACTCTGAGTTTCTACAAACTCAAACTAATCACATACTACTTTAAAGTATCAAGATTTGTGAAGGCTTTTTTGGGACGAAAAAAACAAGAAAAAGAAAAATATGAAATATCTAAAGCCAAGCTAAATGTTAAAGAAAATAGATATTGAGTCATTGCCACAAAAAATAATAAGAAAACGGACACAAGTATATCTATCGGCACTTAAGACAGACACAAAGTGTGTGTCAGATGGGAGGAAAAGGGATTGGGACTGTATGTGTCAGTGTGGGTCACATATCACACTACAACAAAGTTGGCGTCGGAACCCCCCAAGCAGACACTGCTGTTTCTTTGTTGAAAATTAAAAGTATACAGTGGTGACGACAATGACAGTCAAATATAATGCATATATATATATTATATATAGAGAGAGAGAGAGAGGGGAGAAATTAGAGAGAGAAACGCGCAGGATGCGCAGGCTAAGGGGGAGAAAATTTGCTGAGGAAGAGGGAATGTTTCCTTCGTTCCATCTGTATCTGGAAATCCCAGCCATCACCGTGGCCATTGGTCCACCGTTTATCGCGTCCTCTCCCTACCGTGTTACACAAGAACACTAATTTGGATATACATTATCAGATCTACTAATTTGGATATACATTATCAGATCTTTTGACTTTTTTTTTTTTTTTTACTTTTGAAAAACCAAATGGACTTAGAACTTTTACTTTTCTTTTCTTTTTTTTCTTGGGTAAGGAATTACAACTTGGAAAAATTAGATTTAAATTTAATAACTAAAATAAAAAAAAATACTTTAAAGTTATCTTAAACTCAAAAATAAAAATAAAAATAAATAGTAACCAAATTTAAAAATTAATTATCAATTAGTAACGATTTGAAATTCAATGTCCTAAATACCTTTCTTTTTAAAAAATTATTAACTTAATTTAACATATGGATGGATGTGTGAGTTTCTTCTCAGATTAAAAAATAAAAAATAAAAATATTTGAATTCAAAAATTAAAGAATAGTAAAAAATAAGCATATGATATTTCCTGCGTGCATTTGGTTATCATGAAAAATTTTGAAAAAAAATTGTTAGTTTAGATAGCATTAAAGTGAAATAAAAACGATTACATTTACCAAAATTATCCTTATTTTATAAAGTTGTGTAGACTAAGTAGAAAAGCTCTCTATAATTTTTGACCGCTTATAAATATTATTGATCCTTTTTTGGAGTGTTAGACGTTTAAAATATCATAATAGCAATTGATCTCTATTAACTTTCAGAGTACTAAGAAAAACAACGGGTCTAAACAAATAGGTGAAATTTATAAGTGCTTCTATCTCTAAGATAGGACAACCGCATGAGATTGGTTACCCCACCTTCATGAGTTCATATGCGTTTGTAAAAAAAAAATACGTTACGATGGAAACATAAGTATAATAGTAACTTAAAACATATCCGCAATATAAACTAAAGTTTTCAACTGTTTTTGTGTTTGAATTGTTTTGAAAAAATTGTATTATGTACGAGAAATTTACTTTACTAAAAAAAAATATTCCTTTCCTGCCGCTTTTCACTAATCCAACTCATAAAAAATTTCATTTTTTTCTATTCCTTTTAATTTCCCTCTAGTTCTCCCAAACCAAACGCAGGCTAGGAAACATTATAAATACATTAAAAATATGCAAGTATGACTCACTTTTAATGAATTTTTTCTTCTATTGGGGAATTAGGAAGTCACCTTAACTGAGGTTGAGCCCTGTTTTTTACGGTCTGTCTTGCTCGAACGAACGTTTGAATATATATATGTGCATATTTGATAAATATATATATATATATATATATATGTGTGTTGTGTGTGCATATATATATATATATATATATATATATACACACACGTTAAAAGCACATGCGATGCACGTGAATAAAAAATAAATTAAAATTCTATTATAATACTCAAAATATTGAAAACTATTATAACACATCCAAATATATTAATTAAAACACCCAAAACTATTTCCATTATGTTACTTTGATAATATTAACTCACTTGTTGAAAAAAATAAAGCTATAAATTAATTATTATTCACATGGAATGAATCAAGTATAAACTATAAGAAATCAAAATGTATTATTCTAACTATTCTTAAACAATCTATCGCTATTCTTTTGGAAATTCTCAACATTTTATCCTTTTTATATTTTTAAGTTCTTCTTCAAATAAATCATTATCAAGTGAAACTTCTTTGATAGTTGCCATCATAAAACTATTTTTAATTATGTCATTTTTACTGTTGTTTATCTTGATCATAAAAAAAAAAAACGATTTTTCTTTGTCACTTTGTCGTCAAATTCATTCATCTCCTCGTCATACAAAAATAACAAATTTATTTTAGTAATATTGATACATTTCAGATAAATTATTTTATCCATAAATTTTACGAGTGAGGAAAAAAGTATTACCTGACTTTTTAACTGTATTAGCTCATCTACAGAACAATTTATTAATGATTGAAAATCATCAAATATTATTAGATATGCATTATTTGTTATATATTTGACTCAAAATTGTATCATAAACCTGCATAAATAAGTATACTACATTGATACATAATAATAAAGAATAATATATTTGTCATATTGTAATTTTTTTTTTATTTTAAAAAAGAATGTTTGAAGATATAATAATACCTTTGAAAGCATTTAACGTCTTTTATTTTGCAATTAGTACAACTGAGTCCATCCTTTCGTACTTCAACTTTCTTCTTGCATTGCTTACATGCATTGTACCATAGTTCGAATGCATTTTTAATCTCTATAATTTTTGCTTCAAAAAAGTAATGTATTTTCTGCAAGTTGAGTGACAAAATCTATTTTTTTTAATAGAAATTCATTATAATCATGTGATATAATAATAAAAAATTTAAATGAATATATAAAAAATAATAATAATTTAATACCTTAAATACCATTGCAGATTTTTCAATTATGTCTTCAAGTGGAAGTTTTTCAGCTTATTCGAATAATTGATTTTTTGAACTTGAAATGAGAGTGTGTGTCTTTGTCATTTACGTTTTATTCAAACTTATCAAAGCATAATAAATTATTGGAACGATATGTTGTTGATATGTACAAATACACTTTTGTTTGATTTTTTAACTATTAATAGTGGATTAACTTCCACCAACCATATCCTACCAGTCATGATATTTTTTAAATAAAATAAATAATTAAAATATAATGTAAATAAGAAGAAATAAATAACCAATCAATATCGTAATGCTTTGATTCTTTCAATTTTTAATTTAATTTGTAATGTAAATTTCGGTTGTGTTTGAAGACCCAAATCTGAAATATAATATTTTTTATTTTATGTTCATTTAGATATAATAAAAAATATAAAGTGAATAATCTCAATGTTATCTGATAAGTTACCTTTAAATATGTTGATTAACAAATGTGTAACTGTGATAATATGTCTTTCGTTATTAGCTTCATTATCAAATTTCCTTCATTCTCAGTAATGTCGTCCCACAATGTCAAATTAATTGTTCTTGAACTATTATAAAAAAATAATTAGTTCAATAATTTACAATGATAATTATGAGCATTTATGTAGTGTTTGTAATGATGTACCTCATATCCATTATAATGATATCTCGCAATTTGGATGTCCCTCAATTATTTTTCTTAACTATGTTAAATGCAGGATATGCTTTAATAACGATTCTCAAATCATCTAGCGAAAGTAAAAATTATACTTATAGACTTATATATAAGAGATAGTATATATAAGGAAAGTAAAGAGTTAAAATAAAACAAACTTATAACTTTTTTTCATCAATGTACTTGTTTAAATCCTTGAAGTCCACAAAATTATATTTTACTTTTTCTAATATTACAACTTCAAGCTCCAATTAAAATAGTAAAATAAACCATGTAAATTAGAGAATAACAGATACAAAAGTTGTTGAAGATATTATCAAAACTAACCAAACTTGCTGAAAAGGAAGCCAAAAGACTAAGAATATAAACAACATCTCCAACTTTAGATTCAAATGCTTGATAGCAATGAATTGGATGGCATAACTCTCATTAGACCAACCATACAGTAACTGAACATAATTATTCACAAACAACTTTCAGACCAGAAATAGCATTAAGACAGTGAAGATAGAATCTTGTATACATAATTTCATAAATAACAAACAAAACCACAATTTGTCTCAACCATATATGCATAAAGTTCCTAATCTTAAACTTTTAGGAGACCAAATAAATAGGATCACATTGATCACCTTCTGAATTAATTTTATTTTTTAAGTGAAATGTCATTAGAAATAAAATGATCGGACAGGTTGGTGTACGTACTGCAGACCAGATGAGAAGTCTGGAGGGCATGGGGTTGGATGGAGTCCAATTATCCCACACATTTTCTTAGTGCCTCAAGATTGAGAAGAGGTAACAGTTTACTTTCTCAAAATAGAGTTTTAACTATGTTTGAAGAAAAATTTATTGATCTTAATCAAATAAACATAAATTATTCAATTGTATTTATGTCCAACTGATCCAGCTATTGACCTCTATATCCTATCTTGCAGGGTTTAGTTTTTATCGAAAACTTTAAATCACTTCTCTAAATTAGTCTCTTGATCTATGTTTTAGGTTCTTGTATCAATTGCAGATTTAAGTGGACAGACGTAATTTTTTATTAAAAAATTTTGATTTCAAAAACTAATAACAAACAATTAGGAGGAAAAAAAACCAAAGAAAATAACTCACATATAAGCCGATATGAAACCAAATCGAATAGTTATTGATGAGATCCGAGAGAAAGCTGAGAGTCTTGTTGATAAGAGTCGAGAGGAAGATGAGACCGGAAAGGAAGAATGAAAAGTCATAACCGAAAGGAAGAGTGATTTTATAGGTGTTTAGGGCCTCATTGTACATTTTTTTCTCCCAGGAAAGGATTTTGCTTTTTTAAATTTAGAAATTATAAATAAAAAGAAAGGGTTAATAAAAAAGGAAATAGTTTTGTTTATGAAATAATTTAAATAAAAAAGTAAATTTATAAATTATAAATAAAAAGAAAGGATCGCGGGAAAGGGTTTTGCCCTTTTAAATTTAGAAATTAGAAATAAAAAGAAAATGTTAGTAAAAAATGAAAGAGTTTTGCTTGGGAAATAATTTAAATAAAAAAGTAAATTTAGAAATTAGAAATAAAAAGAAAGGATTAATAAAAAAGGAAAGGGTTTTGCTTTGGAAACAATTTAAATAAAAAGTAAATTTAGAAATTAGAAATAAAAAAAAAAGGTTAAAAAAATGGAAAGAGTTTTGCTTAGGAAATAATTTAAATAAAAAAGGAAAGGGTTTTGCTTGATTACTTCAATTTTTTAATTTAAAAATAAAAAATAGTATACTCAAACTAAAAAACCCCTTTGTACTATCACAGGAAAGAGTTTTGCCCTTTTAAATTTAGAAATTAGAAATAAAAAGACAGGGTTAATAAAAAAGGAAATGATTTTTCTTGGAAAATAATTTAAATCAAAAAGTAAATTTAAAAATTAGAAATAAAAAGAAAGGGTTAATAAAAAAAGAAAGGGTTTTGCTTGAGAAATAATTTAAATAAAAAGTAAATTTAGAAATTAAAAATAAAAAGAAAGGGTTAATAAAAAAGGAAAGAGTTTTGCTTCGAAAATAATTTAAATAAAAAATGAAAGAATTTTTCTTGGTTAATTATATTTTTTTAATTTAAAAATAAAAAAATAGTGTACTGAAACTAAAAAACCCCTTTGTACTTTTAATAGTAGTATAGATATAATTCATTGGTATTCACTAGCGATCAATTATTTTACCCCAAAAATAGTACCATGCATGTGTAGATGGAAATCGATAAATTTTATGAAGTAGCTTAATTGCACTAAACTGTAGTAATTTATTTAATGCATCTTTTGGCCATTTAACCATGTTTTTTCTTGGGAGGAGATATTGGCACTCCATTTTTATATAGTTGCACTTCACTTGTCTCTTTTTTTAAAAAAACAAATGACAAAAAAGTTTCTAATGTATCATCCATTATTTTATAATATCATAACTACCCTTAATACTATAAACTTTAACTATTTTTACTTCTTTTTTTATTCCAGTCAAAAGAAAACTTTTTTCTTGAGTCTTTTTTTTTTTTTTTTATCAATAGAGATAATTTATTTAATCGAGACAAAAAAATTAGTGCTGTCAAAAAAGATAATTTATTCAATAGAGAGAAAAAAAAATTTGGGTCCTTTTATTTTGTGTATCATAATTTTTTTCCCTAGTCTTGTTAAAGGAGATAATTTATTCAACGAAAATAATTTTTTTTGGATTTTTTTTTTGATCTTATCAAAAGAGATAATTTATTTGACATATATAAAAAAAAAAAATTGGTCTTTTTTTCTACCGGTAGTGTACTTTTTTTTGGTCTTTTAAAAAGAGATAATTTATTCAATAGAGGTAACTTTTTTTTTTTTTTTTGTCCTTTTTTTCATTTCCTCTTAAAAGGGAGAATTTATTCAACAAAAATAACAAATTTTTGATTTTTTTTGGGTCTTTTTTTATCTTGTCAAAAGAAACCGAAAACTATAAAGATTGGAGACTGAGAGGGTATATCAGAAAGTTTAGTTGTGTAATTTAAAAAAAAATAGTCATTTAGTTGTGATGTTAAGATTAGAAGTTTCATTTATTTTAAAATGAAAGAGCAAATGTAAAAAAAAAAAAAAAAAAAGAGTGCAAATATCGTCTCCCTTTTTCTTTTGTATGAAATTGTATAGCGTGCTATTTTGAGAAGGTTATTGACTAATGACAAATACAGTGAATTAAAGATTTATACTTATGTTATAGCAAAAATGTAGTAAACAGTTAGTGTTTTGGAGAGCTTTAAAATCAGTTGCACGCTAAATAAATTTAGGATAAATATCACTGACACTCCCTGAGATTTGATGTATTGACACGCGGTTACAATTTTGTAAATTTTCGTCACCAAAACTCTGTGTGATTTGTATCGTATGAGCACTTGTGACGGTAAAATGATCATGTTGTCCTTTGACTTATGACATAGCCCATTTGTGTAACGCCCCACCCTATCTCGACACAATATTGTCCGCTTTTGGTTCCCCTGGAACAGAGACCTCCTAGGGAGTCACCCATCCTGGTACTACTCCCAGCTAAGCACGCTTAACTGTGGAGTTCTGGTTAGTTCACAACCATCACGGCTTTAAAACGCGTTGTGTTACAGAAGGGTGATACACATACATATAATACTTTCCCATTCCACACCCAGGCAATGTGAGATTGAGCACCCTGTAGCCTGCCAATGTGGTAGCTCGCCCAGTGTCTTGCACCCGCCCACAAGGGTCACCAATATTTGAATATTAGATTTACCTATGTAACCCTCTCTAATAGACCAAAATACCCCTTTGAATATACCTATACACACACACACACATTATAATACATGTAATCTATATATAATTATTTATTTTCATAAATAATAATGTTAACATAAAATAAAAAAGTAATTAAATTTATCTTTCTTTTTCCCTATCAATTTATACATATAAAGTATACTATAATATATATATATATATAATTATTTATTTTCATAAATAAAAATGTTAACATAAAACGAAAAAGTAATTAAATTTCTCTTTCTTTTTCTCTATTCAATTATATATATACATACACACACTATAACATATATAACGTAATATATATAATTATTTATTTTCATAAATAATAATATTAACATAAAATAAAAAATTAGTTGTCAATGCATTTTATCATAAAGGGAATTGTGGTCATTTTGCTATTATGATATTTTTATATTAAAATACATTTAAATAATTAGGGGCAATCAAGACATTTCACATATATACAAAAATGAAAAAGCTAATAGTGGATGTTGATGACAAAAATTCACAAAATTATAGTCATGTGTCAATATATCAAACCTCAGTGATATTTTAAGGCATATTTTAATTATGATGGTGTAGTTCTTGGTTTATGTTGAAAATATAGTGACATATTTATAAGCGCGGACACACATGTATGTATACTCATACACGCACATGTGTACTTGTGTCCTATATGGAAACCAATTTAATTTACACTAACCTCTCCTGAGGTTCAGTTAATATACACTAATTTCTTCTATTGTTTGTCATATTACACTAATCTTCCTTGAGATTTGAATACGAGATAACACAAACTTCCCTTCCGTTAGTCGTCAAAACAGTCAATGAGAAAAAATTATAATGTCAGTAATTTGCATATTTTAAGTTTCAGTTTTACCGTTGAAAAACATGTAAAGATGTAATTATCCCTATTAAATCACATAAAATACATAGATACATTTTTTTAACTGAATAAAATTGACAAAATTATTCCTTTCTTCTTATTATTATTTCAAAAAATCAAAATTTAATCTCCAGCAAATGTTGCTGGTGATAATTTTCGGCGGCAAGAGAGAGAAGTGAATTTTTTTTCCCTCTTTTTTTTCTTTTGATTATCACACTCTCCCTACTTTCTTTCTCTTCACTTAATTTAATCAAGAGTTAGGATCTTGAAATTAGAGAGTTTAATTGTGTGGCTTGACTTCAAAGAAACATATATGTGGTTTCAGAATTGGGTTTAGAAGAATTAGGGCTAAATTATTTGAATTGGAGATTCTGGGTTCAGTTTATGTAATAAAATTTTCTTTTTGATTTTTGATTTTTTTTTATGTTTTTAAAAGTCACAATACAAAAGTTCATTGTTTTGATTACATACATAAACACACACACACACACACAATAGTATACCAAATTATAGAGCCAAGTAGTCAACCAATATATAAAAGCTAGTAATCAGCCAACCCATTTATTATTTTCAATTCACGGCCACATCTCTAAAAAATTACTGGTGTTCCTTGTTTACATAAATACAAACCCATTTTAATTTATGAATTTGTATGTTGAATTTGGGAATAACAGACTATTCACTTATTTATTTAAACTATAATTGGGTTTAAGTTGTCAAAAATATTTTATTTTTCATTAATTTTAGATTTTGTTTTCTACATGAACTGTTGAGCTCATCGATGTCGTTAATGGCGGTGGAATGAAAGGAGAAGGTTGAGCAAATGCAAGAATACAATTGGATAATTTTGTCTTTTCGCTTTGCTTTGTTTATGAACTAAAATAATATTAAAAAAATGAGAACAAAAAAATAATTTTGTTACTTCCGTTAACAACATCTACTTAATAACTCTGACAAGAGAAGTCAGTGTAATTTAACAAACAAGATGGATAGTCAGTTTATATTAACTAAACCTTAGGGACGGTCAGTGTAATTTACCTTTTTATATATTTCATTATATTAATTTTTTTCCATAAATAAAGAAAGGTGGATCCACTTCAGTAAAAACAAAATGAAACAGTAAATCTCATTAATTACGAATACTTATGTTTTTAACCTTGGCTGATTTCATACATTAAATGTAATAAAGCAGAAAGAACCAAAATTTAGAAAGGAGTTTGGAAGATCAAAACTTATTGGAAAGTTCAAATTTTCCTCTGGTAATGCCTTCGTGAAAGGGTCACAGTGTTCTAACAATTAATTTCTAAAAGAGTGACTGATGAAGCTTCTTGTCGGATTTGTGGAAACGCTAATGAAACCATTGATCATATGTTTTGTTTATGTCCAGCTGCGTGCAATGTATGGAAATTAAGCCCTTTGAACTTGGATTTCAGAGGCAGTCAGCCCATTTATTGGCACAAGCGTTGGCATAGTCTCATTGAAATTTGGAACTCCAATGATGATTCTAAAGATTGCACCAGTCTTGCTTCATTTATCTGTTGGATCATTTGGAAGAGCAGGAACAATGTTATTTTCAACAACAAAGTTTGAGATCCTAATGACATTTGTCATAAGGCAATCAAGGATTTTCATGAATTTAAGAAAGTGAGTAGGTAGGCGAATTTGTGTTTATTCCCTCACAAGGTTATCTTTTCTATCCCAAAAGTGTGGACTGCTTTGGAGTTTGGCTCGCTTAAATTAAATTTTGATGCCCCATATAATGCAGAGGACAAAATGTGTGGTGGAGGTTTAATTTTCAAAAATTCTCTTGGCCATCCGATTAAAGTTGCCACATTGTTTTGTAACCATGTTCACAATCCAACTGTTGCTGAAGGCCTTATCCTAAGAGAAGCTTTGAAGTTTCTAAAGTGGTAGAAATACCATAATGTTGTTATTGAAGGTGACTGCAACACAGTGATGAAACTGTTACCAACGAATGAAGCCTTGATGGTTCTTTTTGAGGACATCTCTTCTCTGTTGCAGGATTGCCCTGGTGCCTCTCTCTCGTGGACTCCTAGGTTGGGTAATTCGGTTGCTCATGCATTAAGTAATCATGCTTTGTCAGCCAAGTCTGATGATTTTGTTTGGAGCATTTTGCCTTCGTGGTTGTTAAAGACTTTACTCTCTAAATGTATTCCTTCTCAGTTTTAATGAAATTTTCTCTTTTAAATAAAAAAAAACTTAATTGTATTTACTTTATTTTTTTTATAAAAGAAAACTAAAAAAATTCATGGCAAATAACCAACTAGTGCACCTAATTTTGTTGCTATGGGTACTTGTGAACCCTCTTGGAGGTTTTACTTTCAAAAGTCGAGAATATATCATTATATTGAAGTTTTTGGCGGTGATGACTGACCATATCTTGAAACTTGTTAAGGCATTTAAATCTAATTTGATATAATTAGTATCCTCTATACATACAAACATTGAGAGATTCTATTAATACTCTAAGAAAAAGAAAAAAAACAAACAAATAGTCAATTCTTTAGTTCATATAACATAAGAAGTGGAGTGATTGATATTTTTCTTAGAATGTGAATATCATTTTCACGACTTATTATCGGAACTCTGATTGAGATTGATTGTGATATGAATTTGCTTAAAGTTATGTTATAAACTAATCAAGCTCAAAACTCAACGATTAACTTTGTGATAAGTGGAGAGAATTGAGTTCTAAGTAACATCATGAAGAAAATATTTATAAAGAATAATTTCTAATAAATAAAGAATGAATTATAATAAAAAAACAAAACAAATAAAGCATACTTTGTGTCAAATATCTTATCGTGTAATACAAATAGAACTTATAGAATCACTAATTCATTTAATTGGGAATGCTTCAAAATAAAGTTCATTATTATTTTTTGGAAATGTAAGGTTAATTGCATAAAACTTTCATGAACTATTAAAAAAAATTTGTCCATTACGAACCTTAAAATAAAATCAATCCCCTAGACTATTAAAAATTTATATATAAGAAGATGATAAATCTTCCGAATTTAATTGTTTCCGATCCAGTTTATGTGAGTGGGATGTGACATCATTATGATTTGATTATGGTTAATGACGTCATGATGATTATTTTCTATTTACAAAAATTCTTTCAAAAATTGGTGAATATGTGCGCGCAACAATCTAATACCGATTAGGTGACTGTTAAATATGTCTTAAAATTTATTAATTGTTTTGTTAATTGCACAAAACTCTTATAAACTATAAAAAAATTGTATGTTACCCAATACTTATAATTCTTACACTTTAGAAAATTTTGTGCATTTAATCTAAAAGGTAAATTGCTGTTTTTAGAAAATTTAAATGCTTCAACTTTTTATTCATTAAAGATAACTTGAAGCCAGGAGTTTCTTATAAAATTCTTTGATTTTCAAAATAGCTATATGCTATAAGTTTAGTAGAAGGGGTGATAAACCCAACTTTTGTAATTTAGAGAGATTCTAATTTTATGCAATTAACTGTAAACTTAAATATGTAACAATATTTTGTGCTTCCAAAAGCTGTTATTGATGATATTAACACTCTTTTGAAAAGGTTTTTGTGGTTAGGACGAGAATTAAAAAAAATTGGAGCTAAAATTACTTGGCACTCGATCTGCAAGCCTAAGACAGAAGGGTGGGTCTTGGTTTCCTAACTCGGTGCTGAATAACAATGTTACTGTCTTCCGATGCTTATGGGCTCTAAACTCTCCTCAGTTTCAAAGCATTTGGGTTACTTGGTGCAGAACTTGTCTTATCAAAAACAGAAGTCTATGGGAATTGAAATACCTCAGAATGCAACATGAAGTTGGAGGAAATTATTGAATCTTAGATCACTTGTCAGGCCTCTAATGAAGTCCACTGTCGGTGATGGTGTCTTAACCCACTTCTGACATGACAACTGGCTTCCTATCTTGCCAAGACTCAACCCTCAAATCCTATATGCCTTCCTATCAAACATCTTTATCAATCAATTCATTGCCAATTCACCATGGAACTTTCCCATACCCCTCACTAACTCAATCCCTGAACTTGCTAACCTACCTCCACCCAACTCAAACTCTCCAGACTCGATTTTGTGGACGGTTTAACTATCAGGCCTTTACTCTCTTAAAAGTTCCTTAACCTTTCCTTCACCCCAGGGTCTGCAAATACCATGGGCTCACCTGGTGTGGAACTCATTAACCATCCTGAAGCACCGTTTCATCATGTGGATGGCTATTCAAAATCAATTGTCAACCTTAAACAGATCAAACATGTCGTTTATCCAAACACAAAATTTGTGCCATCTTTATCGCCATGATTCAGAGAATCACTCTCATCTATCTTCAAGTGTCAATTCACTACCCCAATCTAGAAGTTCATTCAATATAAGTGCAAATTTTTCATCAACCCCTTAAACTGGAATGAGCTCATTGCATGGTTCTCATTTCACTGGAAGGCTAAATCATTAAGAAATTCCGCCTCAAAACTGGTTCTAGTGATAAGTGCACAAAACATGTTATTTTATATCTCAAAATAAGTCTTTAATTATTTTTTACTTTATTTAAATGTTCTTATCTTTGTATTTTATGTTTTATAGGAGTTGATTTCCAAATAAGAAGAAAAACAGCAAAAAAAAGGTCTGAAAAGGATATATATAGCCAAAGATGAGTATAAGAAGGATTGTAGGAGAGATGGTATTCTGTGCAATCTACTTCACAAAAGGTCTCAAGTTTAAAACTTTGCAAAATAATTTTTACACGGCCACGTTTGCAGTTCAGAATTCAAATTAAAGATATGGAAATCATATATTAAATATTTAAAATTCAAAATTTTGTATTTTGAATTTTTTGTTTTTTTTTATATTTTGAATTTTGTATTTAAAATATTTCCCACCTAAACCATTCCCCTCTAACTCTATAAATAGGGGGTCTTAGGAGATGGTGAAGGGAGTTAGAAATTGTAGAAAAAAATAAAGTGTAGTTGTAAATTTTTTTTGTATTCATTTTCTTTTTCTTATAAACACAATTCTCAAGAGAATGATGAAGCCATTATGATGAAATATAAGTAAGTTATTTTATTTTCTTGTCTAATTTTTCCTCCCAAGAGCATTTTTCTACTCTTCTATTTTGGATTTTTATTTTCTAAAATTAGAGGGAGGATTCTTCGTGTTTGCCAAATAATGGTAATTTGAAGAATGCTTACCTCTGTTTACCTAGCCAATGTGCATAAGATTAAGTAAAGAAATGTCTTTCTCATATATAATCAATTCATTCTTTTTTATTTCATATTTTCCTTCATCTTTTCGAGTTCTAATTGGATTGGTGAAGTGTATTAATTATTGGAGGAAAAACTAGATAAGAATATTAGAAAATTTATTTATGTGGATTCATGGTGGTGTATTCCATTCCCTTGATATTTATTTTATTATTATAGTTTTATTTATTCATTATAATTCCAAAATAAAAAATATTTTTAAAAAAATAATTTTCATTTCATAAATTAGTGTGTGAATTTGAGCTCATTCGAAATCTTACTTGAGAGTGGTTCGATCCTGCTTATTACTATATAATTTTTAGTAGAGTTTTTGTAGATTTTATTTTTGTACGAAATGTAAAGAAGTAACGACAAACATCCACTATTCTACACTCATCATCTAGCAACATGTGTCTACCACATCTGGTAAGAAAGAAATTTGAGGAGTTTTGGGGGATCAACAATCTCTCAGAACGGTGTGTTGAGAAAGATCTCAAATTCCATTAGAGACAAGCTTCAATCTAAGGCCTTGCGATCTAGAATTGAAGCTACACTTGCTTTGGTGGTTTGGGACTCCTATCCCTCTTCCCTAAGACCCCCTCCTCATCCTCCTAATTGAAATCCGTCGGTTGGTTTGCTGGTAACAATTGTGGTGGCTGGATACCATCGTAGTATCGGACATGCGAGTTCTATACTCAGAGGTTGTGAATTGTTTTGTTCAATTTAATTCAATTCCCTGCCCTAATGAGCTATGGATTTCTCCTTTATTTGTGGGCACAATGGGCTCTTCGCCGTTGGGCTTTATAGTTGTTTTCATTCAGCTATGGCTGAAGCTCACTGTAAATTCCTCTCTTTTTATAAACTTATTTAACCTTCCAAAAAAATGAAAGGACAATGTTGTCCTTTAAGCATGAAAGGAGTCCCATAAATTCAAGAAAGTGGTGTGTAAATTATTGGATAAATTACATTTATCTCCTTCAAAGTTTTGTCAATGTACATTGACCTTTCTTATTAGAATTATCGAAAAGATATCGTTAACAATTTTGTGTACACGACCATGCGTGAAATATGATTTTAAAAATATACAAACTTTAAAGAAGTTAATGTAATTCAGCAAATAGGAGAAAAAGCCATGAATATACAAAGAAAATCACAACCAAAAATTAATAACGTATGTGTGATGTGTAGTGAGCAGAGAACGTAAATAGGGCGCCAAATGAACACCAACAATCTTCCCATTTTAACATACATATATATATATATATATATATATGTATGTAATATGTTGGAAATTGAATCTCTGAAACTGACAATACTGACGTCTCTTTCTCCACACCACATAAAAGCAAGAAAAACGGAAATAATTACTCCTTACATAAACATATCCAATTTTTATTTATTTATTTATTTGAATAATTACAGAAACAAAATCTTTACTCAACGTAGCAACTGTAAATTTAGTAAAAGTTGCAATCGGATTAAATAAAATAAAAAGCCTGCACCTCACCTCCTCATCTATTTATATGAACATGTGATCCTCTCCTTCTGTACCCAAAATCAGTCTATACAAGTGTGTGTGTGTGTGTGAGAGAGAGAGAGAGAGAGTGAGTTCTCTTCATGAGAGTATCTCTGAAGACGTCCAAACATAGAAGCCGAAGAAAAGAAGCTTAATTTGCAAGATTTCTTCTATAACCATGTGTAATCCGAACATCACGCCCACCATCCCCATGATAGCTGAGAAACCAATCCAACAACAAGAAACCCATTTATATTTCGATTTTTTATCACTACAAAACACCACAAAACACCAAGAAAATCCCAAGCCATGCCCAGAGAAGCAAACCCAGTTGAGTACTCCCCCAACCCTCTCACACATCGTCACCGAGACCAAAGCCCTCTTCAACCTTTCTTTCCCCATAGCACTAACCGCTCTCACCCTCTACTCTCGCTCTATCCTCTCCATGCTCTTCTTGGGCCACCTCGGCGATACCGAGCTCGCCGCCGGCTCACTCGCCATCGCTTTCGCCAACATCACCGGCTATTCTGTGCTCTCCGGTCTTGCTCTTGGTATGGAACCTCTCTGTTCACAAGCTTTCGGTGCCAAACGTCCAAAGCTTCTCTCTCTAACACTACATCGCTCTGTTATTTTTCTTCTTGTTTCGGCCATACCCATTACCCTTCTATGGCTCAACATTTCCAAAATTCTTCTTTATTTACACCAAGACCCCAATATCACACGCTTGGCTCACACGTACCTCCTCTTCTCTCTCCCTGACCTCTTCACAAACTCTTTCATTCACCCAATTCGCATTTACCTTCGAGCTCAAGGAATCACCTCCCCGCTCACGTTAGCATCGCTCGCCGGGACAATTCTACACTTGCCCATCAACTTTTTGCTCGTGTCACACTTCCGGCTCGGCGTGGCGGGTGTCGCCGCCGCCTCTGCGGTGTCGAATCTCCTTGTCTTGGTGGCGCTGGTTACGTACGTGTGGGTATCTGGGTTGCACGTGCCAACGTGGTGCGCGCCGAGCCGGGAGTGTTTGACCGGCTGGAAGCCGCTGATTCGACTCGCTGGGCCGAGCTGTGTTTCGGTGTGTCTCGAGTGGTGGTGGTACGAGATCATGATCGTGCTGTGTGGTCTTCTTGTTGACCCCAAAGCAACTGTGGCATCAATGGGTGTTTTGATTCAAACGACGTCGTTGATATATGTCTTTCCATCGTCACTCGGGTTTGCGGTTTCGACACGGGTTGGGAACGAACTTGGAGCTAACCGACCCGATAAGGCCAGGGCGTCGGCTCTGGTGTCTATATTTTTAGCGGCCCTGATGGGCTTGTCTGCAATGGTTTTTGCATCCGGGATGAGAGATATATGGGCCCGGATGTTCACTAATGATGCTGAGATCCTACGGTTAACATCAGCCGCTCTGCCAATCCTAGGGCTGTGTGAGCTCGGTAACTGTCCTCAGACAGTCGGGTGTGGTGTGGTTCGGGGTACAGCCCGACCCACTACCGCAGCTAACGTGAACCTTGGCGCATTCTATCTAGTGGGAATGCCCGTGGCGATTGGGCTTGGGTTTTGGCTGGAGGTAGGCTTTTGTGGGCTTTGGCTCGGGTTACTCTCGGCCCAAATCTGTTGCGCTGGGCTGATGTTATATGTGGTTGCGAACACGGACTTCGACAACCAAGCCATGAGGGCACAGATGTTAACACACACTGGATGTGAAGAAGCCACCCTGCCTTGTGATGGTGATGATGAAAAAGAGCCGTTGATTTGCGTGACGGTGACTTCATCATAATAATCAAATGACAAAAACTAGGCACCCTAATTTAATTTGATTTTCTGATTGTTTAAAAACTTTCTTTGAATTTTCAAGTTCCAATATGACTTGTTTATTTCTTTTTTTTTTTTTTTTTTGGGGTGGGTGGTAGAGTTTAAGGGCTTTAGCAAAAATGATGGATGAGAAATTTTATTCATCCTTTCTCATTTGAATTTTTGTTTTTTCTTCTTCTCTTATTATATTGGGAACCATTTAAATTAGTAGTAACTTGTTGATTCTTGGTTTGCTTTTCAATGGTTCTGTTTTTTCGAACTTTCTCCAACTTGTAAAGAATTTGCTTACATGTAATGAAATAATTGGTGGTGAATCTTACTGAGAATTTACTCTTTTTGGTTCCCATGAGTGAAAACATGAATGTTCTCTCTCTTAAAAGGGTGCAACTTGATCTTTCATGGACCATTCATCTTAGTACTAAATTTGTTGCAATATTTTCGGTACCAAAAATATGAATGCATGTTTGGTAAGATCAAAGTATTGCATGATTGAGTAACAAAATAACCCCTTAAAAGGTTCCGTTACACATTTTAGGTATTGTTTATTGCTATTGTGTCTGTGTCGGTCTATTTGGGTTTCATTTTGACAACAAATTGAATGCTATTCAAATGACAACAACCGATTAACAAACATGTCATGATGTTTTGCTTCACTACAATACACCACATGCAACACACACCAAAAACACTTGCGCCAAACAGTTCCAGGGTTAATTAGTAAATGTTTCTAAAGATTACAATGCTTTTGAGTGCATGTCATGGTTTAGGATGTTGATTGTAGAGTACATATATAAATGCTTAGTATATTACTTGGTTGCAATGTACAAAAAGGTTATACATGTTTGTCTCCCCATGCATGGATTAGGGTTTTTTTTTTTTTTTTTTAAATGAGCAAATCTTTCATGCAATGAGAGCACCCTCTCCGCGGTTGGATTAAAAGGCAGAGGGCTCCCAGAATCCAACAGTTGAGAGGGTGAATGCACTCAAAAGACATGACGTGTTTGTGTGAATACATTTTATCTTTTCATTATATCGTGTGTTTCAAAACTATTTTTGATCAATTTTGGTAACAATATATATTCTGGTTACATGGATGAACACATTATTGAGTATAATTGGGACAAAATTTTCTTAAGATTCTGTAGGAGAAACTAAATGATCCCTCTAAAATGTAGCATATTTTGCTAAATATTCAAAAAGTTCTGAAGTAATCTGAAAAATATTTGATTTTCAAATAAACCATCAAAAATCTTCACACTGACTGACCATCACATATATATATATATATATATATATATATATATATATATATATGTCATTTTACCTTGAAGTTTGTACCAATTAAAATTCCCTAAAGCTGTGGAGGGCATTCGAGTACTATCTGGTGTGGTTCATTTCCATCCTAATGAGATGGATAGACTTAAAACATTGAAAACAAAAAGTGCCCATAAGGGAATAGGCCATGAAAGCCAGAGTACTGTGCCATGGAAGCTTACGGAAGAGAAACAAAATAAGTTCTTGTCTGCTTTTTAAGTTGCAGAATCTTTTTCATGCAGTGTTTGCTCAATTGGGTTTATAAGCCATCACATATCACACATGTGTGTCTGTCTATGTGTACGAGACTATGAGTCAAATCTACTTTGTTGTTATATATATATATCTTCACATTACTTCACCACAGCTTTTTCCATGTCAGCTGGTTAGCATTTCAAAATATTTGCCAAATACTTGCTTGTACCATAAAGAAAGTTAGAGCTTTGCCATGTAAGTGTCTATTCTCAAGCTAGAAGGTTGGACCCACTACTGCTTACTGGCCTCAGCCCAAAATATCCAGTGAAAGGCTGGCTAGCCAAAAGAAAAAAGATTTTTAATTTTTTTTGTGGTAGGTGAATGAAGATGGTTTAATCAATTATATATTGAGAATTAGTCCAAGGGGTACACCAACACATGGTTTTGGACCATTAAATTTATCAACATTTTTAAACAATTCTACCAATATATATTAATACAAAATTGAAATTTCTTCCAAATCAGGCCAAAATATAGTCCTTTTATCCATTCCTTTTATTTTCTGAAGCAATATCATTAAGGAACAAACAACAGC
Source organism: Cornus controversa (assembly GCA_026545225.1). NCBI lineage: Eukaryota > Viridiplantae > Streptophyta > Magnoliopsida > Cornales > Cornaceae > Cornus > Cornus controversa. The sequence continues at coordinate 45,915,484 of CM048851.1, forward strand.
AGTTGTCATAGATTTGAGTCACTTTGGGTATATGTGTGTGCGCAATAATCTATAATCTATATAGAAGAACATATACTAATTTCTAATTCAATATGTTTATTGAAAATAGGTCATATTGCCATGACCATGAACTTAATTTCTAGAGTGGATCAAAATTCTCTTCCGTCAGTCTTTTGGGTGAAGTTCATTGATAGTGGTAAATTTCATTAGTATAATGGTGTGAAATTTCACTTAATTAATTTCGTAACTATTTGTTTATGCGTCTATTTCATTGTTATAATAACGAAATTTATGATTGATAGTAATGAACTTCCCCACCAAATCGAATGGAGAGGATTTTAATCTTCTAGAGTATATATTGGCCAAATGTATGACTCAAAAAAGAATAGATGTGTGGAAAGCTTGGCCTGTTGATTTAGTCACAGAGTCCCCTCAAGTAGTGTCTCTCTTAACAGCTGAAGTGTCAATGTCATGGTTGGCATTCCCTTGTTATATATAAGTATATATATACTAAGACATTCACATCATTCTAAACATGCTTCTCACATGGATACCCTTTTGAGTTGAGCAACCTCTCTCTCTCTCTCTCTCTCATGTCCCCTTATCCATATCTGTCCTTCTCTTTTAAAGACTTTTTGCCATTCTTTGAGTGTCATGACAACACCACCATCATCACCCAAACCACTCCATCATGCATCCCTGTAACTCTTGCTATGTAACAAAAACATATTGTAGGTGAAATTAGGGCATAGCCCTAGGCTTTGTCCACCTTGTAAGAAACAACCCAATACACTTGCAATATTCCTCTCACCAGCTTTGCATGAGTACTAAAGATTTAGTTCCATGATTTGCTCAACTTACTCTGTTTCTTTCTTTACATCTCAAATAGGCATGACATGTTTCCCCCAAGTGGAGCTAATCTCCTTCACACATGACTCTCTGCATGTGTAGCATCTACAATTCTAGCATGTTAGCTACCCTTTCATTCACTCATCCATCACCCTCTACCCCCTCTAGGCTCGACACGTGGGGCCCACTAGAGTTGTCCATGATGAAACCACACATATGCCCCGACTACCATATATATCATTCTTAATATATATATATATATATATATATATATATACACACACTGATGCTTTCTGTTTATATATGATCTTTTATATATATATATATATATATACACACACTGATGCTTTCTGTTTATATATGATCTTTTATATATATATATATATATATATATATAATATGTGGAGCTTGTACTCATGAGTTATGGCTTGCCTTTGAGTATGTTATCAGTGTCGACCACTCTATTGCCATATCACTTTAGCAATTATATGTAGTCCTGGCACTTTCAGCTTGGCTGATATTTAACTCGGGACCAAAAGGAGAGGTTATTATATTTGTTGGAATTGGGACCAATTGGACCAGCTTAAAATGACAAAGAAGAGAGAGAGAGAGAGAGAGAGAGAGAGAGAGAGAGAGAGGTTTGTGATTTTGATTTAAGCCAATAGTCAAGTCTTGACATGCCCTCAAGCAAGAAAGATCTTGAGCTCATCAAGTATATAGATTATTCATTAAATTAAGTATCTGTATTACATTTAAGAACACGTCAATTTTTGAGTTATTAAGGTTGTTTCATCTGTAAATTAATAAGTTTATGCTGGCGTTTGATACACAGGAATGAAATCAAATGAGGTTATAAATGGAATGAGAATGGAATGAAATAAAATAATTATTCTCATTCTATTGTTTGGTTGTAAATATGAAATGAGATAGGCATAAAATAAATTTTAAATCAAATTCTCCAAAATACCATTTCTAGTAACAAATAATTTAAACCAACAAATGTGTTGTGGTGGAGGAAGGTGGCAATGTGGAGGTGGTGGCGACAGTGTGGTGGTGGGGGTGGCGGTGAAAAGTGGCGATGTAGAGGTGGTGGTGATGGTGGTGGAGGAGGAAGGTATGCGGAGGTGATGGTGGAGGAAGGTCGCGATGTGGAGGTGGTGGAGTGGTGTGGTGAGGGTGGCGGTGGTGGTATGGCAGTGGAGGAATTAAGGTAGCGATGTGGATGTGGTGGGCGAAGGTGGCGATGTGGTGGTGGGGGTGGCAGTGGCGGAGGAGGTTGTGGAGGAAGGTGGCGACGTGGAGGTGGTGGAATAATGTGGTGGGGGTGGTGGAGGAAGGTGGCGGTGGAGGTGGTGGTGATGCGATGTGACGACGGTGGTAGTGGTAGAAGGTGACAGCGATATGGAGGTGATGGTGTGGTGGAGTAGGAAGGTGGCGATGGTGGAAGCGACGGTGGTGGAAGTGCTGGTGGTGGTTGTAGAGCAGATGGTAGTGGTAGTGGTAGAGTCGGTGTGGTGGTGGTAGTAGAGCCGATATGGTGGTGAAAGTGGTGGTGAAGGTGAAAGGTTTTTTGGTAATATGATTTTTTTTGTAAATTCCATAAGTTTAACTATGAAATGAATTTTCATTCTAAAAGAAATACCATCCTCACTTTAAAATCTATACCAAACAAATGAATAGTTAAAATAGTCATTCCATTCAATTTCATTCCTGCGTACCAAACGTAACATTATAGAAATGTAAATCTAATAACCAATTAAACCATCCATTAGCCGCCATATCATATCATATGGTCAAGATTTGGGCCTAAATCCAAGCCTGTTACTAAACATACAGATGTACTGCCACAGAACTCCCAATTTCACTTGCTGGTCCTGTAATTCACAAATATTACCTTTTTAATGTATAAGTACCAAATGACTATTAAAATATTCTGAGCATGTCGTCTAGTAGAGAAATTATTAGGTATTTTTGGGCCCACTTGTTTCGGGCTAATTGTAATACACCATCAAGGGAGACATATATGTGCATGTGAAGGTTATTATTAGTCCGAGACTATGGTCTTAGTAGTACCTAATAATCTGTCTATCTAATAGTATCTCTATTCTTTTCAAAGTGTAGATGGTTTAAGTTTTTAAAAAAATATTAGGAGTTATTTTTCAAAAAAAGAAAAAAAAGTTTGTAGACAAGGTATATATTCTCTATATAAATGCTAAAAAAACACTGTTGAAAATATAGATTCTATTTACTTATTATTTTCTATTTATTTATTTTATGAAATTAGGGTGAGTCTCAAGGTCCCAAAATTATACAGTAATGTACATTTTGAAATAAGTTCTGCTTTTCCGAAGATTTTGTTTTCATCTGGGACCCGATAATGATCCAATAAACCTGGGACGGCGTCACTTCTATTTTGTTGGGCTCAGTGGCTACAAACTAAAACCAACCCAACGGAAAACAAAGCCCAATTTTATAAATTTATATCTACAACAAAAACCAAAGCCCATATTCAGCCCACTCGTTCTACAATAAGTGTGAAAATTGATCTCCTTTCCTTCATGTCATGTTGAATTTTTATTTATTTATTATTATTATTATTATTTTTTGTCAAAGACATGTTGAATGTTGACTCACATTAAATTTATGTGTGATTATTTTATTTATTGTAATTAAAAGAATATAAAGTTTGTATATATTGAAGGACATTGATGTTGAAAGTAAATAGGAATACATACTGTTATACAAATTGAATTTGCTCGTGTCGATTCTCTTACCCCAGTTGAGCTCGTCCATCAAATTTTTTTTTTTTGAAAGTAATAATAGGTCCTCTGTTCTTAGAGAACTACTAATATTTTTGAAAAAAACAAAACAAAAGTGATGTGGCAAATAACTACATGATTGTCTTTTTTTCCAATAATTAGCAAATCAATCCGAAGTTGAAAACGTAAGTTTCATAAAACCTGTATCTCTATTTTCTGATTTCGTGACCACACTTTAGATTTAGTTTGTCAACATATGGAGAGAGATACATAGCAACGAACTAAGATAGTGGAGATATTCTCGAGACTCAATCATATATATATATATATATATATATATATATATATATATATAGTAGCGTAGTATCAGATGCTTACGACACTATAGAAAAAAGTTAAATGCAAAAAGGGTAATGCTACTCAGGTAGAATTCGTAGGCAGAATTCATAGACAGAAAGTTTTACATCCATTAGATGATGTAGTGAGTGTATGTGGTGAGACCTACCACATGCATCCAATGGATATAAAACATTCTGCCTATGAATTCCGCCTGAGTAACATTACTCGTGCAAAAAACTCCCTCGGTGTATATAGAATTTGCAAAAAAAATCGTCCAGTACTCATGTAACCCCGCACTAATTGACTTCGATATGCAAATATTTTCCTCCAGCTAAATCCTGTTCAAAAATGGTTGTTTCCCTGCATGTTTGATTTAAAAATTAAATAAAATTTCAAAATTATCCTTTTCTAAAGAAAATAATAATTAATACCCCTCAATATATTTATATTATATGAGTGAAGGCCATGTTTTGGCCAACTCCATTCTCTCTCTCTCTCTCTCTCTCTCTCTCTCGTCATATTCTCTCTCTCTTCACTCTCCCCCGCTGAGAGTGGGCTTCACGCAGGAGGACCCAAAGTGGGTCTTCTCCCTTTAGTTTTACTAACAGTCTCTGGTTCCACCATTTTTACAATCATGAAGCATTCTCTCTCTTTAATTTAAACCATATTACAACACAAAATTGAAATTAAACTTAGGGTTATATTAATCTATGTATTTCGAATCAAAATCACAGTGATTGCGGTTTGAGATTGTGAACTCATCAAATTGATACTGTTATATATATATATATATATATATATATATATATATATATATCAATTTGATTTTGTTAAATCTGTACTGTTTGTAAATGGATTTGATTTGAGACTTTATTTTGTATATATTGTATCAATTCATTATTCTCTCTCTCTAAGAGAGAAACAATGGCGGCACCATCTCAAGACATCAAATTAAGAATTTACCCAACTTTTCTGTATTATACCTAGATATATTGATGTCCAAGAAACCAAATTAAGAGAGAGACTTAATCGAAGTGAAAGATGAAAGAGAGTGAAATAGCGGTGGCACCATCTTAAGACATGGGCACTGAATTGGGCATGGTGGAATCAATCATGAAGTTGAGGAATCGACTTATCATGATTATGAAAAGAAACCAGACGATGAAAAAGAGGAACTAGGGATAGACTTGGATCAAATTTCATTTTGGTATAAAAATCTTTCAAACCTATGCCTATAATCCGAGAGAGAAGAGAAGATATGTTGAACATATCTATTTTGGACATTTTACCTATATTTTTTTCTTTTGTTTAATAATATATTATAACGGTATTTTTGTCTTTTACTAATTTTGATACCGACAAATTGAGCATTTGTTTTTATTTGTACAATTTTAAAATTACAGGGGGTTTATACACTTGACTCTAAAAGAATTGTTAATTTGAATTATTTTAGTTTGGGGTGTAGGGGTAGGTAGATGTGTATGTAAATTTAAGTGTGAATCCAGTGGTGAATTGTGATTGTTAGATCGATGATAGAAAGAATTATTTTAAATCATAGATAGATCTAGATATTTTGAATTATAAAATTAATTTTTAAAACATTTTTTACCATTAAATTATAATTTTTTTTAAAGGAGATTCAAATATAATCCTTAAATGTAATATAAATATAAAGAGATGTGGTAATTGCACTGCATTTTTTTATAAATGCACTTTTTAAAAAATAATAATAATAAATAACAAAAATGTCATGGATACTATTTTTTTCTTATTTATGAGTTAAAGACATACTTTTATAAGAAAAAGAAATACATCACATTTATAAACTCAAAGTACTAGCCAAATAGGGAATTCGGAACCTTTCCAATACAAAAATAAAACAACGTTAATAAATCAAGTATTCAACAACATGCAATATTATTAAATCGAAGATACAACAAATTATAAAAATGTTATATTCTCAATTCAATAGTATTGTAGTGTTATATCATGCACAGGTCGTCCATTGAATATTTGATTCCATTT